>CATIUR010000002.1:98941589-99431589 GCA_949592205.1 Helichrysum umbraculigerum | reverse complement strand
TGTCTTTTATCCATCAACGGTGGATGCACATTCATCAGTCCACTTGGTTGTTCCCATTCTGATTGATCTGGTAATGGATAAATCTTCTCTTCGTATGTTTGTTGGTATACGCGTTTAGAATACCAAGGCGAGAAAAATTGATTACAATCATCAAGACGCAACCAACGCGCAACCGAAATAACATGCCCACAAGGTATTCCAGAAAGTTGCCACTTTCTACAACTACACGTGCCATCACCAAAGTTAACAAGACCTTTTTTTCCTCCGTCGTCAACCTCAAATTGTGTTTGACTAATGCCATGTGCTTTCCATTAGAAGCTGTTAGCCTTTCTTTTTTCATATTTCTGTTCTGCCCAAGGTGTAAATTCATTTGGAAGTTGCCCTGCAAAAAAGGTTGAAATAACCAAAATTATAAAAAAATGATCACCTTATAGTAAACTAAATTAAGTAATTTTTAAACTTTACCTGCAGTTTCACGACGTACAAAGTACCACTTTTGCACAGATTGTTGGAAAAAATTCTATTAGCATAATGATTGGAAGCTTACGTGCATATTTAGATAAGGCGTTAACGGACTCTGCACTATTTGAAGTCATTATATTATAACGTTCACCGGGAAAATGTGCTCTTGACCACTTTTGCACACCGGCTTGCAACATAATACGAGAAGTAGTAGGTACCGCTGCTTCAAGGCGCGCTTTCCATTCCTCAAAGTCTGAAACCCTATACGCTTTGCATGTCTTCCAGTATAATGCTTGGAATTTTTTTTCCCTTTTTTGTTCAAGCCTACATTTACCAGCAAATGTCGACAACATAAACCCTGATAAGCATGCGGGAAAACTTTCCTTATTGCTAGATCGATGGACGCAGCCCGGTCAGATAGGAATGCCAAACCGGGTATTTCACCAATGATCTCCTTAAGCTTTGACAAAAACCATATCCAACTCTCGCCACTCTCCGTTTTACCGACTCCGTACGCCACAGGCAAAATTTGATTATTCGCATCCATTCCCACTGCTAAAAACATTGTTCCCAAGAAACGGCCCTTTAAATGTGCACCATCTATAATGAGTATTGGCCTTAAGTAATTACAAAAACTTCGAATCTGCAATTCACATTTGTTAGTTATATTAAATATGAAAGAGAAAAGTACAGCAACGATAAAGTTTTACTAACCGCGACACCAATAGCAACGAAAAGATTCTCGAACCTCCCTACATTATCGGTCTTAATGTTGGTCACCGTACCAGGATTAGTCTTCTTCAAATTGTGACAATAAATGGGTAGCTTGTAAAATGATTCTGTGACACCCGACAAATTAGGACTAGTTATTAGTACCTAATCACTTTCTAATACATGTAATTAGTTCTATGTTAGGCTAATTGTATGTATCATTATATATATTGTTATATATACACGTACGCGATTGAATTTAATCGTGCATTTTCATATCGGGCGGATCCCGATACAATAATACGGACGTTGGTGAACTCAATATATTAAATAATATGAAATTATTTAATACACATATGTAATTCTAAATATTATTTCGATAATATCACGAAAGTATTTCGTAGCATATAAAATGCTCAGAAACGACCAAAAACGCGCGAGACGCGCCAGACAATCGAAACAAACCTAAGTTATATTTTTATAACTCATCAAAAAGTATTTTGATAAAATACTTCAGTATAATTATCGTAATTTATAGCGATAACAAAAACGTTTAGTTTAAACGTCACGATTATTTAAATCATACAACGACCTCGTAAATCATTACCGGCACCGTATCAAACATTTTTATAAATGTTTCTAAGTAATAATAAGTATTACTTCAAGTTAAAAATATCGAACTTTAATCGTTATTTAAAATACGTACGTATAACGTTTAACGTACGAATTAACGTTTAAACGACCGGGGAAACGAACACCGCACGGAGCGCGAATTTGGGAAAACAAAATTTGAGACACCCACACCCTTTGGTGGGGCCCATGGAACGAAATTCAGCCACCCCCAAACACTTCTCCATGTTTTATGGATCTTGCTTACCACTTTGATGACTATAATCACCAACATCACCATCTTTCTTTCCCTCATTTCTCCATCTCCATATCTCTCTCCTTTCTCTCTAAATTTCTAATTTTTCCCTCTCTAAAACCAGCCCTCTCCACCACCAAGAACCACCATCAAACCACCTTGGATCATCAAGACGATTGAAGCAAAAGTGTTCACGACGACGCGAGCTACAATTCCATCTTTACGGATTCTTCATTCGATCATTGTAAGAATCCCAACACTTTTGAAAAGTACTTATATTATGATTATATACTTGTTAGCTAGCTCATACAACTTTATAATGTCCAAAACAAACCTTAAAAATCGTTTTTACTAAGCTTATATAAAAGCATATAAATCTGCCCAGAAAATGCACATCACTAAATCGGCTATAACTTGAGTTCTAGGATGAATCAACACATGAATCTTATACCGAAATATCCGTATGGATGTCCTATACAAAAAGTTCTTCTTTGACAAAATCCAGAAATACACGGTTTTCGGTGTAGAAACTGATCTTTGAACTAGTGTCGGTTTCGGACCAAAACCGACCACTATTCATATTTATTTTTGTTAAAATTAGTTAATGAACATATAAAAATACCATAAAGTGCAGAAATGAACTAGACATATATGAGGACATGTGTGATTTTTGGTTAGGTATGAATAGGACTAGAAATGGTCCAAATCGAGAGGTTTATCGAGTTCAAAATCTGGAAAAACGAATACTAAGGGCTGTTTTGGTATTTTTCATAAAACCGACACTTCGGGTTAACCCCGACACGAACCAATAATTTTTATAAACTCCCTTAACCATTTTAAGACTTCTCTAAAAAGTTTCGGGTCGAACCGAACACGGTTGACCAAGTCAACGAAAATGAACACTTAAACGAAAGCGGAAATCCCACCTGCGACAATACCTCATTGTCGCATGAACAGTGTCCGACAATACCTCATTGTCGCATGAACAATGTCCGATAATATCCCATTGTCGCATACCTTATTGTCAGAATTGATTATCGGATGATTGAGTATTTTCTCGATTGTCGCATGTGTAACACCCGGCAAATTAGGTTAACTGTTAAACCTAACCGAAACCCTAATTACATGTATTTAGATGTGATTTAGGCTGAATATTTGTAATTACTTGTATATTTGAATATACGCTTACGTGATTATGTGTTTATCTATAATTGCGCGAACAACCGGACGGAGTCCGCCTAATTATACGACGTTGGTGAAAACATTTCTATAAATAACTGGAATCTAGTTTTAGAAGTTATTTATTATTATTTATTATTTTGTTAAAATAATACATGAAAAACCTAGACGTTTCAATTAAAACGTCTCAAACGCAACGAAAACGCGCAAATTTAATTCGGCAACGAAACAAAACTCGATAAATATTTCGGTAACTTAAAATAAAGTATTTTAACAATACTTCAATGAAAAATAATCCCAATTATTTCGTGAATTAAAACGACGAAAGAAAACTTCACGCGATTTAACAAAATACCGAATAAACGAACACTAAACGTAACACAGTCTAAAAATTAAATTAAATTACCCACCCACCTAGTGGACCCCACCCAAATCTGGCCCTCCTTCTCCCATGTGATCACCACCCTCACCAACCAATGAAAACCCATGCAAGACCCTCTTTACTTGCACCCGTTAGCATCACATGCATTTCCACCTCATTTTTCACCAACACTTTCACACACACACACACCTAAACTCTCTCTTCTCTCCTTCTCCCCTCCCTAATTTCGTCCAAGAAGCAGCCCCAACACCACCCTCAACCACCCTTTGACCACCATACAAATCCCTTTGACCACCATAGCACCACCAACAACCACCACCTCAAAAACATCATCTTTTGATAGAAAACAAGGTATCAAGGTCTTCTCATCTCATTTCTGTCTAAACATCTTCATAATCACCATTGTAAGGAAGATTCTTACTCCTAATTACTCTTATTATATGTATTTAAAGTTCACTCAAGGATTTATGTCCAAAAACTTTGATAATATTGGTTTTCATAACTTAAAACTCAATAAAATGTAACATGCATATTCTGTCTAGATTTCTATACGAATATCACCAAAATGTTTCTCACTCATTTCTTAATTAAATTGGACGTTTTTATAGTCTAAAATTAAGTTCAAGAAGTCATCTTTCAAAACCCACTGGCCTCACCTTTTTATGAGTTCGTTTACTATTTTTAATATTTTTTGTGAAATCACATAGACAATCTGCCTCTGAAAGTCAGAAACTTTTATCTCAGTGTTTTGGCCATATCTGGAGCTACACACCTCCAAATGACTTGAAACCAACGCCAAAAGTTTAAAAATTTCGTTGGCTACAACTTTTATGTTGGCCACTTTTAGTGGATCCGTAAGGTTTTTGCCCAGAAATTAGATCTTCTTGCATGTCACCAAAACCGAGTATAGGAGAGAGAAATAATGATTAAAAATAGTAAAACATTTTAGTTAGATTTATAAAAATTACTGGAGCTAGGTAACACATGGGGAAACACCTGAAAATTTTTTTGTATTTGATTTTGGAGGTTTGATATTTTTAATAATTAGAACAAATGGATGGAAATTCTGAAAAACTAAGTTTGGGAGTGATTTTGTTATAACATAAAAACCGACACTTTCGGGCTTGCTAAAAATAGAAGGAATGACTTTTTGGGACTTTTGAACATATCTAAGGGTTTCGGGAAAGCTTCGGGTCAAACCGAGTATGTTTGGCCAAGTCAACAAAAACGGGGCTCGATTTCTAAAAACCGACAAACTTACTATTTGTGGAAAATGGTAACAAAAATGGGTTTGGGTAACTTAGTTAGTAACTTGGACCTAAAACTAAACTTGAAAAGTTTCCCGAATTAGAAACCGACACTTAGAACACTTTGACCAGCTTTGACCAACGGGTTGACCAACTTTGACCTACGGTTTGAGCTTTTTACGAACTAAATAATTTGTAAGCGACACATGATATATAATGTACAACGAAACAAACTTAATAATAATGTCTAAATGAATTATTATTACAAACTTTCACCAACGGGTCGTACTTGTTTTTGATAAACATATTAGAACAAACATACTTAGACATATTAGTTGAGTGAACTAGCTTTAGGTGGACATTAACCCTCCACCTACATTATTGATTTAAGTGGACATTAACCCTCCACCTATATTATTGGACTTTTGAGACATCTACTTACTTACAACCTTATACGTTTAGGTTTAGGACGTTAGAAGGTTGCACTTTGGGACACTCATTGCTTGCTTATTTGATTATTTGCTAGTTGTTGCTAAACTCAGGTGAGTTCATGGCCCCACTCTTTCAACTATTTTACTGTTTTCGGGGGAGAATGCATACTCGTTTTACTCGCTATTCATTGTTTAATGAATACACAAATCATTTGGATGACTTTTATAAAAAACATGCTATGTTTTAACATCATTAACTTTTCTTAATATACTTAAATATATTAAATATCCTAGAGCTTGTTAATACCTAGACTCGTACAGGTACATTCTCCTAGGGACTTTAGGTCTCTCTACACCTAAGCTCTACAATCACTAGACTTATACTAGCACTTAAGTGAACATCGCCTAGAAGCATTATCTCACTTGTTAAACTTGGAGTTGCGAATACATAAAAGTAGCATACAATAGTTTGGTATATTATACTATTTATGTCAAGAATTCTATGTGCTAGAAATGGCAAGAAATTGTCAAGAATGTCAAGAACCTTTACGGCAAGAAATTGTCGAGAATGTCAAGAAAATGTCAAGAACCTTTACGGCAAGAAATTGTCGAGAATGTCAAGAAAATGTCAAGAACCTTTACGGCAAGAAATTGTCGAGAATGTCAAGAAAATGTCAAGAACCTTTATGGGAAGAAATTGTCAAGAATGTCAAGAACTTTAGATTGCTAAAAATGTCAAGAAATGTCAAGAACTTAAGAAATTCAAGAAATAGAAATTCAAGAATACTTCAAGAAACCTAGACTTAGGACTTTCAAGAAAACCGGAACTAGATAAACAATAATAGAAGCTAAGACTTCAAGACACATTCGGGGCCACACCTTTAAATAAGAATTTACACTCTAAATCACTGAATTTACTAAAGTATAACTTTTATACTTCATCAATTGTTTTATCAATCATATTAATGTTTTCCGATAAAACCTGTGAACTCACCAGCTTTATAGCTGACTGTTTTAGTATGCATTTTCAGGTAACCTTGCTTTAGTAGGATCGGACCATCAGGATCCTAGCTCGAGTCGCATGCATAATCTTTTTCGCTGGAGATTTTCTTACATTATTTTTGTATCACCAGTTATGTAGTAAAATCTCTAGTATCTCTTTTACGAACTCCAACTATTTTGTAAAACTTATTACTTTAATGTAATGTATTTTCAAACGTCTCATTTAGAGTCGTTCATTATGTACCTATGTGCTGTGATTATTGATTAGTCGCGTCCCGACCCGACCCGCTTCCGCACTGTAAATTTGGGGGTGCGACAGCATGAAACCACATTGTCGTAATAACTATTGTTGTATAAAACTCGATTGTCGTAATATCATTGTCGCAATAACTAACACTTGCATACTTGAAAACCGTCTCATAAACCCTATTGTCTCATGAATAGTGATTCCCGATAATCGCTATTGTCTCATTAATACTAACTTGCTATTGTCTCATGAATAGTGATTCTCGATAATCGCTATTATCTCATGAATAGTAACTTGCTATTGTCTCATGAATAGTAATTCCCGACAATCCTTATTGTCTCATAAATAGTGTTCAACACTGACTTTGCATAGACGACTTTTCAAATAAGACAATATCACAATATACTTGATTTAACGTCAACACAATATTTGGAATAACTCAGAAACATATGACACATATACTTTTGTAAGTATACAACGAGACCAACATAATAATAATGCTTTTAATAATCATTATTACAAAACTCACCAACGGGCCGTACATGTTTTCAAAACTCAAACTAATCAACCAATAACCAAATCATTTGGACATTACTAGTTGGATGAACAACTAGCATGGACGGTCTTTTGAGACGTCTACATATACTTATAACCTTGCACATTTTGAACGCCCGGCAGGTTACAGTCTTCGGACAACATCACCTTGTGCAACATCATACTTGCTTGTTAGCAACACACCAGACTCAGGTGAGTCTCATAGCCCCGACTTTTTACAGTTTTTACTCCCGGGGTGGGAATACGTACTCGTTTTGTTTTACATGTGGACATGAGTACTAAACCTCGATATATACTGCATGAGTTGTTTTGCTAATCATTTTAAAGCTCTCCACTACATAGTTTGTTTATATGGATTTAGCGCGATTGTTAGTGTATGGTACCATATGGGATTGACAATCCCCGTCCGGGTTAGCACGCACTAACTGGTCAAACAGACGCATTAGTATTTGTTCATACGAGTGTAGATTAGGCACTCGCAGGGAGACACCCTCGCTCAAGCACTTGGTTGTGATCCTGACACCTCAGTTAAGCTCAAAGTATGGGCTCATGGCAGTGATATACATCTATTTTATTTGCTTGGTTGCAAATCATTGTACTAAATCTTATGGTTCACACAACTATGATTCATCATTATACAAACCTGTGAGCTCACCAGCTTTTTAGCTGACCTTTTTAGTATGTATTCTCAGGTACTCATCAGCAGTAGGTCTGCTCATATTCAGGATACTTAGCTCGAGTCGCATACAGACATCAGCAGATTCCCATGCATTACTATATTTTGTAACATAGTTATGCCATAGAATCTCTCATTTTGGCTTACGAGCTTTTGTAACTATTATTACATTGTAAACTTTTATTATATCAATGTAATCAGTTAACGACGCATATAGAGTCTTTCATTATATATCTTATGAGCTTGTGATATTTGATTAGTCGCGCCCCGACCCGATTCGATTCCGCAACCCGAATTTGGGGGTGCGACAGATTGGTATCAGAGCCTAAGGTTATAGTGAACTAGGTTGCATTTTGTGGGCCTAGACTATGACCGTTAGGCATTATTTCCTTATTAGTTATGACTAATTCAGGAATAACATCGTTCGAGTTTAATTTAACATAGTCTGATCAACTATGTCCAATTAAATAAGAATCGATGTAAGGTCTGAAATGGCTATGTTGAACAGGAATACACTAGTTGACTCTGATCACGAGAGAAACCGGACCTACACTTGTTTGTGCTAGACACATTAGGCTATATTATATGTTATATATATATATATATATATATATATATATATATATATATATAGGCCTCACGATACTCATTAAACGCTCTTGCCACAGAAATGACAGATATTCCTCATCTGGCACCAGCTGATACAAATGACAAGACTCAAACCCTATCAACTACTGAGGAGGTAACCGCGTTACCTGTCTCACCGATACGAACTTCTCCTGAACCTCTCTACTATATCACTGGAGAGGCTAGAGTCACACGAAACCACAGGAGGGGTACCGGATCTGTCCGTGCTAACCCTTATCTCAATCACACTAGTGATGCCTCAACTAGAACACGTCACCCAACCTATCATCGTAGGTGGGATTGGCTACCCACAACTCTAAACACCTGGCGGTCTGAGGAAGACATACAAATTCCTGCTGACCCCATGGACATCTCACCGTATACACAAGAACCTATCCACCATACTGTTCCAGTGCTAACTGCCCGACTACACCGTCATGAGGCAAGACTGGAAAGCTTGGAACGGGAACAACACATAGTACGGATGTACTAGTTACGCCAATCACACGACCGCATTGCAGAACTCTTCCAAGAACACGAAGACATGACCCAGACAATAGAAATGATTCATCAACAAGTGATTGATGACAGGAGCACAGTTGATCTCCTGCAAGCAAGACTAGAAGAATGTGAGCAACGCTCACGAGAAGCGGAAGAGTACTCCCACGAATTAGTGCAACGGCTATTTTGGCAGAAGATAATGCCAGACAAGCCAGCAGACTTGCGACCACCGTGGACCACCTTATCACTCTCATGTCACAAGTGAACTTGCGCCGAAATTAGAATAGTATCTATCTTGTAGTCGATCTAGCTATCTATGTAGGACTCTTGTAATTTCGTGCGGATGTATAAATTTCCGACACCTTTTGTAATCCTTGTGATCATGTACCTTTTGGAAACATGTATCTTGACTAAATCCTGTTATCTAATGAAATATGATTATCACTTTGTGCTGTTGTATATTACCTCCTTATATATACATATGTGATATATCATAACCTTTGTACAAGATATCTCACTTATCTCTTTCTTTTTGTTGATTCAAGCATTATGCCTCCAAGACGTACGTTTAGCCAAGCTGACGTCAATCGACTAGTTGCCCAAGGGGTAGCAGATGCTCTAGCTGCTCGGCAACAAAGTTCAGGCACTGAAGACACCACAAACAACACCCCTCCAGCCAAACCTTGCTCGTACAAGGACTTCCTCAATTGCAAGCCTCTGAACTTCAAAGGCACCGAACGAGCCATCGGTCTACTAAGGTGGATCGAGAAAATGGAATCAGTCTTCCGGATCTGTAACTGCCCAAAAGACTGCAAGGTCAAGTATTCCACCTGCACCTTCATGGATGGTGCTCTGACCTGGTGGAATACTCATGCTCAGAAAACGGGTATCGACATAGCTTACCAAACTCCCTGGGAAGAACTGAAAAGGATGTTGAAAGATGAGTACTGTCCGAGAGAAGAGTTGCAACAACTCGAGGTTGAGTTCTGGAATCTCAAGGTTCAGGGCAATGATATTGCCGGTTATACCATTCGTTTTCATCAACTGGCACTGTTGTGCCCATCTATGGTCAACCCTGAATACAAGAGGATCGAACGTTACATATGGGGACTTCCCCCACACATTCAGGGAATGGTCACTGCTTCCAACTCTTCTACCATTCAAGGTATTGTCCATATGGCACACAATCTTATGGCTCAGGTGGTTCGCCAAGGAACTCCTGCTTCCACAAACACTGGTAATAACTCTGGAGATCACAAGAGAAAGTGGTCCGGAAACTTCAACCAAAATCAACAACCATCAAAGAAGCCTGAAACTGTCAAGGCTTACACTTCTGGTTCTGAATCCAAGAAAGGTTACACTGGAAACAAACCTTTCTGCTCTAAGTGCCGCCGCCATCATGATGGTCCCTAAGGTACTCCATGTAACAAGTGTCAGAGGTATGGGCATCTGGCCAAAGACTGCAGGTCCACCAGTACCAATACCAACAACAACACCAACACCAGCTCCAGCCAACCAAAAGCCTATTTTGAGTGTGGCAACACTGGGCACTTCAGGAATGACTGCCCAAAGCTGAAGAACAAGGGCAACAACAACAACCCAAGAGGTAGAGCCTTTGTCCTTAACTCTGGGGAAGCCCGTCAAGACCCGAATGTGGTCTCGGGTACGTTCCTCTTCAACAACCTATCTGCTTCTTTTCTGTTTGATACTGGTGCTGATAGGAGCTTTATATCTGATGAATTTAGTTCCTTACTTGACATCACTCCTGTTGCCTTAGAAGCTAAGTATATTGTAGAACTAGCTAATGGCAAACTTATTGAAGCCGATAGTGTGATACCTAATTTCACTTTAAAACTAGCCGATGAACTTTTCACCATTGATCTTATACCTGTCGAGATCGGTAGTTTCGACATCATTGCTGGAATGGATTGGTTATCCAAACACCGAGCCGAGATCGTTTGCTTTGATAAAATTGTTCGTATTCCTCTCGTCACCGGTGGTACTTAATCATACAAGGGGAGACCGGTGGGACGAGACTAAATATCATATCATGTATGAAAACCCGAAAGTATTTGAGAAAAGGGTACCAGGTAATCCTCGCACATGTAATGTAGAAAAAGTCAGAGGAGAAGCGACTTGAGGATGTGCCTATTGTCCGAGACTTTTCGGAAGTATTTCCCGAAGAACTGCCTGGTCTTCCACCAACAAGACAGGTCGAGTTCTCTATCGATCTTGTGCCCGGTGCAGCACCCGTGGCACGAGCTCCGTATCGGTTAGCCCCATCCGAACTTCAGGAGTTATCTACTCAATTATAGGAACTCCTGGACAAAGGATTCATCCGACCGAGTTCTTCACCTTGGGGAGCTCCGATCTTGTTCGTCAAAAAGAAGGACGGTTCTTTCCGCATGTGCATCGACTACAGAGAACTGAACAAGTTAACTGTCAAGAACCGTTATCCTCTCCCTCGCAATGATGACCTGTTTGACCAACTTCAGGGATCAAGTTTCTATTCAAAGATCGACCTACGGTCAAGTTATCATCAACTCCGAGTTCGCGACTCAGATATTCCGAAAACAGCTTTCCGAACTCGCTACGGGCATTATGAGTTTCAAGTAATGCCATTCGGTTTAACAAATGCACCGGCTGTATTCATTGACCTTATGAACCGAGTGTGCAAACCATATCTTGACAAGTTTGTCATTGTATTCATTGATGACATCTTGATCTACTTGCGCAACGAGCAAGAACATGCGCAACATCTCAAAACCATCCTAGAGCTACTTAAGCACGAGGAGTTATATGCTAAATTCTCCAAGTGTGAGTTCTGGATGTAAACCTTTCAATTCCTTGGACACGTGATTGACAGTCAAGGAATTCATGTTGATCCATCTAAAAGCGAGGCTATCAAAAATTGGCAATCGCCAACAACTCCAACCGAAGTACGGCAGTTTTTGGGACTGACCGGGTACTATCGGCGTTTCATTGAGAATTTCTCAAAAATAGCCCAACCACTCACCACACTGACTCAGAAGGAAAAGAATTTCGACTGGACTGATAAACAAGAGTCAGCATTTCAGCTACTGAAACAAAAGCTTTGCAGCGCACCTATTCTATCATTACCCGAAGGCACCGATGACTTCGTGGTATACTACGATGCTTCTCACCAAGGTCTCGGTTGCGTGTTGATGCAACGAGACAAGGTCATTGCCTACGCCTCCCGACAGCTCAAAATTAACGAAAAGAATTACACCACCCATGACCTCGAATTGGGTGCCGTAATGTTTACACTCAAAATATGGAGACACTATTTGTATGGCACTAAATGTACAATCTTCACGGATCATAAAATTCTCCAGCACATCTTCGACTAAAAGGATCTCAACATGAGGCAACGTCGATAGGTCGAGTTGCTTACCGATTATGATTGCGAGATCCGTTATCATCTAGGCAAGACAAATGTTGTTGCCGATGCCCTCAGTCGAAAGGAACGTGTAAAACCCCATCGAGTCCGAGCCCTCAGTATGACAATTCATAGTGATCTTATCATTTAAATAATCACCGCTCAACTCGAAGCACTCAAACCTGAGAACATCAAAAACGAGTCCTTGCGTGGCATGGACCAACAATTTGAAACCAAACCTACTGGGGCCAAATACTTTTCTAACCGAATCTGGTTGTCTAGTTTTAGGAACCTACGAGACTTGGTGATGGACGAAGCTCACAAGTCCAAGTACTCTATACATCCTGGATCTGACAAGATGTATCATGGCATCAAAGAGTTGTATTGGTGGCCAAACATGAAAGCTGACATCGCCACATATGTCATGCCTCACTTGCTCTAAAGTCAAAGCCGAATATCAGAAACCTTCCAGCTTTCTACAACAACCGGAAATCCCTCAGTGGAAATGGGAGCAGATCTCCATGGATTTCTTCACAAAACTCCCGAAAACATCGAGCGGTTGTGATACCATTTTGGTGATCGTCGACCGTTTCCACAAAATCTGCTCATTTCCTAGCCATCAAAGAAATCGATAAAATGGAACGCCTCACACGAATCTATCTCAAGGAAATTGTATCACGACATGGCGTTCCAATATCGATTATTTCTGACAGAGATAGTCGTTTCACATCTCACTTTTGCCAGTCACTTCAAAAATCATTGGGTACTTGTCTGGATATGAGTACTGCATATCATCCTCAAACCGACGGCCAAAGTGAACGAACCATTCAAACCTTGGAAAACATGCTACGGTCTTGCGTAGTTGATTTCAGTGCAAACTGGGAACATCACCTACTATTGTGCGAATTTTCGTACAACAACAGCTACCATACCAGTATTGGAGCTGCACCTTTCGAGGCACTGTACGGTCGTAAGTGCCGATCACCTGTCTGTTGGACCGAAGTGGGAGACAGCCAACTCACTGGTCCTGAAATCATACACGAAACAACAGAAAAAATCATTGGCATCCAAAACAGACTCAAAGCCGCACGTGATCGTTAGAAAAGTTATGCTGACATGAGACGCAAACATCTCGAGTTCCAGGTTGGGGATCGAGTACTCTTAAAAGTATCACCTTGGAAAGGTGTCATCCGTTTTGGTAAATGCGGGAAATTAAACCCCAGATACATTGGACCTTTTGAGATCCTGGAAATGATTGGTCCAGTGGCATATCGGTTGCAGCTGCCACCCGAGCTCAGCAGCGTGCATCCCACATTTCGCAATTTTAACCTGAAGAAATGTCTGTCTGATGAGACACTTATCATTCATCCCGACAAATTAGGACTAGTTATTAGTACCTAATCACTTTCTAATACATGTAATTAGTTCTATGTTAGGCTAATTGTATGTATCATTATATATATTGTTATATATACACGTACGCGATTGAATTTAATCGTGCATTTTCATATCGGGCGGATCCCGATACAATAATACGGACGTTGGTGAACTCAATATATTAAATAATTTGAAATTATTTAATACACATATGTAATTCTAAACATTATTTCGATAATATCACGAAAGTATTTCGTAGCATATAAAATGCTCATAAACGACCAAAAACGCGCGAGACGCGCCTGAAAATCGAAACAAACCTAAGTTATATTTTTATAACTCATCAAAAAGTATTTTGATAAAATACTTCAGTATAATTATCGTAATTTATAGCGATAACAAAAACGTTTAGTTTAAACGTCTCGATTATTTAAATCATACAACGACCTCGTAAATCATTACCGGCACCGTATCAAACATTTTTATAAATGTTTCTAAGTAATAATAAGTATTACTTCAAGTTAAAAATATCAAACTTTAATCGTTATTTAAATTACGTACGTATAACATTTAACGTACGAATTAACGTTTAAACGACCGGGAAAATGAACACCGCACGGAGCGCGAATTTGGGAAAACAAAAGTTGAGACACCCACACCCTTTGGTGGGGCCCATGTAACGAAATTCAGCCTCCCCCAAACACTTCTCCATGTTTTATGGATCTTGCTTACCACTTTGTTGACTATAATCAACAACATCACCATCTTTCTTTCCCTCATTTCTCCATCTCCATATCTCTCTCCTTTCTCTCTAGATTTCTGATTTTTCCCTCTCTAAAACCAGCCCTCTCCACCACCAAGAACCACCATCAAACCACCTTGGATCATCAAGACGATTGAAGCAAAAGTGTTCACGACGACGCGAGCTACAATTCCATCTTTACGGATTCTTCATTCGATCATTGTAAGAATCCCAACACTTTTGAAAAGTACTTATATTATGATTATATACTTGTTAGCTAGCTCATACAACTTTATAATGTCCAAAACAAACCTTAAAAATCGTTTTTACTAAGCTTATATAAAAGCATATAAATCTGCCCAGAAAATGCACATCACTAAATCGGCTATAACTTGAGTTCTAGGATGAATCAACACATGAATCTTATACCGAAATATCCGTATGAATCTTATACCAGAAATATACGGTTTTCGGTGTAGAAACTGATCTTTGAACTAGTGTCGGTTTCGGACCAAAACCGACCATTGTTAAAAATAGTAAATGAACATATAAAAATACCATAAAGTGCAGAAATGAACTAGACATATATGAGGACATGTGTGATTTTTGGTTAGGTATGAATAGGACTAGAAATGGTCCAAATCGAGAGGTTTATCGAGTTCAAAATCTGGAAAAACGAATACTAAAGGCTGTTTTGGTATTTTTCATAAAACCGACACTTCGGTTAACCCCGACATGAACCAATAATTTTTATAAACTCCCTTAACCATTTTAAGACTTCTCTAAAAAGTTTCGGGTCGAACCGAACACGGTTGACCAAGTCAACGAAAATGAACACTTAAACCAAAGCGGAAATCCCACCTGCGACAATACCTCATTATCGCAAAAACAGTGTCCGACAATACCTCATTGTCGCATGAACAGTGTCCGAAAATACCTCATTGTCGCATGAACAGTGTCCGATAATATCCCATTATCGTATACCTTATTTTCGGAATTGATTATCGGATGATTGAGTATTTTCTCGATTGTCGCATGAAACCACATTGTCGTAATAACTATTGTTGTATAAAACTCGATTGTCGTAATATCATTGTCGCAATAACTAACACTTGCATACTTGAAAACCGTCTCATAAACCCTATTGTCTCATGAATAGTGATTCTCGATAATCGCTATTGTCTCATTAATAGTAACTTGCTATTGTCTCATGAATAGTGATTCCCGATAATCGCTATTGTCTCATGAATAGTAACTTGCTATTGTCTCATGAATAGTGATTCCCGATAATCGCTATTGTTTCATGAATAGTAACTTGCTATTGTCTCATTAATAGTAATTCCCGACAATCCTTATTGTCTCATAAATAGTGTTCAACACTAACTTTGCATAAACGCCTTTTCAAACAAGACAATATCACAATATACTTGATTTAACGTCAACACAATATTTGGAATAACTCGGAAACATATGACACATATACTTTTGTAAGTATACAACGAGACCAACATAATAATAATGCTTTAAATAATCATTATTACAAAACTCACCAACGGACCGTACATGTTTTTAAAACTCACACTAATCAACCAACAACCAAATCATTTGGACATTACTAGTTGGATGAACAACTAGCATTGACGGTCTTTTGAGATGTCTACATATACTTATAACCTTGCGCGTTTTGAATGCCCGTCAGGTTACAGTCTTCGAACAACATCACCTTCTGCAACATCATACTTGCTTGTTAGCAACACACCAGACTCAGGTGAGTCTCAAAGCCCCGACTTTTTACAGTTTTTACTCCTGGGGTGCGAATACATACTCGTTTTGTTTTACATGTGGACATGAGTACTAAACCTCGATATATACTGCATGAGTTGTTTTGATAATCATTTTAAAGCCCTCCACTACATAGTTTGTTTATATGGATTTAACGCGATTGTTAGTGTATGGTACCATATGGGATTGACAATCCCCGTCCGGGTTAGCACGCACTAACTGGTCAAACGGACGCATTAGCATTTGTTAATACGAGTGTAGATTAGGCATTCGCAGGGAGACACCCTCGCTCAGGTACTTGGTTGTGATCCTGACACCTCAGTTAAGCTCAAAGTATGGGCTCATGGCAGTGATATACATCTATTTTATTTGCTTGGTTGCAAATCATTGTACTAAATCTTATGGTTCACACAACTATGATTCATCATTATACAAACATGTGAGCTCACCAGCTTTTTAGCTGACCTTTTTAGTATGTATTCTCAGGTACTCATCAGCAGTAGGTCTGCTCATATTCAGGATACTTAGCTCGAGTCGCATACAGACATCAGCAGATTCCCATGCATTACTATATTTTGTAACATAGTTTAGAATCTCTCATTTTGGCTTACGAGCTTTTGTAACTATTATTACATTGTAAACTTTTATTATATCAATGTAATCAGTAAACGACCCATATAGAGTCGTTCATTATATATCTTATGTGCTTGTGAAATTTGATTAGTCGCGCCCCGACCCGATTCGCTTCCGCAACCCGAATTTGGGGGTGCGACAATTCCTCATCGGTCCCCCTTAACAATTCTATCGCACGACACTTTCCCCTCCAAGCTTGAGAATAAGAAACATCTATTTGAAATCTTTTATTTAAATCGATCATGATGTCGCTCCCATGATATACCCTACTGCTATCTTTCAATTGATCACGAAGTATGTGACCCAGTACATGTTTGTTTGCATTACGATGATTCGGATTAGTTTTTGTTTTTGAGCATGTGTGGTGGTCTCTTAGGGTTTTGAATTGAAAAACTGAATTATCATTTTTAAGCTTTGTGGCTCTAAAGAACCATTCACAATCCTTTTTAACACAATGTGCTTCAAATCTTGTGGTTGATGATTAAGTTACATAGAATTCATAACCATCGTTGAGACATTTAATACCTAAACAGCATTTTAGCTCCTCTTTGTTATTAAAGAACTGACCTTCATAAACTTTTGTAGATGGCACATAGCTCCTAGGTTTTGCGGGTGTTTGTTGGAAAGTGGGACATTCTAGCGATTCGGGCATTGACCAAAAGTAGTTGGGTTGCATTTGAGGAGGAACACCTACTTTGTCTTCCAGCTCAACATCGTCTTCGTCTTCATCATCATCACCCTTTTTAACATCGTCGTCTCGTTCGCTACTAGAAGACTCAGATATACCAAGTTCCTTTGCTACCTCTCGATCAGTTATAGGGTTATAATTTAGATCGACATAAACCCAATGCTCTTTATTAGCACCAAACTGTTGTGCTGTATTATGAGGATCTTCAATTTCAACTTCAAAAGACGGTTGAAAGAAAGCTTGACGGTCACTAATATGCTGAGAAACGTGATCGTGAGAAGGAACGAATGGATTATGATTTGGGTACTGGCTACTTTGATGGGTATGATACTCATTTATTTCTTGGGTAGGGTATGTATTTAGGTCCCATGTATTTATTTTTTGGTATGGGTAATCGTTGTTATGTTGGGGATGACACATACTAAGGAACACATGTTGAAAGACCGAGATCACGTGGTTGATTGCTTCCACTACCGAGACCAACTTGATGAACTACAAATAACGTAAGATCACCGTATGGGTTATTACGAATGACTTCGATTAGAAAACCTACATCTTTGTCGTCAAAAATATCAACCGGGTGTGTGAAACTTGACATTTTGTAACATAATCTAAATTGTTGTTGAATATCTAAACGAGCCTTTTTAGCTACGAATTTTTTCAACGGCAAATACCTTGCATTTATTGGAAAACTAATGGAACGTCTAGGTAATCCAACCGACAAGTATTCATACATGCCATTTACAATTTCCCACGAACCCCCCCAACACAGAAGAATGTTAACGCAATTACTATCTGAACTCATTTTTTTAAGAGTAAGTGTTTGAAAGACGGGTAGAAAAAAAAAATAAACACACATCATTCTTTTATAAGGGAACATAATAATAATCCATTCTGTTGTTATTTTTTACACTCCTTATTGTCCATAAAATAAGAATCCAATGAGATAAGGCGCGCATATTTGATATTAATAGAATATAATAGCACGCATGATTGATATAAATAGAATATAATGGCGCGCAAGAATCACTTATTGATCATCATAAAATTATAAATAGAATAAAATTTTACCGGATATAATATGACAAACGAGTAAGTTGATTATTTTTGTACGGAATATAATGGAATAAAGGTGGAATCCCGGAATAAAATTGCAATGTGTGATAGGTTAATATTAAAAAAATCGAAGGGCGCTCACAAAATAAAACAAGAATAATACACTAAAAAGTCAAGCCGCAAATAATTAAATTGTCCCTTAAATTTATGTACGTAATTAAAATATTAAAATAAAGGGTTAAAATAAGAAGGGAAATAAAAAATTATTACCAAACGGCGCTCCGATTTGACATAAAGTTACCAAAACGGCGCTCTGACTTGACACGTGGCGCGAGGGTTTTGACTAAATTTACAAAAAATGAAAAGTCTGCAAAAATCACGTCGGCCTTACTGTCAGGGCGCTCGGGCGCATGTGTTTTTGCATTGTTGCAGGGATCGGACACGTGGTTGCATCCGGTTGCTTCCTGTACCTGTCGCACCGGTCCCACTTAATAGTGCGCCGGACCCACTCGATATCACGCGATTAAGGTAAGATGCTTTTGATTAATGGGTTTAAAAATTAATTAAGCTTTGACTTTTATTATTTAATTAATTTAATTATGCATTTTTAATTTTTCACGCCATGATTGCCCATTGTAGCACGAAAGGAAGGAGTATTTTGTTAGAAGGCTTGGTCAAAGGATTATTTCGTTAAAGGATAGTGGTCAAGGGATCAAATTTGTTATTTTCCCTACTATATCATATTGATTATCAAAGTCTACATAACTAGAAGCTAAAACAGTTGGCATGTTGCCCACCTAAACCCGCCGGCTTGCTTAGCAAGCAGCCGGTTTTATTCCAATACAGAACCCATCGGCTTGCTCTATGAGCAGCCGGGTTCTAGCAGATAGAACCAGCCAGGTGGATACATCATCAGCCGGGTTCTACTTATGAACCCACAACCTACACTTCTGTTTCATGCTGAATCCGAATCTATAGCCCAGTTGCTCTACTCGATTTCATACCACAATTAATCTCAATTACTGTCATATAAACATCAACACCAACAATTACATCTATTTCACTTCAATTTGCATATCCTATCACTAACCCACAAGATTCAATTAAACCAAATTCTTGTATAAATAAATAAGAACACTTACAAGTTTGAAGATAGTAAGAATATGATGATGATGATGATAATCTTCTTTTAAGAAATTATAATCCAAAACACAAGTTGATTACTTAATTTCTCTTGATTTCTTAGTAGTTGTTTGGTGAGGTCCGTATACACCAACTGACTTCAATATTATAAAGTGTAATTTTCTTTTTTTCTTTTTTTATCCTCCTTCTAAACGTATTGTCTGGAACCTAAAAATCATTTGCGAAGCCAAACTATTTTATTTTTCTTATAACCTTATCAATTTAAAACAATTAATAATTCATCTGTCACAATAAATCATTTGACCACTTTCCCTATTATTTTTAATTAAACCAATCGAAATCATTTCCTATCACAGTAATTTGCTGGTAACACATGTGTTACCAGCAACTAACACATGTGTAATACCTACTTTTAGGCTTAGTAGTATTTTAATATTTTCTGATTTTAAATTTACCAGCAAGTAACACATGTGTTACCAATTTTCAAAACCCACCAAAAATCGAAAAAAAAAGTTCGTCCAAGGTATACTTTGTCACATCTCTAATCGAAGAGAATAAAACGCTGATTTTTATGGTGCAATTTTTATGATTTTTTGACTTACCGTTTGAGAGATATTTAATTTTTAAAAATGTGAATGAGAGAGAGTATAGTGACACGTGGCAGATTCCTGATGGTTCCCTCATTCTCACTCAAAATTGCTGTACTCATTTGAACCTTACTCTTGATTTATTTTTAAAGTTTTTATTTTGGGTTAATTTCATATATACCCAATATAAACACTATAATATCAAATTTACCCAACTAAATATCATATTATCATATATACCCAACTTAAATTAAAAATCTATCATATTTACCCAAATAACAAATTTAATCATAATTAAAATCCTTAAATCCCTAAATATTACCCCCGAAAAAAAAGCTAGACAATTCTATCCTTGTCACTCTAAATTGGGTAAAACTTTTAACAATTTTATTATCGTAGCCTCCATCACAATTTTTAAGATCAAGATGGATCATTTAATTACTGATTTCTCTATCTCTATGAGCATATAAACACCATCAAGGTTTATATATCCCTATTTTCTTCAGAATCATATTTGATCTCACGTGAGTCCTTTTGCGTCGATCAAAACTAAATGCTCGTGTTCTTTTTTAATTATCGTTTATATTGATGATTTTGAATATTACTGGAATGCGTGAGAATTATATTCAATGTAAAGCATTTGTATTATTTATACCCATTTTGAGATCGTGAAATTTCTAGTTATGAATTTTTAACCTTTTTTACTCCCATTTTGGTGCCTGAAATATTGCATGATTGCATCGTCAATGTATAATTTGTTCCTTTTCGTATCATGAGTTGATTCACTTTTACATAATTCCATTGATGTTATTGAATTAATTTTGAATCGCACGATATCAATCTTTCTTCATGATAATAGGTGTTGAACTTCCTTTTTGTCTGTTTCAATTCGATGTGTTACAGCTAGTAATGTTTGACTATATGTTATACTTAACTAAAGTAATTTTTTTTTTAAACCAGAAGCGCATAGTAAAATAATTCCATCTTAGATTGCATAAATTACAATTCAAAAGTTGCAATTCACATAATATGATTCATAAAATAAGTTACCATACTAATTACAATCACTAAGTTTAGGTGTTATATAAATCCAAACATAATGTTAAACCATTAACATGATTATATAAAATTCAGAGTGAGCCGTCAAACATTCCAATCCAAAATCAACTTCTTGCCCACCCACTATCAAAAGCTTAGCCTGCAAGAAGTAAGGAGGGAATTAGCACAAAGCTAAGTGAATAGATCCACAACTATCAACCTAACTCAGATTAACAAATGTTTACAGCTAAGCATCATAAACAACTAGCTTCAAAACTTGATCGGTGGTCCTTGAGGTACCCTACTGCCGCGGTGGCCCCCAAGTAACACTTACAACCAACGGAAGGCTAATTCAGTGATCTAACCGATAGTTTGGTACTATTACTACCTACAACACAATTTCAATATACAACACATGTGTAAAGCTCTTATGTTGTCCAAGTAATAGTACCCAAACCCAATCCATGTTGATCTCTGAACAATTCACATAATTCACAATTCTCATGGCGATAGGTAAACATAACAGTATAAGCAGTAAAACCAAGTTTACCCGTTGTAACCAGATTATTACAACTAATTTAGACTGAGAGTCATTGATCTACTCACCCTTGACGATCACAGTCTCCACTCAGAGATCTTATTTTACGGAGTCTTCGGTTTATCTAAGAACACAACCAAAACCCGAGTTAGATTCTCATATCTAGTTTATTACATTCTAATCATGTATTCAATGTCAAGTAAGAGCACATAATATACATCTAATACTATGTAATTATCACAAGTGTATAAGTCACAATTCATCAAATTTGTCAATTTAAAACTTGAAAACGCGATCCGGGCTGAAAGGGGTGGGATCACGTTCCACAGTTCAAAATCATTATGTTACTGTTTTACACTTGAGCTGGATCGCGTTCCAAAGAGCAAAATCAAACCGATCCAAATTAACACTGACTAACGCGATCCGGGCACAAGGAAGCTGGATCGCGTTACACCGACCAAAACCATTCTGTAACCACTTTTAACTATAAAACACGATCCGGACACGGGGCTAGGATCGCGTTCCGAAGAACAATTTTGACCTGTGACATTTTATAACTATGAAACGCGATCCAGGCTATAGGCTGGGATCGCGTTTGCACGTTTTCCAGCAAAACCCCAGACCTGCAATTGCACAGCACGAACACAATTCGAATTTTACCAAAACCAAACTCCACAAACTCAGTTTTTATCAACCTAATACATCACAATACACCTATAATCATCATATATCAACACAACATCAACATGCAATACTCATTTTCCTTTCACCTAAAATAATTCACCTAATTTAATCAAAATCCATTTCATACATTGAAACCTAAACACTTGCATTCAAAATAAGAACAATATGACGATGATGATGATTAAGCAATTTCAGCAATCACAATCCATACATTCAACAATAATCCATCTCAACTTAATGTCATCAATTGAGCTCAAGGAGATCAAAACAAGTAAACTTACAATTAACTGAAGAAAAGAGATGAACAAGATGAAGAAGGAGAAGATGAATCCAGGTGTTAACACTAAATCAAAGCCTCACAAAAGCTTGAATCAGATTATCAATTTCTCTTAAAATGTGCATGTGTTCTTGAGAGAGAGTTAGAAGAGATTGAGAAATGAATTAAGTTAGGTCGGGTTTGCAAAAAAACCGACCCCCATATACTTAGTATAAATTATACCCCTTCTAAGCCTATTGTATGGAACCTAAAAACCATTTGCGAGAATAATCTTTTATTTTACTGTCAACTAAAATAATTAAAAACAGGTAATAGTTTATTATTCACAATAAGTCATTTAATCAATTGACCTATTATTTTCAATTATCCAAATAATAATATCAATTATTTCTAACATAATTAATAACAAATAGCAATTAAATAAAGAAATTACCATATTACTCCTAGGCCCACAAAGAGGATGTTACAAATCTTCCCTCCTTAAGGAGATTTCGTCCCCGAAATCTCGCCACGCCTAAAGAGACTAGGATAATGCGTCCTCATGCTAGACTCGGTCTCCCACGTAAGGTTTGGACCAAAACTATGATTCCACTTAACTAGCACCATGGGAATATCCTTCTTTCGAAGTTTAGTCACCTTACGGTCTAATAACTCTACGGGTTCTTCTACAAGTCTCTGTCTTTGGTCAACATGTAAGTCTTGTAATGGAAGAACCTGGGATTGGTCCTCAACATTACGTTTCCTTAAATAGCAAACATTAAAAGTATCATGAATACCCGCTAATTTAGGAGGAAGATCTAGTGACACCGTTTGATCATTAACTACTTGTCGAATTCTAAATGGCCCAATGTACCTAGGAGCAAGTTTACCACGCTTCCCAAACCGAATCACACCCTTCCAAGGTGAGACTTTCAAATAAACCAATTCTCCTAAAACAAATGAAACTGGTCGACAATGTGGATCGGCATACTATTTTTGTCTATCCCTAGCCGCTTTCAATTTCTCACGAGCTATAGCTACCTTATCAGCAGTAATTTGAACAATATCGGGACCCACAAACTGATTCTCACCCGCCTCAAACCAACAAGTAGGTGTTCAACAACGATGCCCATACAACATCTCATACGGAGGCATTCCGATACTCGAGTGATAAGAATTATTATACGCACGATGCCCATACAGCATCTCATACGGAGGCATACCGATACTCGAGTGATAAGAATTATTATACGCAAATTCAATCAATGGTAGGTGCGAATCCCAAGACCCACCATATTCCAACATACAAGCACGCAACATATCCTCCAAAGTCTGAATGGTACGCTCCGAGTGACCGTCGGTCTGAGGGTGGTAAGCTGTACTCAAGTTGGTTCTAACACCCAATTCCTGCTGCAAACTTTGCCAAAACCCAGACACAAACCGAGAATCTATGTCGAAAACGATAGACAACGGAATTCCATGCCTAGAAATAATCTCATTAATGTACAATTGCGCAAGTTTACTCAAGGATGCCGTCTCACTAGTAGCAAGAAAGTGAGCACTCTTAGTCAATCTTTCCATGATCACCCAAATCATATAATTTCCTTTAACCGTCCGCAGAAATTTGGTTACAAAATCCATCGTTATGTGCTCCCATTTCCACTCGGGAATCTCAAGTTGTTTCAATGATCCATATGGTTTCTGATGTTCGGCTTTAACCTGAGAGCATATGTGACACGATTCCACAAATCGAGCTACATCCGTTTTCAAAGTAGGCCACCAATACAGTGGTTTCAAATCATTGTACATCTTTGTACTCCCGAGGTGAACAGATAATCTAGATTTATGAGCCTCCAACAAAATCACATCACGAAGACTACCAAGCAAAGGAACCCAAACACGTGATTGAAAAGTCTTCAATCCATGAGAATCGTCAATCAACAAATCCTTTCTTTTCAACATGATCTCGGATTTTAAATTTTGATGCAACAATGCCTCCAATTGTGCCATTTTCAATTTGTTAACCAAATCCGAAGAAACCTCCAATCGCATAAAGTAGATTTTCTCAGCATTTCCCTTTCTACTCAAGGCATCTGATCGTGCCCCGAACGGTCGGTCAAGGAATCGCTTCCTTGTCGTTGCCGGACCTCGCGCTCGAGGCGGGCGATCGGAGGGGTGGTTTTATATTTATAGTGCAGGGAAGCCTAAGTTATACTACTACTTGTATAGTAAGCGGCAGGTATGACTCAGGTGTCATTCTTCAAACCACAACGGGCATGGGATCTTAGGAGAATTAATTATCTTTGGTAATTCAGCTAGGGTTTAAAAACTTTTTGAGGGGTTTTGTTTTCTATTCTATGTAAACTAAAGACAGTAAAATAAATGAGGAGTGAAGTCGCTGAGAGAACTATGGATTACGCGAGTGTTTGCTATGACATCGGTGTATGCTATTTAGGGGTAGTTATGAGGATTGAGGCTCTAATTACAATGAATCCTAGCAGTGCCGACTTGGGGTCTCTGAACGATGTTCAACATAGTATTGTACCTACGGCCTTTTCGTGGCTTCCACGCATTTGTACTTCACCAGAGGTGGTTCCAGCGCTATACCAAGTACTAAGCCATTTTACGGTTTTTCCTGATGCCTCTCCCAGAGATCCCGTATCATTACTGTATATGTCCTAATGGGCCATAGCTCCTATCCTATTACTTATCTAACGTAGAGTTGTCCACAATCAAATAAATAACATGTCACATGGATAACAGATATGGAGTATCAGCTACACTGGAAGTTCTCCCAAAAGTAGTACCAATTTAACCGACAACTAACCTCGAATCCTATTCCCCAGTCTCGGTCGTCAGAGATGTCATATCGTGGCACGAATTGTTGAATAAACAATAAAGTGAACAGGAGTTACCCCGCGGAATAAGTTGGGAAAGTATGTCTAACGATCGTTTAAATTGTTCGACATTATTTCATATAGATCATTGTAATTATTCTAGCATGTTAAACTGTCGTATGTAATTATTCTATGTTTTAAAACTTAATCATGAATCCAACATACGCAATAGACAAATAGATACTAGCATGCAAACCCTAAAGCAACAAGATAAACAAGAACATGCAGTAGTGCAACATGGATAGTTATCAGTTTGTTTCAGGCAGAGTTTCTGGATTAATGGTTAAGTCATGAATGCTCCGAAAGTTCTCTCAAAAGCATTCGATATATGAAATTAATTCTAATTTATCTCTAATCCTATGCTCCGTATCTCTTATGATGTATTTCAATCAGGAGAACAGCGGCCATGCCGAGTTTATCGAATCATTCAGACAAAGAATAGTTGAGGGACCTATTTCTACAATTGGCCGGATTATATCAATAGGTTTCAAACCACAGCATAAGTTGGATAAATAAAACATTTTAAGAATCATTTCATAAATTCAAACATATCCTAATTACATGCGAGCAGAGTAACAGCATGGTTTAAAGCATAACTACCCTAGCATAACGTTTATCATAGCAAACACATATTTATCTAACCTATCATAGCAATTATCATAGCATGCATTCTTAAATAATTATGACAATAGCACAACATATTTAAAAATAACAAGAAAGGATAATATAATAAAACCTGATAGACGTTACAATAAATCTGCGTAATCGCAGTCTCGGAGTGACTCCGTACAAAGCTCGTAAGCTTGCTCCTAGCTACCTACTATTTCTCCTCTAACATCTTAGAGAAGTGTTAGAGAGAGAAAGCTATTCTAATCTAGAGAGAAGTGTGTGAAATGAGGGATGAAAGGTGTCTTGAAAATGAGGAGGTTAAGCCTCTATTTATAGGCTCCAAGTTTACAAATTTACACTCAGCACCCTCGCATCCAATTTAACTCTGAAACACCCCCTCGAGCTATGGAATTCGACACCAAAAGGGGCGTATTCGACAACAAAATGGGCATATTCGGTAGCAAATAGGGCGTATCCAGCACCAAAAAGGGGGTATACCACCCTAAAAGGGGGGTATACCACCCCTTAGAGGGGGTATACGACCTCTTAAGGGGCGTATACAGACCTCTAAGGGTGGTATACGGCCCCTAGAGGGGTGGTGTGCCCTGGCTCGTGGTCTCGTGCGATGGATCGTAAGTCTTGTGCACTGGTCGTAGTTCTTGTGATCTTCGTTTGGCTCTATCTTCTTCGTTTCTTGTCAGATTTGAACGATTCTCACGGCCACAGTTTTGTATTTTCCTGAAGATCAATATGACACAAATTAGGCCAGTTTTGCTTAATTATACGTCAGAATCGCAAGTGGATCGTTTTAGCTCTGATTTGTTCGTTATTTGAGCATTTTAAGTGATTTTTCGAAAGGAAGTCTAAGCTTTGGCTCATTTTATATTTTTAGCATAAAACATTGATTATTTGATGTTTATTCAAAGATTTGAGCCAAAATGGGCTTGAAATGGTGCATAAAAACATGTCATTTTGAGTCAAATCAAATATCCCACACTTAGACTTTTGCTTGTTCTCAAGCAAATTCCGAATCATTTTATGCCAAAAACTTTATTTTTGCACAAAATCATTTTTATGGGTGTGTCTTTAAATGAAGAAAAAGGTAAAGAATTGAAACAAGTATTGTTCCGGTATGGAAAAGAGAGATGTTCCCATGACGTATCCAAAAGATTTATAAAATGATCGTCTTAGGCATGCTTTCAATTCTCGCGATCTTAGAATATACATGACTGGGCGATCTCACCAGGTGGTCACTCAATTCACTCAAAGTGTATCGGGTTTCCTATCATTCTAGTACAAACGAAATCGCTCATATACCAGTCATGCAGCATTCATCGTCATAGGCTTGATCGAGAATCAAATCTCCACCACTTAGACAGGGACGACACTAATTATCACCAGACATTTGTGAGGGTTGTAATGTGAGGGTTTTAAAAAGGGTATAGTTGGTGGTAATTTTTAAGGAAAAGGGGTTTTGCTTATCTTAAGACTTTTCAAACTTATGAAAAACTTTACTTAGACATTCTTTTTAATGAAAACGGAAACGGATAACGATAAGGGAGAAAGATAGCTATTTTGACTTCTATCTTTGAAAACACACGGAAGATTTATATTTTCAGGAATCGGAGTTTTCGAGAGATTGAAGCACTTAGCTTTATTTCAGATGATACATATTTATTTCTTTTTCTTCTTTTCTATATTTTTGGCGTGGAATTTCTTTGCCAAGGAATTTCTAAGAGATTTTCTTTTTTTTACTGCCCTTTTGAGATCCTTTCATTTTTTCAACCCTTTGACAATTTCGAATTTACTTGGTGCCAATTTTTCGCACCACATGACTCTCGATATTTGAGTTTTGATTAAGGAAACGCAGGCGAGAAAATTTAAGTAAACACGAAATTTGTGAATTTTGAGGGAAAGCGAAAAGAATATCTAAATAGCATTTTTCAATAAATTTAAAAATTCCAAGATAAGATTTTGGTGGGTATGGAAGTAAGTGGGTTTAAAAGTTTGGGTTTTTGAGTAACGAAAAGGTTAAGGCTCAACAGGGTTTTCTAGGCGGATCATCGATACTAAAAATGAGTATCGGTAGGGTTAGGCTTGAAGAGATATGATAAAAATGGGGTTTATCCTAAGTAAATGTCCAGATCATTTAATTGCACCTATGCCACGTATGACACCTGTCAATATGGTCTCGAAATGCATACCATGAGCAAGTTCTAATTCCGAATGCATACAACAAATGAAAGTGAAGCATTAAAATTGAATGCTTAATATAGGCTCAAGTACCTCACTGCAAATATAGGTTGTATGTACCCAGTCACGCGATGCCCCTCTTAGACTTTCATTTTAAAATCATTTAGAGTCTGACATGTTCCTACCTCTTTTTACCGACTTTTGAATACTTGCAAAAAAAATCTGTACTTCTTCTTAATTTATTGACTCAAAAACTTTTGGAAAAAAATCAGTCTGCTGAATGAGTAGCAAAACTACTGTCGAAGCAAGACCGTTTTTGTAGTGGAAAATTTTTAAAATTTTCGAAAAAATAAGGATTTGTTTATTTACTGAGGACAATTTCAAAAAAATTTGATCTTAACAAGTGAGCGAAGAGTATACTGCTATCCCACACTTAAACATAAACATTGTCCTCAATGTTTCTGCACTAAGTAGGGAGAATCCCACACTTAGGGTTTTGCATTAAGTCAAATATAAATTTCAACTTTTCCAGTTATGGGGTATTAATCCCACACTTAGAGTTTTAAGTGGGCGTGAGCATATATTATCATAAGATAGATCATAAGAACTAGGGTGATACTTCCCTACGCTTTGTGAGCACTGGATGGAGGACCAAATTCGTGAAGGAGTGGTGCAAGTGATTTGCTGGAGTTTGACCATTCTTCTTTAAAGATCATCCATTCCTACGAATACTGAGTTCTGCAAATAGCCATAAATAGAGTCATAATAACCAGGTCTCATAGTAGTATGATAAGTCTAAAACATAAAGTAGATAAATCTAAAACATAAAGATAATAAAGATAAACTAAGGCTCATCTAGCAGATCATCCATATCAGGGTCGAACTCAGCGACAGCAGCATCATAGATGGCAGAGAGGGCAGCATCATGGAGGACAGAAGAAGGTGACGGTGCATGAAGTCTGCTAGCAGCTACGAGCATCTCGGCGGGATCAAAGTGTGAACTCTCGGGAGTCTGTACCGGAGCATCAGTAGTGCCAGCTGTAGGAGGGAAGAATGACCATGGTGGTCGAGAAGCTCTCGGACCTGACCCTAGCCTGTAAGGGAGATCCTGAAGTCTGGGTAACCTGACTGCCTCGCGGATATCAGACATCGAATCATGATGAATGGACAATGTCTGAAAGAGCGCCCAAGCAGCTGCTGGATCTGCAATAGTGATCCCATAATCAAAGGTCGGGATCGTCTCAGATGTTGGGAAAGACTGTGGTGCAGCAGCTCTCGAATGCTCCCCTGGAGAAATCGGTACATTGATCAGACTCTCTTCCTGAATAGCGACCATCTTCTTCTTGCCTCTGCGGGTTCCTCTTCTCGTCTTGCTTTTCTTGCTGCTTTCGACTGGGCTTCCATCCTGAAAAACATAAATAACACAGGTAACATTCAAAGTTTATGAGGATATACAAATGCGAGAAGAACTGATGATTGTTTGTAAAATATTTTGATTTGTAAGCGTCATCAGGACTTCTGCATTTGCATATATAAATAATGAAGACTTATCTCAGATTTGTAAATTTCAAAGGCTGTCGGATAAGTAGTTATCCTGCATCATTTAGTTAGGAATGATAATACTAGATAACATTTAAACTAAGAATTAAAAAACAAAAGAAATACTAGATAAGTAACTAGGAATAATTTGCCTTTTTTATTTTTATTCTAGGATAGGCTTAGGGTGCCTCCCAAGAGCGCTTTGTTTAAGAGAGAGTCACTAGCTTGACTCTTGATACATGGGAATAGTTCAAGGTGGCTCGATAATGTAGACTTCCTCATTAATGGGGAAATCCTCAATGTAATGTTTCAAGTGTTGACCATTAACTTTAAAGTTACCTTCCGGGGCTTCGAGTTCGACTGCACCGAAGGAAAATACCTTTGAGACTATAAATGGCCCGCTCCACCTGACTTTGAATTTTCCAGAGAACTTTTTGAAGTGTGAGTTGAAGAGAAGTACTTTATCCCGTGGTTTAAACTTTGATAGCTTGATTCTTGAATCATGGAACATCTTGGTCTTTCTTTGAATTTCAGGGAGCTATCGTATGCTTTATCTCTTAACTCAGCTAGTTCGTTAAGCTGCATTCTCCGATGGGATCTTATGGTGGGAATGTCTAAATTACAGTTCTTCAGCGCCCAGTATGCCTTATACTCTAACTCTATCAGTAAATGACATGCCTTACCATAAACCAGACGATATGTTGTGGTTCCTAACGGCGTTTTGTATGCTGTTCTGAATGCCCACAATGCATCATTTAATTTATCAAACCACTTCTCCCCATGGTTGAACACCGTTCGTTCTAAGATTCGTTTCAACGCCCTATTTGTTACTTCGGCTTGCCCATTGGTTTGTGGGTGATAAGCTGTTGAAGTATTGTGAGTTACTACGTACTGTTTCAATGTTCTCATTAGGTGAGTATTGCAGAAGTGGGTGCCACGATCACTGATTATGGCTCTCGAAGCTCCAAATCGAAAAAATAGTTGTTTGAGAAACTTAGTGACGACCTTGGCATCGTTTGTTGGGAGAGCTTGTGCTTCGGCCCACCTGGACACGTAATCAACTGCAACCAAAATGTATTCTTTTCCGTTAGATTTAGGGAACGGTCCCATAAAATCTAATCCCTAAATGTCGAAGACTTCACAAGCTTGGATGTTAGTAAGTGGCATTTCACTCCTCTGTGAGATACTTCCAAACCTTTGGCAAGCATCACAACGTTTTACCAAGTCGTAAGAATCTTGAAAAATGGTTGGCCAATAGAAGACGGTGTCGTATACTTTCCGTGCGGTCTTGTTAGCTCCATGGTGGCCTCCAGTTGGTCCATGGTGGCTTTGGTAGAGGATATGTTCGGCTTCCTTCCCGTCAACGCATCTTCTGATGATATGATTGGGACAGACCTTAAAGAGGAAAGGATCGTCCCAAAAATAATTCTTTACGTCGCGGAAGAACTTTCATCTTCGAGAAGTTGGCATTCCTTTCTGGATTATTCCTCCCACCAAGTATTTGGCAAAATCAGCATACCAGGGATCGTATGATGAACTAGGTCCCTGATGGTGCTTTCCGATGTTCATGAGTTGTTCATCCGGGAACTGGTCTTGAATATCTCCTTCTTCAAGCTTTTCCGTTGCTGGATTTTCCAATCGGCTGAGGTGATCTGCTGCAACATTTTCTGCTCCCTTTTTATCTTTAATTTCTATGTCGAATTCTTGTAAGAGCAGAATCCAGCGCAACAGTCTTGGCTTAGCGTCTTGCTTTTTGAAGAGATACTTAAGAGCTGAATGATCTGTATAGACAATAGTTTTGGACAAAATAAGATAGGAACGAAATTTATCAAAAGCAAATACTACTGCTAGTAACTCCTTCTCAGTGGTTGTATAGTTCTCTTGAGCGTCCGTGAGAGTTTTGCTAGCGTAGTAAATCGGTTGAAAGTGTTTCTCCTTCCGTTGTCCTAGTACAGCTCAAACTGCAAATCACTGGCGTCGCACATGATTTCATATGGTAAACTCTAGTCGGGGGCTACCATGATCGTTGCATGCACGAGCTGTTCCTTTAAGTAGTTAAAAGCTTTAAGATAGTCATCTGTAAAGTCAGTATCAACTTTAGCTTTATCTACTTCAATTCCTGCTTTAGATATCCGATGTCCTAACACTATTCCTTCTTTCACCATAAAGTGACATTTCTCCCAATTCAGAACGAGGTTTGATATCTTCGCAACGAGTGAGCATCCTTTCTAGGTTGGAAAGATAAGATGTGAAGGAGTCTCCAAAGACAGAGAAATCGTCCATGAAAACCTCCATACACTATTCAATCATGTCATGGAAAATCGCCACCATGCATCTCTGAAAAGTAGCAGGTGCATTGCATAGCCCAAAAGGCATACGTCGGTAGGCGAAGGTTCCGAATGGACATGTGAATGTTGTCTTCTCCTGGTCCTTCGGATCGACAGGGATTTGAAAATAGCCATAGAAATCATCGAGGAAGCAATAGAACTCATTTCCTGACAATCTTTCGAGCATCTAATCAATGAACGGCAGAGGGAAGTGATCTTTGCGAGTGGCTTCGTTTAGCTTGCGATAGTCAATGCAAACCCTCCATCCGGTGACAGTCCTTGTTGGGATGAGTTCATTATGTTCGTTTGTAATCACCGTCATTCCTCCTTTCTTCGGAACAACCTGTACGGGACTGACCCATGGAGAATCTGAAATAGGATATATCAGGCCATCATCAAGAAGTTTGATAACCTCCTTCTTGACCACATCTTGAATCTTCGGGTTGTCTCTCCTCTGTCTCTGAACTGATGGCTTGAAGTCGTTTTCCATTAGGATCTTGTGCGTACAGTAGTTTGGACTGATCCCTTGTATGTCAGAGATTTTCCAAGCAATTGCCTTTTTATATGACTTCAGAACCTGAATGAGTCTGGCTTTTTCCTCAGGCTTCAGATCTTTAGATATGATAACTGGTAAGTGCGAAGTTCCTTCGAGAAAAGCGTACTCCAGATGAGAGGGTAGTTCCTTTAGTTCCAATTCCGGTGGTTCTTCAGTAGAAGGCTTCATTCTTGCAATTTCATCTCTCTTGATTTCATCAAACTCTGTTTGGAAGTCTGATTCTTCAAGAGGTGATTATGATGTATTGGCCGAAGCTATTTCAACCCATTCTGCTTTTATCGCATCCTTCCTCAGCTCGTATTTGATAGTGGATGATGTAGAAGTTGCATTTTCTTCAGTAATGATGATATTGTTGTCTTCAGTAAGTGCAAACTTCTGAGCTTGAGCTGATGAAGAAGTGCTTATGGTAATTTCTGGATTTGAACTGTGTGGTTCACGGCTTTCAGATAGCTGTGAATCAGGTGGTGAAAAGATTGATTCCATTTCCTTGAGCGTCCTTCGAATTTCTTCCCTTGAGAGAGATGAATCATATACTTCAGGAGTCGGGTTCCTTCTTAGAAGAGTGACTGGCGTGCCATGTTCAAGCGGAGCAGTCATGATAGTTTTGGACTGTGAGCTAGGATTCTTTAAAAGAAATAGAACCTCTCTTGATGCGGTGGAAGAATTGGAGAGAGCAGAGCATAATCCCTTGCTTTCTTCACATAGTTTCCTTGTTGTGATGATAGTGTTGGGGTTGATGCTGCTTACTGCGAGAATTTCTTCCAAATGTTCTTCAATTATTTCCTGCATAGAATCTACAAGACCAAGATCTTCTCCCATAGGATGTTTCATTAGTTTATCAACATTGAAGGTGACTTCCTCAGTTCCAACTCGAAGTTTTAAAGATTTTTCATTAACATCGATGACGGCCTAGGCAGTGTTTAGGAAAGGTCTGCCAAGGATGAGTGGAACTTGGGTGTCTTCTTCAATATCCATAATAACAAAATCAACGGGAAATACGAATTTATCAACATGGACCATAATATCTTCAGCAATTCCACGAGGGAGTTTAACTGATCTATCGGCTAACTGGATGGTCATTCGGGTTGGCAAAAGTTCGTTTAATCCTAGTTTCCTAAAAAGCGAGTATGGCATAAGGTTTACACTAGCTCCTAAGTCAGCTAAGGCGTTACTTATTTGAACATCCTGAAGATAACAAGGAATAGTGAAACGGCCAGTGTCTCCTAGCTTTGGGGGTAGTCCTTGTTGCATAATCAAAGAGCATTCTGCATCTAAGGGCAAGTTAACTATTTGTCTGAGGTTTTCTTTGTTGGATAAGAGTTCCTTAAAGAATTTGGCACAACTAGGCATTTCAACTAAAGCATCTAAAAGTTTAACATTTAAGTGTAAGCTTTTGAACATTTCTAGATATTTTCCAAATTGAGCTTCTTGTTTCTCTTTCTTAAGCCTACCAGAGAATGGTATACGTATTGGTTTAATGCTTTTGAGGGCTTTAGAGGGTTCTGGTTCAGGAGAAGTGATAGGGGTGTCAACTTGTACTGAATCAGTAGGTAGAGAAGTAGAAGGTTCATTTGTGGGAATATCTACGGATTTCTTGTTTTTAGTCTCTTTTCCTCCTCTAGTGACCACAAGGATGTCATCGTATTCATAGGATGAGTTATAGACAGAGTTGTAGATCGCTTCCTCCCTTTGCTTCTCCTCAACTTTTAAAAACAACCTCTTAACATTATCCTCCATGTTTTTAATTAAATCGTTTGAAATTCTAATCAAATAATCAATTTGGTTTTGAAAATCAATAATTTTTCTATTGACAATATTTTGCTCAACAATGAAGTTTTTGAAAGTTTCGTTGTTTAGACGAGAAGTCAATGGGGAAGGAGTAGAGAGAACTAAAGATCGGGAAGTGGGTTATGTGGTAAACCGCTGAATAAAAGGTTTGGAATAAGAAGTGTGATTAGGGTTTCCACTAGTTGTAAGAATTTCTTCATTGGCCCTTCGGCTTGAGAGGAACTTTTGAGGTTTCTTCTCTGGCTTAGGGTTTGAAGATTCTTGTAAATCCTTGACAATTTGAGTGATGGATTCGAGTTGAGTTTTTAGATTGTCTAAGGTTTGATTTGAAGTACTCCTTTCTTCTGAAGTAGATTCATCTGACTCCAAGTCATGTTGATGCATTGTTATCGTCTCAATCAATTTCCAAGCTTCGTCTGAAGTATGTAGCATGAAATTTCCGGATGAAGCAGCATCGAGGGTTTGTTTGTGTTGAGGATTCAAACTGTTATAGAATGTGCAGACCAGATCCATTTTAGACAACTGATGATTCTGACATCTTTCGATCAGATTCGTAAATCGTTCCCAAGCCTTGCTTAATGATTCATTAGTTCCTTGATGGAAGTTAATGATGTCATTTTTAAGCTTGGTTTGTAGGGAAGGAGGGAAGTACTTAGCTAGAAACTTAGTAGCCATCTCCTCCCATGTATGAATCGAATTAGGTTCGAAATCATAAAACCATGTTAAGGCTTGAGAAGATAAAGAATAAGGAAACAGATGGAGACGGAGAAGGTTTCTATCGGTTCCTATTTGTTCGAAAGAGTGGGAAAGGTTGATGAATTTGTTAAGATGGGCGTTTGGATTTTCAACCGAAAGACCATGAAACTGACACTCAGATTTAATCATTTTAATGTAATGAGGCTTAATTTCAAGGGTTTCATCTGTTGGTGCTACGATCGGTCCTCCTCGTCCCTCTAGCAGTGGCTTAATTGATGAGGCGAGAGTGATACGATTTGACATAACTTGTTGGTAGAAAGTAGGATTTTGGAAAGGAAGGGTTAAACTATTCTAATCTGAAGACGGTAAAATTAAAATTAACCTAAGGATAGAAAAGGAACTTCCGGATGATATTGATCTTCCAAAAGGATCGCTAAAGAACTAAGATAACTAAATTCCTAAAATCGGTCGTTGTAGTCCCCGGCGGCGGCGCCAAAAACCTGATCGTGCCCAGAACGGTCGGTCAAGGAATCGCTTCCTTGTCGTTGCCGGACCTCGCGCTCGAGGCGGGCGATCGGAGGGGTGGTTTTATATTTATAGTGCAGGGAAGCCTAAGTTATACTACTACTTGTATAGTAAGCGGCAGGTATGACTCAGGTGTCGTTCTTCAAACCACAACGGGCATGGGATCTTAGGAGAATTAATTATCTTTGGTAATTCAGCTAGGGTTTAAAAAATTTTTGAGGGGTTTTGTTTTCTATTCTATGTAAACTAAAGACAGTAAAATAAATGAGGAGTGAAGTCGCAGAGAGAACTATGGATTACGCGAGTGTTTGCTATGACATCGGTGTATGCTATTTAGGGGTGGTTATGAGGATTGAGGCTCTAATTACAATGAATCCTAGCAGTGCCGACTTGGGGTCTCTGAACGATGTTCAACATAGTATTGTACCTACGGCCTTTTCGTGGCTTCCACGCATTTGTACTTCACCAGAGGTGGTTCCAACGCTATACCAAGTACTAAGCCGTTTTACGGTTTTTCCGATGCCTCGCCCAGCGATCCCGTATCATTACTGTATATGTCCTAATGGGCCATAGCTCATATCCTATTACTTATCTAACGTAGAGTTGTCCACAATCAAATAAATAACATGTCACATGGATAACAGATATGGAGTATCAGCTACACCGGAAGTTCTCCCAAATGTAGTACCAATTTAACCGACAACTAACCTCGAATCCTATTCCCCAGTCTCGGTCATCAGAGATGTCCATATCGTGGCACGAATTGTTGAATAAACAATAAAGTGAACAGGAGTTACCCCGAGGAATAAGTTGGGAAAGTATGTCTAACGATCGTTTCAATTGTTCGACATTATTTCATATAGATCATTGTAATTATTCTAGCATGTTAAACTGTCGTATGTAATTATTCTATGTTTGAAAACTTAATCATGAATCCAACAACCGCAATAGACAAATAGATACTAGCATGCAAACCCTAAAGCAACAATCAAACAAGAACATGCAGTAGTGCAACATGGATAGTTATCAGTTTGTTTCAGGCAGAGTTTCTGGATTAATGGTTAAGTCACGAATGCTCCGAAAGTTCTCTCAAAAGCATTCGATATATGAAATTAATTCTAATTTATCTCTAATCCTATGATCCGTGTCTCCTATGATGTATTTCAATCAAGAGAATAGCGGCCATGCCGAGTTCATCGAATCATTCAGACAAAGAATAGTTGAGGGACCTATTTCTACAATTGGCCGGATTATATCAATAGGTTTCAAACCACATCATAAATTGGATAAATAAAACATTTTAAGAATCATTTCATAAATTCAAACATATCCTAATTACATGCGAGCAGAGTAACAGCATGGTTTAAAGCATAACTAACCTAGCATAACGTTTATCATAGCAAACACAAATTTATCTAACCTATCATAGCAATTATCATAGCATGCATTCTTAAATAATTATGACAATTGCACAACATATTTAAAAATAACAAGAAAGGATAATATAATAAAACCTGATAGACGTTACAATAAATCTGCGTAATCGCAGTCTCGGAGCGACTCCGTACAAAGCTTGTAAGCTTGCTCCTAGCTACCTACTATTTCTCCTCTAACTCCTTAGAGAAGTGTTAGAGAGACAAAGCTATTCTAATCTAGAGAGAAGTGTGTGAAATGAGGGATGAAAGGTGTCTTGAAAATGAGGAGGTTAAGCCTCTATTTATAGGCTCCAAGTTTACAAATTTACACTCAGCACCGTCGCATCCAATTTAACTCTGAAACACCCCCTCGAGCTATGGAATTCGACACCAAAAGGGGCGTATTCGACACCAAAAGGGACATATTCGGTAGCAAATAGGGCGTATCTGGCAGCAAATAGGGTGTATCCAGCACCAAAAAGGGTGTATACCACCCTAAAAGGGGGGTATACCACCCCTTAGAGGGGGTATACGGCCTCTTAAGGGGTGTATACGGCCCTCTAAGGGTGGTATACGGCCCCTAGAGGGGTGGTGTGCCCTGGCTCGTGGTCTCGTGCGCTGGATCGTAAGTCTTGTGCACTGGTCGTAGTTCTTGTGATCTTCGTTTGGCTCTATCTTCTTCGTTTCTTGTCAGATTTGAACGATTCTTGCGGCCACAGTTTTGTATTTTCCTGAAGATCAATATGACACAAATTAGGCTTATATTTCTTAATTATACGTCATAATCGCAAGTGGATCATTTTAGCTCTGATTTGTTCGTTATTTGAGCATTTTAAGTGATTTTCCGAAAGGAAGTCTAAGCTTTGGCTCATTTTATATTTTTAGCATAAAACATTGATTATTTGATGTTTATTCAAAGATTTGAGCCAAAATGGGCTTGAAATGATGCATAAAAACATGTCGTTTTGAGTCAAATCAGCATCCGCGACCACATTGGCCTTGCCCGGATGGTATTGAATCTCACAATCATAGTCCTTGATCAATTCCAACCACCGTCTCTTACGCATATTCAATTCCTTTTGAGAAAACATGTACTGAAGACTCTTGTGATCCGTACAAATAATGCATTTAGTACCATACAAGTAGTGCCTCCAAATTTTCAAAGAAAACACAACAACCGCAAGTTCCAAGTCATGGGTAGGATAATTCTTTTCATGAGGCTTAAGCTGGCGAGAAGCATATGCAATGACCCGATCTCGCTGCATTAAAACACAACCAAAACCGCATACGAAGCATCACAATAAACAATGAAATCATCGGACCCGTCAGGCAAAGCAAATACCGCAGCCTGACATAAAAGCTGTTTCAAAGTCTGAAAAGCCGATTCCTGTTGTTCATTCCACTAAAACTTAACGTCTTTTCGGGTTAATTTTGTGAAAGGACCAGCTAGTTTAGAGAAATCCCTAATGAACTTTCGGTAGTAACCCGCTAGCCCCAGAAAACTCTTAATCTCTGAAGAAGACCGAGGTGCATGCCAATTCATGACGGCCTCAACTTTAGATGGATCTACCTTAACCCCATCCTTACAAATAATATGCCCCAAAAATTGTACCTCACGCAACCAAAACTCGCATTTCGAAAATTTAGCATACAATCTTTCCCTCTTTAAGGTTTCCAAAACCAATCTCAAATGCATTTCATGCTCTGCTTCTGACTTAGAGTAAACCAAGATATCATCAATGAACACAATAACAAATTTAACAAGAAAAGGTCGACAAACTCTATTCATGAAATCCATGAAAACCACCGGAGCATTAGTCAACCCGAATGGCATAACAAGGAACTCATAGTGACCATATCTAGTGTGAAAAGATGTCTTAGGAATATCCTCCTCACAAACCCGCACTTGATGATAACCCGACCTCAAATCAATCTTAGAGAAATAAGAAGACCCCTGTAATTGGTCAAACAACTCATCTATTCAGGGCAAAGGGTACTTATTCTTTACAGTTCTTTTATTCAACTCCCTATAGTCAATACACATCTAAAAGGTGCCATCCTTCTTTTTAACAAACAACACAGGTGCACCCTGACGCGCCACCAGCGGTCGGTTAGGAATTAACCTGTCGTTGCACCGACTACTGGCGACGTGTCAGTGGAGTTTTAAATTTGTAAAATGTTGGGGCCTAAGTTTACCAGTGCTAAAGGTGTATAGCAGCAAGTATGACCTAGGGTCGTTCTTCAAAACCAATGGTATTGTGAAACAGAGAAATCAAGATGTCCGAATCCAGCTAGTGAAGGTTGTTTTGAAAGCAGTTGGAGGTTTGTTTTTGTTTGTTTTCTTAATTATACTACTAATTAAACTACGCAATAAAATAAAATAAAGGGATAGCAGTCAGGATAGAGGGGGTCTTTGTTGTGACTTCGTTAGCCTTGCATTGGGATGATGTTTTAGTTTAATTTATGAAAACGTCTTTCTAAAGATTTGTATTTTTTTTTTCTTAAGTATTTGTGGTGTAAGCACTAGCACCCTACTGATTGATTGCTCAATCAGTATGTCACTGAGTAACTAGGCTATCGTAATTCTGATCGGAGGAGGCTGCTCAACTCTCAACACTGCCCTGTTACGGAACAATGACCCTTTTCTGGAATACGAAGATTCCTAGGCGCATGCATAGAGTAACAGACCCACTAACGGTCCGACCGTTCTTAACACCACAGTGATACTCAATTGAATAAAACATTTAAGTTTAAGACTTGGTTAGTGTTTGATTACTTTCCATCAATGGTTTTGTAGAATCCAGAGGTGATAGACAAATTTGAAATACTCGATGGATCCTCGTCTTCCTTTCTGAATTCATAAACTGAGTTTGTATTTTAGATTAGAGATTCCCCATTTATGATTTAAACCAGCCCTCACTTATATTTAACCAATAAATCCCTAGTTTATTCACAGTGTACAATACTTGTTTAAAACAGCATTTCCACGGCTTCAAAACCAGACCATGTTATTTAAACACAGATATTTAATCCGGAGTTTATTCACAGTGTACAATACGTATAAAGTATTTCCACAGCTTCAAAACCAAAACACAGATAATTAATTACCCTCGATATGACGTCTTATCAAAAGGTTTTAACCACGTTTATTGGTGGAAAGGCGTTAGTTGAATATGCGGTTTAAAATCATAGATGGAACGCATAATCAAAGCACCGAGTTTTCATTTATAATATAATAGTTGGGAACATTATTCCACAACGGATTGTGCCCACGACTTTCATAGCTTCCACGTTCCGTACTCCACACATTAGTGATGTTTCCGGCGCTATATAAATGAAATCCGTTTAATGTTAATTCCGTCGTTTCATAATGACATCATCCCAATTAACGACTAACTACATCACAACAAACACACAATATAACTACTCACTATGCATAATAACAGGTCCTAAATCTAGCATAATAACAATAGCCATCATCATTATAACAGATAAGGAAAAAGGTAACCGTTAATAAAGCGTAGATTGAATAAACGTTAGAGAGAGAGTACAAGCAGAACCTCCACAATATCTTCGACAATATTACAAATAAGCCCCTTAACTATTACCTACGCTATTACAAAAGTAGTCCCTCTGTTAGTCCCAGTTAAATATTAACTGAGAACTAACTGATGCTAACCCTAAATCTAGAGTGAGAGAGTAGAGAGAGAGAGTGTGTGAGAGAGAAAGTGGAAGAGAGAAATGAGGTGAAGGTGTGTGTAAATGTGGAGGAGGTGACCCCTATTTATAGGTGAAGCCTCAAATCATACGTACAAGCGAAACAGCTCAGCGTACAAGCAAACAAAGCACGAACGGAGACCAATTGGGGTCAAGGGGGCCGTATACGGGGTAGGTAGGGCCATATACAGTACTGTAGCAGCCGTATACGGTACAGTAGCAGCCGTATACGGTCTCCAGGGCCGTATACGGGGTCCGTCGGTCTTCGTTCGTTGCTTAAAACGTCCGTATCTCCTTCGTTATGCGTCCGTTTGACCTGATTTTTTCGCCTGTGACTTCGTAATTCTGTTACGCTTCTAATGGTACCAATATCACAGAAATTTGATGTGTGTAATTCAAGCATAGCCGAAATGACTTTTAACGATCTGTAGAAGCCGTATCTCTTCCGTTCTTCACCCAATTTGCATGATTCTTGATTCTCCCGTCTCGTTTTTACCTATTACATCATACCATAAGGTTAGAATATGTTTATCATAAGGTAAATGAGGGTGTGAGAATTGGTTGTTGTTTATTCGCTCTGTTTTGCTCGTTTTTTGGACGTTTTTAGTGATTTTTGTAGCAACGCCTATATTTGGAGCACTTTAGTGAATTTTAGTAAATAATGATTGTTTTGAAATGTTTTCACTAAAGATTTGCCCAAAAAGTGTGGAATATCGTACTTAAAAACATGACTTTTTGCGTCACATCAAGTTATCCCACACTTAGACGTTGCTTGTCCTCAAGCAACACTCAGTCTTTGAAAACATTTTAGAGCAAGTCAAGACATTTTTAAAAGTTACCACTTCCAGATGCAAGTAAGATAATTTCAAGAATATAGGGAAAGATAAGATAATCCTTTCAGAAACAAGAAAAGATTCTCTTAGGCATACTTCCAAATCTCATGATCTTGGAGTACACATGACTAGGCGATCTCACAAAAGGTGGTCACTCAATTCACTCAAAGTGTATCAGGTTTCCTATCAATCTAGAACAAATGAAATCGCTCAAATAGTCAGTCATGCAGCTCGCATCGTCATAGGCTTGATCGAGAATCGGATCTCCACCACTTAGGTGGGGACGGTGCTTATTATCACAAGACATTCATGAGGGCTGTAGTGTTTGGTGAGGGTTTAAAGGGTATGGATAGTGGTATATTTAGGTTGTAAGGGTTGCTTATCTTAAAACAACTAAGATTATGAACAACTTTATTTTAGAACGGAAAGGAGATAGCTATTCGTCTTCTATCGGATTTTTCTCGTGAGGATGATACTTCGAAGAACTTTGTAGCTTTATTCTTGCAGAACTATTTTTCTTTTCTTTTCTTCTTTTTCTTCTTTTTCTATTTCTTTTTCTGCATTTTCAATTTTTTTTCTATTTTCTTTTCCTTCTTCAGAACTTCTTTGCCAGAGAATTTCCGAGGATATTTTCTTTTAATTCTTTCAGAAATCCTTTTCAGAACTATGATCTTTGATCTTGAACTTCGAGTCCTTTTGCGGTGCCAATTTTTCGCACCTTTTAGAGATATATATCTTTTGAAGAACACGGAAGAGGAAGACTTGAGAGCATAATCGAATCGGATGTTCTAAAAGATGTTTTTCACAACCTCAGAAATTCTAAGATTAGTTTGGGGATATTTGGGAAATAGGGTTTAATGATGAGGGTTTTATGAAACGAAAGGTTTAGGCTCAACAGGGTTTACTAGGCGGATCATCGATACTAAAATTGAGTATCGGAGGGGTTTTGAGCTTGAAAAGATATGTAAAAAGGGGTTAAATCCTAGGGAATGTCACGGTCATTTAATTACACCTATACCGCGTACGGCACACACCAATGTGGTCTCGAAGCGTATGTCAAGAGCAAGTTCTAATTCAGAGATACATGCATCGGCACATACAAGAAATGAATAGTGAAGCATTAAAGATGAATGCTTTTAGGCTCAAGATACCTCACTGCAATTATGGTTGTATGTGCTTTGTCATGTTCCTATCAGATCATCATTTCTTGCTTAAGAAATTTCTACCTTATTTTCCCTAGATTTCGAAATATGTTACTCACATTTGAAAATTGCTCCTTTCAAAAGATATTTTGACTCAAAATAGTAGAGATAATCGAGAGATTTAGCTCATACTTTTTAATTTTCTTGAAAATTTTTGAAAAATTTGAGGAACATTTTATGAGTTTACTATTTCGGACATTAAAAATCATAAAAAAATAACCAAGGTATTTTATACCTGCTATCCCACACTTAGAGGAACATTGTCCCTAATGTTCTATTGAGTTGAGCTTTACTGGAAGTGAAATCCCACACTTAGAGTTTGAACATGTAAGAAAATGTTTCTCAAGTGTTTGTTTTGGGCTGGAATCCCACACTTAGTGATAAGCTTAGGATAGAGTATAGACTACTTAGCAAGTTAACAAAGCAAATAATATATAGAATCATAAACAAAATCAGATAAAGGGTAAGGACACTCCCCAGATAGCGAGCTGCAATGAAGCTGAGAGTCTGAATTTGCTAAAAAGAGATGCTGCCAGGATCCTTTTCTGCATCTATGAGGAGCGGCTCGGCTTCAAGCGTCTTGCTATTGGTTTTATTTATCCATTATTCTCCTTGTGAATCAATCTCGTAAGTGTGAACACGTTGGTCGTTCCCCTTTTACAAACTCAATATTTTTGCAAATGAAAAGAGAAATCACTGTCTCGGAATTTGAAAAGATGTTTTCTACTACAAATTAGTTTTATAAAACATGTGTTTTTAAACGAGTTCGAGCATAATGCATAAAAGTAGTATGCAAGTACCTCAAATGCTCGAAACACATGAATTATCAGTTTTTCAAAGTGATTTCCTGTTTTCTGAGATGAGTGGTTTATCTGCAAATGAGTTGTAATATCAGAAGGTTTTATAAATAATTTAGGTACAACCAAGTGTGAAGGATAGTCAGAGATCTTCTTCACTTATTTACACGTTTCTCTCTACACGTCTTATTCCACGGGTTACCTCCCGAGAAGCGATGATGTTAGAGTCGAGAGCTCGACTTTACTCCTTTGAGTTTAGGTGTACGGGAAGGAGCTCCCAGGGCGAGTGATGGTGCCATTATGAGCCCTGGGTTGTGGGAAAGAGTATCGCGAAGGATAGATCCTTTGGAAGTGGCAGGCCATGGTTGAGATTAGATCTAGTTGTTCCATGGTATCTACTTTGAAGTTTCGAAGTTGTTCTGAGGCTGCTCTAGAAAGACCTAGTAATCCTTGCGTAATGTAATCAACCGCCTTAGCGATTGGCCCATTGGGATCAATCTGCGTTGTTTTTCTTGTCTTGATCACTTCCCTACTCGGATACTTGAGTCTAAAGGAGTCCATAAATTCTAGTAACTTCAACTTCAGATTTTCGAATTCTTTACTATGAGGATCTCCTTCGAATACAGCTGTAGATTTGCACAAGCTTTTGATTAGCTGGTGCTGATGAAGGGTGAAAGGAAAGCCAGAGTTTTTGAAAATATGAATCAGTTTGTTGAATATCTCGCAATATCCAGCCTGGAGGATATACTCTGCTTTCTCGGCGTCTTCTGCATTCAATATCTCGTGTAATCGAGTTGTCACAAAAGTGACAATATCAAGTAGAGACATATTTTTAACAATGAGGGGGTGATTACGCCTGCTTTCGTCCCTAGTGATGTACCTAAGCTCCTCGATTATCAATTTAATATGATGTTCTAAAGTAGACTTGATGATAAATCGATTGCTTTCTTTGGTACTCAGGTGACCTTTCTCAGCTAATAAGTCAAGGAATCCCTGTAGATTCCTCATCACCATGAAGTCAGTAGCATCTTCAATATTTCTTCTGATAGCACCCAACTTCTCCCTCTGTTTTGATGAATAAGGAAACGCAGAGCCCATGAGAACATCATACACCTTGCGGTATATTTGTCTATGTTCAATGTAGAAGAGTAGTTCATTCGCGTTATTCCTTTCTTTCTTGAGCTGAGATTTGAGTGCATCGGCGAATGTTCTGATACAATGTCTAAGGTTGAGCAGATCTTCGGTTCCTTTGCTAGTGAGATAGATAGTAGATGCTGCCTCAATAACCGATATTAGCCATCTTTGGTGTAAAGAGTAATCATTGGTAGAATATCTAATAGCTGCTATTATAATATGAGGGTCACCATCATATTCGTTTATCACAGAAATCATTTGTTCATGAGTAGAGACAATTGGGATGCATATAATTTCTTGAGATAAGGCTTGTGGATTAGGCAGTTCTGGAGAATCAAGAGGATAAATATCTTCATTGGAAAGAGGCTCATTTTCTTCTTTCACCTCTTGTTCCTGCCTTTCAGAGATCTCGTCATCCGATGTGTTTTGGCTAATAGAGACCGTATATAGCTCACTATTCTCCATCGGAACACAGTCGTTCTTATCGATCTTGAATGTGACGCTTTCTCCGTGAGCGCGTAAGCTGATCATCTGAGAGTGCACATCGATGACTGCTCTGGCTGTGTTCAAAAAAGGTCTACCTAGGATTATAGGGATGTTTATATCTTCCTAAATATCCATTACCACAAAGTCAGTTGGGAAAAAGAACTCGTCGACTTTAACCATGATGTTCGCAGCTATTCCCTTAGGGTATCTAATTGATTGGTCAGCTAGCTGGACACTCATTTTAGTGGGTTTAAGGTCTCCTAAATCTAGTCTTTTGAATAATAAATGTGGCATTAGGTTAATACTTGCTCCTAGATCGGCCAAAGAGCGAATATCACCAGATTGGTTGATAGCACAATGAAGGGTAAAACGTCCGATATCTCCTAGTTTTTCCGGCAGACGATTTTGAAGGATAGCTGAACATTCAGCAGTTAGCGGGATGTTAGGTACTTTGGGTACCTTATCTTTGTTTGAGATAAGTCTCCAAACATATTTAGCATACTTGAAAGCTTTGACTTCTTTAGGTTGTTGCTTGAGACGTCCTGGAAATGGTAAGCTTTCCTTCCTAGGCTTTGGAGAAGACTTTTTCTCAACTGTCTGTATGACAGGAGGTTGTTCTTTCACCGGAGAAAGAACTGAAGGTTGGCTCGGTGCCACCTTGGAGTCTTGGTTGGTTACGTGGTTGGCTTCCTCAGTATATGGGTTATGAAAGGTGTTACTAGGTAGACTACCCTGTGGTCTAGTATCGATACGTTCTACTAGTCGACCTACTTGGGTTACAAGAGTGTTTAGTAAAGTTAGTTGGTCACTTAAGAAGAGATCAACCTGGTCTTGTCTAGCCGTAATCGTTTGGATGATTTGTGCGAGGGTGTTCTCTGGACTAGTAATTGGCCTAGTGGGTTCATAAGGTTGGGCCATCTCTGGTGTGGTTCCGAGAAGTAATGGTGGTTGGGGGTAGGTTGGATATTGGATTTGGTTGGGTGGTGGAATTGGTAGGTATTGGTTGGCTCGAGGAGGAGAGGTTTGAGTATAATCAGGTGGTCGTGGATGAGTTCGGAACTGGTCATAGTAGGCTGTGCCATCAACAGGGTTCGTAGCTTGTGGATTGGTACAGTTCTGACAGGACTGAATATGGTAGACCTGTTGAGGAGGTTTCTTCAGCTTTCCTATTTCCCAGTCAGCGTTCCGATGTGTTTCGTGAGAGATTTGATCGCCTCAGTTTGCACAGGATTGGGAAGGGCAAGCGGTGCCGATGATGAGGAATGCTCATCAGTGTTCCAATCATTGTAATTCATGGTCATGCTTTCAATTAGATTCCAGGCTTCGTCGTCCGTGCAAAGCGTGAAGTTCCCTCGAGCAGCGGCATCAAGCATTGGCTTGTGGTGCGGTGCGAGACCATTGTAAAACATGCACAACTGAGTTGATCGTTCGATTTGGTGGTTAGGACATCTTCTAAGCAACCTCTTAAATCTTTCCCATGCACTATAGATTGATTCATCATGAAACTGTTGGAAGTTTAAGATGTCTTTCTTTAACTTAATTCGTTTGGATGGGGGAAAGTACTTTGTTAAGAACTTATCTTCCATTTCCGCCCATGAGGAGATAGAGTTGGTCTCTAATTCCTCGAACCAAGTCTGTGCGTGATGAGAGAGATAGTTGGGGAACAGATATAAGCGGATTGTATCTTGCTCAACCCTATTTTGCTTGAAAGAGTGGGATAGGGTGAAAAATTTGTTGAGGTGGGAGTAGGGGTCATCGTTCGGTTGTCCATTAAATTGGCAGCGATTCAGGATCAGCTGCACTACGTCGTGCTTGAGTTCGAATGATGCTCCTTCAGTCTCCGGGTAGCATATGGGTCCACCTCGAACTTCTATCTAGGGTTTGTTGCTATCAGCAAGAGTTATACGTGCGGTGGTTGTAGGATTGTGGGAAGATGATCGCTTCTCTCGTCGGATGGGTAAGATGTCGTCTTTAGGATAGGGGAAAGGAAGGGTTGAAAGAACTTTTAGTGGTTTAAGAAGATAGAACCATCCTAAAGGTTCACTAGAAAGAAAGTTCATCATGACGTCTCTGAGTCTTACAGTTGATTCCCCGGCAGCGGCGCCAAAAACTTGACGCGCCACCAGCGGTCGGTTAGGAATTAACCTGTCGTTGCACCGATTACTGGCGACGTGTCAGTGGAGTTTTAAATTTGTAAAATGCTAGGGCCTAAGTTTACCAGTGCTAAAGGTGTATAGCAGCAAGTATGACCTAGGGTCGTTCTTCAAAACCAACGGTATTGTGAAACAGAGAAATCAAGATGTCCGAATCTAGCTAGTGAAGGTTGTTTTGAAAGCAGTTGGAGGTTTGTTTTTGTTTGTTTTCTTAATTATACTACTAATTAAACTACGCAATAAAATAAAATAAAGGGATAGCAGTCAGGATAGAGGGGGTGTTTGTTGTGACTTCGTTAGCCTTGCATTGAGATGATGTTTTAGTTTAAGTTATGAAAACGTCTTTCTAAAGATTTGTATTTTATTTTTCTTAAGTATTTGTGGTGTAAGCACTAGCACCCTACTGATTGATTGCTCAATCAGTATGTCACTGAGTAACTAGGCTATCGTGATTCTGATCGGAGGAGGCTGCTCAACTCTCAACACTGCCCTGTTACGGAACAGTGACCCTTTTCTGGAATACGAAGATTCCTAGGCGCATGCATAGAGTAACAGACCTACTAACGGTCTGACCGTTCTTAACACCACAGTGATACTCAATTAAATAAAACATTTAGGTTTAAGACTTGGTTGGTGTTTGATTATGTAACACCCCCAAATTTAGTGGTTTGCAGAAGCGAGTTTATGGGTGTTACTAATCAATAATCACAAGCACAAAGGATACAGTGAACGACTTTATATGAGACGTTCGAAAAGTTATTACATTAGTACATAAGTAATTCAAAATACAAGCTCGAGTTCGAGTAAGTTTCCTAGAGATTCTATTACATAACAACTAGTACAAAAGTAATGTATGAAAATCTCCAAGCTTGTAAATGCATGCGACTCGAGCTAATAAGCATATCCTCCTGGGCATCCATCTAAAGCTGAGTACCTGAGAATGCATTACTAAAACGGTCAACCAAAAGGATGGTGAATCTCACAGGTTTGTAAGTAAATAGTTTGAACACACGAGTAACAGTTGTATTTGTAAATCATTAGCCAGCCAGTAAGTAAGTGGTGGTTGCAGGTCATGCTAACCGTTTGATACCCTTGTCATGAGCCACCATAGTTGAAGCTTAACGTACAGTAAATATAGTAACCCCGTGAATGTTAATCAAAAAACATTCATATGAAACGAGTAAGAAACGCTCGTTTCTACAGTAACGGTTCGTGGTAGTGCGTGCTACCCCGGGCGGGGATTGTCAGTCCCATATGGATCCATATACTAAAACTCGCGCTTATCCCATAACTAATAACTACGATTAGGAGGCTTTCATTGGATTAGTCGAAACTCGTGCAATTGGCGTATCCGTAATTCAGTAAAGTAAGTAAATCATGCCAGCAAGTAAGTACGTGTGTTCATGTAAAACAGTAATGCATCTCACCCCTGAGTGAAAACAGTAAAATAGGGGCTGTGAGACTCACCTGAGTCTTAGTAAACATTGCAGGAAGTAAGCGGTATAGTATCCTGACTAGCAACCCTTAGCGTCCTAATACGCATAAGGTTTAGTAAGTAAATGGAATACTTGTAAGGTATCCATGCTAGTTGTTCCCAAACTAGTTAATGTCCATTTGTTGTTTGTACGTTTGTATTTGTTTGTAAGTTGTAGTTTGTAGCAAAGTTGTACGGACCGTTGATATTGGAGTGTAATAATAATCTCATCTATTATTATTATGCAGTTGTTGTAATCGTATAGTTGTCAAGTACGTTTGTATAAAAATGTACGTTTGTATTGTAACGTGTATGATTTATGCGACACAATGCTTGTGTCTTATGTTTATGCGACACAATGCTTGTGTCTTATGATTTATGCGACACAATGCTTGTGTCTTATGCTTCTATGCGACACAATGCTTGTGTTCCGCGACACAATGCTTGTGTTCCGCAACACAAGGCTTGTGTCTTATGATATGCAACTTAATGCGACACAAAATGCGACACAATGCTTGTGTCTTATGATTTATGCGACACAATCCTTGTGTCTTATGTTTTATGCGACACAATCCTCGTGTCTTATGTTTTATGCGACACAATCCTTGTGTCTTATGATTTATGCGACACAATGCTTGTGTCTTATGCTTTATGCGACACAAGCCTTGTGTCTCATAGATTTTTGGCCTGATGCAACACAAGGGCTGTTACGTTTTTAAGCTCGGTTTTTGGGTCAAACGACCTCGGTTTGACCCGAAACTTTTACACAAGTTCTAAAATGACTAAATAACGTTAGAAAAATTATCGTTTAGTTTCGGGAGGGTCTCGAGATGTCGGTTTTCATTTAACGTCACTAAAACTAAACATATGTTCACTAATCTATTTTTCTAGTAAAATGGGGGCGTTTTGGAGGTAAACCTCCTTCACGAAAGTTGTAGCCAACGGAAAAACGAAGATTTCATCTGTAGGATATATTTGCTAGTTTTGACCGTACGATTTTATAAAAATTGCGAAAGGGGGCTGTTTTTAATTTATGTTTTCGGTTTATACTTTCGAGTTTTAAAAACGAGTTTTAACATATCATTTGGACATTATAAAGCTAGGGGAACATTATACTAGCAAAATAATTGAAATGGGAAAGTTCGAGAGTCGCCGGAAAACTTACAAAGTCGTCGGATCGAGAAACCGAAAAGATAGGTTTGTAGCTCTCGTTGCGGTGAACACTTTTCTCCAAATGAGCCTAGCCTTTTGAGGTGTTTTAATGGTGGTTTAATGGTGGCGGTTTAGAGAGAGAGAGAGAAACTGATTGAGAGAGAGAGAAGGGAATTTGGTGGAGTGTGATATGTGTTTGTGTGTGTAAGTGAGCAAGGAAGGTGAGGGTTTGACATCCCCTCACCTTGGGCCGGTTGGGTGGGGCCACCATGGTGTGGTCTCACCAATTTTCGTTCCCTCGCGGTTGCGTTCCGTGCGGTGTTCGTTTCCCCGGTCGTTTAACGTTTAAATCGTTTTATACGCGTTTATGTATACGTTTTAAAATACGAAATATTATTCGATAATTTAGTCGGAGTACTTTACCAAAATTCTTTTTCCTAAGTTATAAAATATAACTTTGTTTTGTTTTGTCGGTTGGTCGAGTTTTCGTAGAGATCGGTAAAGTTTTAATTAAAAACGTATGCGTTTGTTATATTATAAACATAATATAAAGTAGTAGTTTGTGTAATTAAATAATTTCACATTATTTAATAATTGTTTTACCAACGTCCGTATTTTGTACCTTTGTGATTTCATACGATTTGAACGAATCATATACGTGTATATATATATATCACCTATATATATATATATATATATATATATATATATATATAAGTAATTATCGTATTTAATCATATTTCATATTAAATACAAGTAATAAGCATGTAATTAGGAAAATTTTAAATTGACCCTAATTTTGCGGTTGTTACATTCTCCCCTTGTTAGGAGAATTTCGTCCCAAAATTTGTTTGAAGTAGTAGTCGGTAGTTCAATATTCGTCAGGTAGCTACAATGTGTACTAGTAGCCTACAGTAGTAGGGTAGATCCTACAGTATTCGTAGTAAGGCAGTTGTCAGGTAGTGACGTACCCTTAGTTTTGTTGTCTGGAGGTAGTGGGCATTGGGCCTTGAAATGGCCGGCATTCCCGCAGTTGAAGCACAGCTTCGCTTTAGGAGAGTTCGTACTTTTAGGATAGGGTTTGCATCGACCGATGGGTATGGCACACGGTCCTTTATGATGCCGAGTGCATTGGAAACAGAGTGGCTTCTTTCCCTTGTAGTTTCCGGCACGGTTGGATGGAGAAATCTTCACCCTTTTTGCTGGAGGCGGTGTACAGTCAGTGTCGGTATCCTCTTCAGCAGGAGTACCATGTGAAATTGGTGGTGAAGCGGGGTTTTCTAAGTCTATCAAACGTAGTTCGTACTTACGTATACGCACATCATTCTGGAAGACAATTCGTCGTAGGTCCTTGATGTCTTCCCGTGCTTCGTTTAGTTGCTTTCGCACCGAGTTGAGAGTATCATTGAGGCGATTGACCAGTTCTGTAGTCTGGTCCACAGTGACGGGTGTTTTGGCAACAGTTAGAGCGGCAGGAGGGGTAGGTGTTGTTGTTGATTCAGCGGAATGTTCTGTATCACCCTCGAGTTCAAGGAGGTAAGGAAACATCATTGGTTCCTCACTGAGCAGTTCATCATCCAATGTAGGGTTGTTGACGGAGTAAGTTGTCATTTCCTACGAAATAAGTGTTCTTTTTAAGAATCGCTACATGTAAGTGAAGTTCTATTAGATGATATGCTTAAAATAGCGTTAGATTTCCCTGTCTCAACCAGTGTGAGATATTTGGGAAGGAAGTTTGTTCGCTGTATTTAAAGTGCCATGCAGGTTACACTGTTAGGATTCGTATAGTCGGTTGTTTCCTAGTCCTATCGGGTACTTAGGATCTAAGGAACACATAGAATACAAAACAGTACACAAACGTTATTAAGTAAGAAATTTTGGGAAGCAGTTCGGGTAATCTAAGAATGAGCGTACCCGGGTTGAGCAAATCAATAAGCCTCGGATCCTGGGGATCCTCCCTAGCGTTGAGTACATAAGCTCCTCCTTTAGCAGTGTTATTGTTTTTCAACTTCAGCTTTGGGCAGTCCTTCCTGAAGTGCCCAGTACCATTACACTCGTAGCAGGTCTTGGGTGCATTGGTGTTGGTACCAGTGATGTTGGTTCGGCAATCTTTGGCTAGGTGTCTGATGTGACCCAAAAAGTCATGTTTTTAAGAACTTATTTCTGCACTTTTTGGACAATTCTTTGATGAAAACATTTCAAAACAATCATTTATCATCATAAATCATCAAGGTAGTCTAAATACGGGCGTTGCCACAAAAATCAATAAAAACATCCATTTTGCACGCAAACCGAGGCAAAAACTATCACCTTAAATATTCCATTCTTGATTATCCTATCGAAGTAGATCTTAATGCATAATTTATGATTCAATAGGAAAATCCAAGATCGGTGGTGAAAGAATCAAGAGAAACGGGTGAAGGACGAAGAAGATATGCAGTTTAGAAGCCCGCCGATCGTCATCCGGAACACGCAAAAGTCAAACACTTCCAAATTTGGCAAACTTAGTGTCATTAGAAGCGTAACGGAAAAACGAAGCCAACGGCGCAAGAATCAAGCAAATCGGAGCCCAAACGAAGAAGATACGGACGAACCAAGCAACCGAGAAACAAGTGGAGGCCAAACCAAGCACCAACCCCCCCCTGCCCACCTAGGTACCGTATACAGTACCCTAGATGCGTTATACGGTCCTTGGGGTGCCGTATATGGGGCCTGGTGGCTTGTGAGGTGCCGTTTGCCCCCCCTTGGTCCGGTACCCCCCGTATGCGCTTTGATGCTTGTTCTTCATGCTTTGTGACTTGTACCAAGCTTCCTACTCTTTCCCTATAAATAGAGGACCTCCTCACTCATTTCAAAACACAACTTACACCTTTCATTTCACATACTTCTCTTTCTCTCTCTAGAATTCTCTCTCTAGCACTACTCTTAGAAGTTAGAGGATAATTGTTCTTGTAGTTAGTTCTCTCTCTAGTTTCTCTCTCTAGTTTCTCTCTCTAGCACTACTCTTAGGAGTTAGAGGAGAACTAGAGAGATATAAGTTAGCGGTTAGAGCTAGAGGAAAGTTGTAATTGGGTAATCAAGCTGTAGCAAGGTTATTCAAGTCAGACTGTTGTAATCCTCAGTATTACTCTTCTAATCCGGTGATATTATCTTACTTTCTTACTGTTATAATGTTTACTTTGCATATTATTTCAGTACGATTTATGATTGTTACCATGCTGATTAGCTAGATTAATATATGATTGTTGGAATGTAGATTTAGGATTAGGGATGATGTTTAATTAATATATCGTATATATGATTGGTAGTTGTTATGCTGCATACATGTTTAGATTTATCCTGGATGTAGATTTAATTAATCACCCTTTCTGGTCTCTCACGTGACTGTTGCCTTAGGATAGGATCTGATCAACCCTAACTACGAATACACAGTTATCTCCTGTTTGTATGAAACTGTGAGATCGCCATAACACGTCAGAATACTTGGTATAGCATTGGAAATACCGCTGGTAGAGTACAAATACGTGGAAGCCAAGGAAATGTCGGTGGCCTATCTCACCGTGGATTACCTGGAAGCAACCCTTCCAGACACGGGTCTAGGTCTTGTTAAGCCGTGAAAATGCTATAGTACACCGTTAAACTACCTCTGGTTATAAAGCTGTGTAAAGATACAATAGGTCTTTAAAACACCGTAGATATACCTAGGGTTAGAGTACTGTGGAAAATAAGGTCACTATACACTGTACGCATGCCTAGGGATGAACGACCTATTGCAAAGGAAGGTCTAATCCATGACAGAAGTATTAAGAACTTAAACAGATAAAACATGAGTTAGGAAATGAAAGCAAGGATGCTGGCTGTGTTCCCAGATGCTTAAAACCCCTAAACTCTACTTAACCGATAGTTTAACTTATTCAGCATACAACCAGTATTACTCTGTTAAAATTGGATAGACATAGGTGTTAAGAAAAGTCAGTGTTGTGGACTGTCGCCTTATTCCTTAACCCCATTCAGAGGGTCGCTTGGTCTCCGAAAGAGACGGTGAGGTGGGTCTGAAGATAGTCCCATCTGATCAGAATCAGGATAACCTAGGATTCAGTGACATATGCTTTAGGGTTACACCTAGACGTAGGGTCCTAGTGTTTACACCAACTGTTTAGAAGATTCTTAACCAGAGTAATCACTTATCATCTATATAATATCATCCCGAAACCCTAATCATCGAAGTTTCAGCAATCACTCTCTACCTGCTGCTTATATTCTCGTTTACTTTTCTGCATTTTAATTTCTGTCTTTAGATCAGATTAGATAAAACCAAAACCCATAACTACCTTGTTTTAAACCCATCCTATTGTCAAGTTATCTTTGGTAGGTTCCAATTCAATTCAATTCGTTCCGATTTTGGACGACACTCGAGTTATACTTGCCGCTTTACCCACAAGGTAGGTAGCTTGCATAGTTTGAGCCCAGCAAATATAAATTTTTAAAACTTCTCTGTTCACGCGTCTCGGTAGCCGTCGGTGCAACGACCCGGATTCTAAAAACCCGACCGACCGCTGGGACCGCGACAAGTTTTTGGCGCCGCTGCCGGGGATCGGTTTCGTCAAGAATTGAATTCTGCCTTAGATAATTAACTTTAGGAGATCCTTCCCTAAGATTATCATTACTTAGGAAGTTAATCGCTTTATTAGTTAGATAACTTAGTTCTTAAACCCTAGAAAATACATAAAAATTAGAAAATGAAAAACCCTAATTCTCCTTCAAACCCCATCTCTCCTCTCAATCAAATGATGACGGATGAGATAACGGTTTTGGAAGATGCGGAATTCTTTGACTGTCCAGAGTATGAGTCAAACTCCTCTGACGTTAGAGAAATCTGTGTTAACCATGAAGTTGAGAACCCAAAAATATCGAGCTTAGACTTAGGTTTTGATAAATCTCAGCAGAAGATTCCAACTTCTGTTACTGTTGCTTTAAGTGGTCAACCAACACTTGACCCTGAGATTCTGTCAATCTTGTCTAGGTATCCACATTATATTAGACCTGCTACTTTACCTGATGATGAACCATTTGGAATCGAAGTGTTCTTCTATCCACCCATGCCTTGGATGGATTTGAATGAACGTCTTCATTGTTTAGATGAATACTTTGAGTACGATCTCCCAGATATTTTGCGAGCCCACCCCACTACACTTTATTCAAGTGTTGTTGAGGAAGAGTGTCTCCAGTATCAGGTTGAGAATGAACTTAGGATAGAAACACCAACCCGATTAAACACTGAATCTAGGAATCATCTACCCGAATCAGAAACAGACCATCACTTAGGAAATTCTCAAAAGCCCAATAGGAGGATAGATATCCATGCCAACTTTCTGAAATATCTTAAGATATCTGATTTTCCATTTACATTTGAGCAGAGAAAGACCTTTGTTGAGATTGATAGAATAATTAGACTTCTTCGTGCTAAACACAGTCGAAAAGACGAGCTATTGTTAAAATCAGAATTAGATCTTTTAATGGATTTACTTGCCAGCACCGATTATCCCTCTGATTCACAACCTAGGATTAATCGTTATGTTGCGTTCCTGATTGACGAGCTTGAATTTTGGATAGAAAGAAGCCCTATCAATTCTAACATGATTTATGCAGATATTCCATTCTTTGTTGATCCTGCTACTTATTTAATTAATGAGCTTAGAGCTATTTTTCCCGAATCAACTGAGGAAGCTATGGACGCTGCTTTCTTTGCAAAAAGAAAATAGATCCATATCCAGCTAATCCAGTTATTCCAAAAAACCAAATTCCCGTTTACTAACCAACAGAAGATTTATATCGAAGAACTTTCGCAAGCAGTTCACACTACTTACGGAAACCCCGATTCTTCTGAGGAAACGGAATTTGTGAATTTACTTTCAAAACTGCTCTATGATCTGTCTTATTTAGATACAGGATTTAGGGATGGCATTTCAAACCAGAAAAAGGTGAAACGGGAATTTAATCGTTTCGTCGATGCATTGTTACAACTAAGTCAGGAAGAACGAGAATTCTTAACAGAATTTGAACGGTATTTCATAAATCCTGCTGATTTAGTTTACTATGTCATCCGAGCTCTCCGAGGTACGTTTATTTCCCGCTATACCTTGTCTCTATCCAAAGCATCAACTGTATCCAACAGTGTCATCTCGGACACTATCCGGTAAAGCAGTAAGTCTGATATGGACGAGCTTTCGTCTTTAACAAAGCGCTCTTGGGAGGCACCCCAAGCTTATCTAGGTTAATTAATATTTGTTAGTATTAATTTTAGTTTAAATTAATTTTTCGTTTTAAAGCTTTCGTTTAAAAATCAAGAAAACGTCCTTTAAACTTTAAACTCGCGCAATTTGCGTAAGTTCGAACTTTTCAGAAAAATTTAACAAAGTTTTAATCTTAAAATTTTGGTAAATTAATTATGATTTGTTTTAAAGTTTAAAGTACATAAAAATATTGTTTCGTTTTTAAATAAACTCGTTTCAGTTTAAACGCAAAGAACTTTTTCGCATGCAATTTAAAATACAATTTTAATTAGCGAAAACTTTTTATAAAGATTCGTATTTACTTTTGGTTACTTTATTAAAAATCTTAAAACCTTTCGAAAACCAATCGTACGTATCGCATCTTTCGCGTTTTAAATCGAAACGTATTTAAAGCAAGAGGAAGAGACTCACTACCAAACAAAAGGTCAAAAAGTCAAAATTTCTTCTCCTTCCTCCTCCCCAAAACCTACGGCCCCCATCACCATTTCTAAAACCCTCATTTTTCCACCATTTTTGATGATTTAAAGCTTCAAGTTCTTCATTTTATCATCTCTCTTGCATACATAACATCATTTCATCACTTGCAAGGTAATTCCTAACTCAAATCTTTAAATTTCATTAACTTTTTAAAAGTTAGGGTTTCAACTTTTGATCTATGAAATCCATGGTGAAAACTTGTGTTTTATGGTTCAAAAGTGTTCTTGCATAGTTGCTTAACATGATTACATGCTTGATTGAGTAGATTACTTGATAATTTGTCACTTTGATCTTCAAGTGTTGACTTTAAGTTGTCAAAGTTGCTAGATTTGTTGACTTTTGGTAACTAGTAGATTGTTTTGACTTGTTTTGATTAATTCATGCTTAGTATGATTTAATAAACATGTTTACATGATTGCTAGTTTATTTTGAATGATCTAGGATTATTGAAAGTTAAAGTAAGCACGTTGTGATTAAAAATGACTAAGTATCATACTTTATTTTAAATATTCAAATTTTAATGGTACTTGAGTTAATTAAATCATGGCAAGTTTCTTAGATTTTCAATAATTCATTAGTTAGCTTTTGGTCCTTGAATATTTTAATTATTCACCACCTTAATTAATAAAGTGTTGAATAATTTTAATGTAACCATCACACGTAAGCTACCGTCATTCATTTATCAAAAATCTTTAAATCTTGCAAAGTTATTAACCGAATAAGTTGACACGTGTCTTTAACCATATGGTATTTGCATGAATAAATTAGTTTATGCTCTTTTTGGTTCACTTGATGTATTTGAGGTAATTACATGGTTGAAGCTCACTTATATTAAGTTGCCATGAATGAAAGTAAAAATATTAGCTAGTTGTTTGAAATGACGAGCTTACTTGGATTAAACGCTAGTATTATTGTTGCTTTAATACCCTTGGAATAGGTTAGACACTTATGGTTGCGAAAATTGCGGATTGAGGATTGGTTAAGCCTAGGTTTAGTTTAAAATAAATTGCGGATTTATTCATATTTTAAAGCCTACATTTCCAATTTTTGTTTAAAACTTGGAAATGTACTTAGCAATTTGTATTACTTATGCATCTCATTTTCTTGTCACAGATGGATCTATCAAACCCTTCATTGAGGAAGCTTGCTTCATCCCCCAAGAATATGGACGATATCACGAAATGGATGGGACGATACCTCGGGTCAAACATAGTCATCATATGGCAGGATATGAGACGCATGGGTATTAGGGATGAGTTGGAAGATTTGATTAAGTATGATAAAGATGGCGAGGAACATGCTGCGTTTTTCCATCTTTTCTCCATTGATGAGGCTATATACCGAGAGGTCGTCACTGAGTTTATGATGACTTACGAGTTCCGAGAGAGATTGGAGATCACTGATAAGAAGAAGATCACTTTTCGGTATCGTGGGAAGAAATATCATATGACAGTTGGAGATTTCGGGGTATACCTTGGCCTTTACACACAGTCTCAGGCCAGTTCTGATTGGTTCACTAGCAGTTTTCAGTCTATCTCCAGTTTACCGTCACGGGATCACAAGGAGATATGGAGGGGATTGACGGGGACAACCTTCAGGAGTGGGGTGAAAGCTTCACTTATGACCCGACCAGTTCATCACATTCTTCACAAGCTCCTGTGCTGTACTATCTTTGGGAAGAGAGATGCTGGACCTGCTACATCAGAGGAGCTTAAGTTCATGGATCCGATCATAAGGAAGCAGAACCTGAATGTCGCATACATCATAGCGGATAGATTGTGGAAGGAGAAGAGGGAGGATAGACGCCATGTATTCATGGGAGCCATTATCACGAGATTGTTAGTCGGCATGGGGATTCTCACTGACCATCACCGTGAGGATTACACCCATCACGCTAGCTCGCAGCCGTTTGATCTAGAGTATTGTAAGTTGATCAGGATCATTGATGAGGGACCTGAGAGACAGTGCTTATGGTATCAGACTCGGCAGCCCATTCCTGGATGCTTCATGACCAGGAAGCGCGTGACTACAGAGGATAGAGATGTTGGTCCCCAGCCACAGAGACCAGTTGCAGCAGAGATACCTGAGACATCACGAAGAGCAGACACATCAGTACTGCCTACACAGGCCGTTGTGCATCACACGGATCCGGTCACTCCTCTTACTCAGTACTATCTATTACATGCTTTACAGGTTATCCATGACCAGCAGGTTCTGACAGCTAGGACACATGGTACTCCTGAGCCTGATCACTTCTTATATAGATGTGGACCACCACCTCCAACCACTCACCCATACACCGCCACTCGCCCATACACCACATTTCCTCCACCACATCCACATAGACGCCCACGCACACCTACCACATACTCCGCACCATTACCCACTCACTGATCCAGATCTGATATAGCCAGAGTCTACTCAGTACACATACCATCACCAGCCCGTCAGCAGGCATCATTGCCTCATCCGACTGTACCCATTCCGACCCATGACCAGCATCCAGAGGCTAGCACATCATACAGACCAGATCTGCTCTACATTGGTACCGATGCATTGTTCACTGGTAGCGTCGGCCCTTACTTGGATTTGGGCCCCATCTTCTCAGATCAGGTTCCTACTGAGAGCACTCTCAGGCAGCTCTACCTTGATATGTTACAGACGGCAGGTGTTACCACTGCGGACATGCTTGCACAGGGTTATGATGATATGATAGCACTTCCAGCGATGACTCTCAGGCAGATATTGATTCAGAGAGGACTACTACCTCCAGATGAGCAGAGGGTATCTAGCGGACATCAGTCAGTTGCAGGACCTCCAGCTCAGCCTGATGACATACCAGCAGAGGATCCTCCATTCTAGACTACTTATCTTGTGATTCATATTTATATCACTGACTTTCGTATTGTATTGATTACAGTGATCTCTATCTTGCACTTGGTTAAACTTTTGGGATATTTGTCAACCTTTATGGTTGATACTTTATTATTATATTTCGTTTATCGTATTTACTTATTATGTTTATTTCTTTATTTAGAATAAGTGATTGAATGTGTGATGAATGAGCACGAGTCCACATGAGATGACGAGCGTTCAAGAAAGAACCGTGGAGTAAAAGGCAGACAACCAAGGAATTCACAACTGCAGACCACGGAACTTACACACATCTCAGGAGAGGAGCTTTGGTCTATCTTCTTCTGAAACTCGCACACGCACCGCAGACTCTTCAAAGATCTAAGTGTGGGATCTCAACCCACACTCCAAGACATCTTAGCTAGAATCGTCTCCAAAATCTTAAATCACAAAAGTGTGAAATTCACTAATAAGAATTTCCACTTACATTATGGGTCGACTCTTGGCTAAGCATAAATGAGAAAGCGCTGTGCACCAGATAAGGACATGCGGAGCTGAAACACTCTTAATGAAGATCTTCGAATTCTCAGCTTTCGTTTCTAAACGTCTAATCGTCATCTTGGGAGTTTCTTACCTTTCACCTCGTTTTTCATACAATTGATTCATTTTATTAGCTTAGGATTGCAAAGTAATCTATACTCTATCCTAAACTTATCACTAAGTGTGGGATTCCAGCCCAAACCAAACACTTGAGAAACATTTTCTATATGTTCAAACTCTAAGTGTGGGATTATATTTTCAAATATAATCTCAACTCAAGAGAACATTAGGGACAATGTTCCTCTAAGTGTGGGATAACAGGTATAGAATACCTTGAATTAAATGTTTTGCAGATTTTAATGTCCAAATAGCTTTACTCAGAACATGTTCCTCAAATTTTCAAATTTTTTAACTTTTTAAAACAAAAATAATAAAGTATGAGCCAAATCATCCGATTAGCTCTACTATTTTTGAGTTATGATTCCTTTCAAAGAGGAACCATTTCTAATGTGAGTTAGTTATTCAAGAATATTAAGGAAATTAAGGTAGAAATTTCTTAAATTAGTATTAACAATCTAAGGAGCATGGCTAGGCACATACAAACCCAAATTTGCAGTGAGGTTTTGAGACTTAAAAGCATTCATTTTAAATGCTACATTGTTCATTTCTTGTGTGTGCCGATGCTAGTACCTCTAAATTAGAACTTGTTCCTGACATACGTTTCGAGACCACATTGGAAAGTACCGTACGCGGTATAGGTGCAATTAGATGATCTCGACATTCCTTAGGATTAAACCCATTCTTACATACCTTTTCAAGCCCAAAACCCTTCCGATACGCATTTTTAGTATCGATGATCCGCCTAGAGAAACCCTTTGAGCCTAAACCTTTCGTTTCTTCAAAACCATATATCTTTAACCACTTTCCCCAAATTCCCAACAACTTATCTTGGAATTTCTAAGGTTATGAAAAACATCTTGAAGAATCTCTTTCTGAATTGATCTACTCCTCCGTGTTCACCAAAAATTAGAAAATCAAGAGTGCGAAAAATTGGCACCAGAAGAGAAGACTCGAAGAAGTCCGTGATAAGAAAGAAGAGATTTCCGAAAGAAAATCAAAAATATCCTTGGAAGTTCTCTGGCAAAGAAGTTCTGAAGAAAGAAAAGAAAATAAAAAGCAGAAAAGAAAGAAAAGAAAAAGAAAAGAAAATAAAGCTAAAGTGCTTCAGAGTATCAATCTTTCAAAGAAAGATTCAATGAAATACGAGTAGCTATCTTCTCTCCGTTCTACAATAAGTTTTTCATGATTCTTAGAATGCCCATGATAAGCAACCCCTTACAACCAAAAATCACCACTATCCATACCCCTTAACCCTCACAAACATTACAACCCACTTGAATGTCTTGGGATAATTAGCGCCGTCCTCTTCCTAAGTGGTGGAGATCCGATTTTCGACCAAGCTTATGATGATGAGTACTGCATGACTGGCTATTTGAGCGATTTCAATTGTGCTAGATTGATAGGAAACCCGATACACTCTGAGTGAATTGAGTGACCACCTTTAGTGAGATCGCCTAGTCATGTATACTCCAAGATCACGAGATTTGGAAAGTATGCTTGGGAAAGTCAATACTTATTTCTGAAAGGATCATCTTAGCTTTCCCTATGTCCTCTAAATAATTTTCCCATATGACAAAGTGTTAACTTTTTGGAGGTGCTCTAACTCACCTAAAATTTATAAAATGTTTTCACAGGGACACAACTGAGTGTTGCTTGAGGACAAGCAACGCTTAAGTGTGGGATACTTGATGTGACCCAAAAAGTCATGTTTTTAAGTACTTATTTCCGCACTTTTTGGACTATTCTTTGATGAAAACATTTCAAAACAATCATTTATCATCATAAATCATCAAGGTAATCTAAATACGGGCGTTGCCACAAAAATCAATAAAAACATCCATTTTGCACGCAAACCGAGGCGAAAACTATCACCTTAAATATTCCATTCTTGATTATCCTATCGAAGTAGATCTTAATGCATATTTTATGATTCAATAGGAAAATCCAAGATCGGTGGTGAAAGAATCAAGAGAAACGGGTGAAGGACGAAGAAGATATGCAGTCTAGAAGCCCGCTGATCGTCATCCGGAACACGCAAAAGTCAAACACTTCCAAATTTGGCAAAATCAGTGTCATTAGAAACGTAACGGAAAAACGAAGCCAACGGCGCAAGAATCAAGCAAATCGGAGCCCAAACGAAGAAGATACGGACGAACCAAGCAACCGAGAAACAAGCGGAGGCCAAACCAAGCACCAACCCCCCCTGCCCACCTAGGTACCGTATATGGTACCCTAGGTGCCGTATACAGCCCTTGGGGTGCCGTATACGGGGCCTGGTGGCTTGTGAGGTGCCATTTGCCCCCCCTTGGTCCGGTACCCCCCGTATGCGCTTTGATGCTTGTTCTTCATGCTTTGTGACTTGTACCAAGCTTCCTACTCTTTCCCTATAAATAGAGTACCTCCTCACTCATTTCAAAACACACCTTACACCTTTCATTTCACATACTTCTCTTTCTCTCTCTAGAATTCTCTCTCTAGCACTACTCTTAGGAGTTAGAGGAGAATTGTTCTTGTAGTTAGTTCTCTCTCTAGTTTCTCTCTCTAGCACTACTCTTAGGAGTTAGAGGAGAACTAGAGAGATATAAGTTAGCGGTTAGAGCTAGAGGAAAGTTGTAATTGGGTAATCAAGCTGTAGCATGGTTATTCAAGTCAGACTGTTGTAATCCTCAGTATTACTCTTCTAATCCGGTGATATTATCTTACTTTCTTACTGTTATAATGTTTACTTTGCATATTATTTTAGTACGATTTATGAGTGTTGCCATGCTGATTAGCTAGATTAATATGTGATTGTTGGAATGTAGATGTTAGGATTAGGGATGATGTTTAATTAATATATCGTATATATGATTGGTAGTTGTTATGCTGCATACATGTTTAGATTTATCCTGGATGTAGATTTAATTAATCACCCTTTCTGGTCTCTCAAGTGACTGTTGCCTTAGGATAGGATCTGATCAACCCTAACTACGAATACACAGTTATCTCCTGTTTGTATGAAACTGTGAGATCGCCATAACACGTCAGAATACTTGGTATAGCGTTGGAAATACCGCTGGTAGAGTACAAATACGTGGAAGCCAAGGAAATGCCGGTGGCCTATCTCACCGTGGATTACCTGGAAGCAACCCTTCCAGACACGGGTCTAGGTCTTGTTAAGCCGTGAAATGCTATAGTACACCGTTAAACTACCTCTGGTTATAAAGCTGTGTAAAGATACAATAGGTCTTTAAAACACCGTAGATATACCTAGGCTTAGAGTACTGTGGAAAATAAGGTCACTATACACTGTACGCATGCCTAGGGATGAACGACCGATTGCAAAGGAGGGTCTAATCCATGACGGAAGTATTAAGAACTTAAACAGATAAAACATGAGTTAGGAAATGAAAGCAAGGATGCCGGCTGTGTTCCCAGATGCTTAAAATCCCTAAACTCTACTTAACCGATAGTTTAACTTATTCAGCATACAACCAGTATTACAATGTTAAAATTGGATAGACATAGGTGTTAAGAAAAGTCAGTGTTGTGGACTGTCGCCTTATTCCTTAACCCGATTCAGAGGGTCGCTTGGTCTCCGAAAGAGACGGTGAGGTGGGTCTGAAGACAGTCCCATCTGATCAGAATCAGGATAACCTAGTATTCAGTGACATATGCTTTAGGGTTACACCTAGACGTAGGGTCCTAGTGTTTACACCAACTGTTTACAAGATTCTTAACCAGAGTAATCGCTTATCATCTATATAATATCATCCCGAAACCCTAATCATCGAAGTTTCAGCAATCACTCTCTACCTGCTGCTTATATTCTCGTTTACTTTTCTGCATTTTAATTTCTGTCTTTAGATCAGATTAGATAAAACCAAAACCCATACCTACCTTGTTTTAAACCCATCCTATTGTCAAGTTATCTTTGGTAGTTTCCAATTCAATTCAATTCGTTCCGATTTTGGACGACACTCGAGTTATACTTGCCGCTTTACCCACAAGGTAGGTAGCTTGCATAGTTTGAGCCCAGCAAATATAAATTTTTAAAACTTCTCTGTTCGCGTGTCTCGGTAGCCTTCGGTGCAACGACCCGGATTCTCAAAACCCGACCGACCGCTGGGACCGCGACAGTGTCCAAATTTCTTACATTTGGAGCAGGGACAGGTACCGTCATGATGACGACTACATTTGGAGCAGTAAGGCTTGCTCCCCTTGTAAGCCTTCGAGTCATCGGCATTAACGGTTGTAGGCTTTTTGTTGGAGGTCGGGTTGGATGGATTGGGACTTACTTCCCATTTGCGTTTGTTGTTTGCAGACGGGGTGGAAGTTGGGCCACGGCGGACAGAGTTGGCCGTCAGTTCATGGGCCATACGAATGGCGTTCTGAATAGAACTCAGTTTGGATGAAGTTACTAGGTCTTGGAGTCTGTCAGGGAGTCCATCGACGTATTTTTCGATCCTCTTGTACTCAGGTTCAACCATGGATGGGCACAGAAGTGCCAGTTGGTGAAAGCGGTTGGTGTAACCAGTGATATCATCACCTTGCATTTTATGGTTCCAAAACTCTACTTCCAGTTGTTTCAATTCATCTCTGGGGCAGTACTCACCCCTTAGCATCTTCTTCAACTCATCCCACGGGAGTTTGTAAGCATTAGCGATACCCACAGTCTGGGCATAGGTGTTCCACCAGGTAAGGGCGGTGTCAGAAAAAGTGCTGGCGGAGAACTTGACCTTGTCCTCCTCAGTGCAGTTGCAGATAAGGAATACCGATTTGATTTTCTTGATCCAGCGTACTAGACCGATCGCTCCTTCAGTACCCTGAAAGCTCAAGGGTTTGCAGTTCTGGAAGTCCTTGTAAGAGCAGGTTTTGGGTGGTGGTGCATTGTTAGCCGTATCTTTGCTACCAGGAGTAGTTGCTCGGACAGCTAAGGCTTGGGCCACACTACGGGCAATCAGACCCACGATTTCGGCTTCACTGAGCGTGACTTGTTGGCGAGGAGGCATGTTGCTGAACAAGAAAAGAACAAGGATAAATAAGATAATTGAGTAAGTACAGAGAGAATACGCCAAAGCTTGACACGCTGATAGTTTAACAAAGGTAGTAGGATGGTTGAAATTAAACATACGTGTTTAAAAGATTACAGGCGTTTACAGTTTACAAAAGTGTCGGGAATTTGAACATCCGGACGAGCAAGATAAGTTACAAAAGGTGATGGAATTCAAATATAACCATCGGATTAGCGGCACTAACTGAGACCTATTACATACACGCCTAACTGCTATTCACTACGGTCATAGCTATCGTCGGCCTATTCTTGGTGTAGATTGTAGGGGTAGTAACGAGCTTCCAGCATATCTTGGTATCGTCGAAGGGTAGGATAAACCAAAGCATCTCCGGTAGCTTGTAGGTATATCCATTTGATCCATGCCGTTACTCGTTGATTCAGATGAGTAGTTACTTCCTTCAATTAGAGAACAGAGTCTCGGATTCGTTCAGGAATGGACCTTTGCAGAATCCTTAACTCCGTCTCGTAAGCTTTGCATTTCAGTTGCAGCTCCCAGCTACGGCCATCCAGATCTTCAGCCTGATCCCGTACTCTTTCGTACTCTTCAATTTCAACGAGTCCGAAACCGTGATTCTCAAGTCCTTCCACTGGGGCTATCTCTTCATCGAGATACGTGTACTGGATTTGTTCGTCGTTAATTTGTTCATTGTCTGACGTGTAGCCGCATGTCGGGAAGTGTGTCATTTCCAATGGATAATTCTACAAAATGGCAGGGAAGGAATTTCAGCCTTCGGAGGTATGTCGGTTATGTGAAATCATAAGAGTTGGCTCAGAAATGGGATGACGATGGTCAAGTTGTCGTTATTTGGTGTATGCCGTAAAGCGAAATTCACAGGTGTCGAGAGAGAGTAATATGTCGGAAAGCGAGGCCTATATATGTATATCTATCTATATCATATAATAGCCTAGTGTGTGTCTAGCACAAACAAGTAAAAGTCACGGTTCTCTCGAGGTCAGAGTCAGCTAGTGCATTCCTGTTCAACATAACCCCTTTCAGAACTCACATCATCTTCATTTAATTGTACATAGTTGATCAGGCTATGTTAAATTAAACTTGTATGATGCAATCCCTGAACCAGTTATACCTAATGAGGAATACTGCCTAACGGTCATAGTCTAGGCCCACTAAATGCAACCTAGTTCACTATAACCTTAGGCTCTGATACCAATCTGTAACACCCCCAAATTTAATGGTTTACGGAAGCGAGTTTATGGGTGTTACTAATCAATAATCACAAGCACAAAGGATACAGTGAACGACTCTATATGAGACGTTCGAAAAGTTATTACATTAGTACACAAGTAATTCAAAATACAAGCTCGAGTTCAAGTAAGTTTCCTAGAGATTCAATTACATAACAACTAGTACAAAAGTAATGTATGAAAATCTCCAAGCTTGTAAATGCATGCGACTCGAGCTAATAAGCATATCCTGCTGGGCATCCATCTAAAGCTGCGTACCTGAGAATGCATTACTAAAATGGTCAACCAAAAGGTTGGTGAATCTCACAGGTTTGTAAGTAAATAGTTTGAACACACGAGTAACAGTTGTATTTGTAAATCATTAGCCAGCCAGTAAGTAAGTGGTGGTTGCAGGTCATGCTAACCGTTTGATACCCTTGTCATGAGCCACCATAGTTGAAGCTTAACGTACAGTAAATATAGTAACCCCGTGAATGTTAATCAAAAAACATTCATATGAAACGAGTAAGAAACGCCCGTTTCTACAGTAACGGTTCGTGGTAGTGCGTGCTACCCCGGGCGGGGATTGTCAGTCCCATATGGATCCATATACTAAAACTCGCGCTTATCCCATAACTAACAACTACGATTAGGAGGCTTTCATTGGATTAGTCGAAACTCATGCAATTGGCGTATCCTTAATTCAGTAAAGTAAGTAAATCATGCCAGCAAGTAAGTACGTGTGTTCATGTAAAACAGTAATGCATCTCACCCCTGAGTGAAAACAGTAAAATAGGGGCTGTGAGACTCACCTGAGTCTTTGTAAACGTTGCAGGAAGTAAGCGGTATAGTATCCTGACTAGCAACCCTTAGCGTCCTAATACGCATAAGGTTTAGTAGGTAAATGGAATACTTGTAAGGTATCCATGCTAGTTGTTCCCAAACTAGTTAATGTCCATTTGTTGTTTGTACGTTTGTATTTGTTTGTAAGTTGTAGTTTGTAGCAAAGTTGTACGGCCCGTTGATATTGGAGTGTAATAATAATCTCATCTATTATTATTATGCAGTTGTTGTAATCGTATAGTTGTCAAGTACGTTTGTATAAAAATGTACGTTTGTATTGTAACGTGTAACGTTCAAGTGAATGTAAATCCGAGTGGGTGTAACACTAGAGTGTATGAGTGAAATTTCATAGGTGTTCGAGTGTAATCTCGTGTATGTGCGCGAGTGGAATCTCGCGTTTTAAATAAGTGTGATCTTATACGTATTTGAGTATTGGTGTATACTTCCAAAAGTATAGTATTTTCATGTATAAATCGTATCGTATTTGATTTGGTTGTTGAAAAGTGATTTTTAAACACTTAGAATGTTTTTAGCTTCTGTTTTTGGGTTTTTGCGACACTAAATGCGACACAGTGCTTGTGTCTTATGATTTATGCGACACAATGCTTGTGTCTTATGTTTATGCGACACAATGCTTGTGTCTTATGATTTATGCGACACAATGCTTGTGTCTTATGCTTCTATGCGACACAATGCTTGTGTTCCGCAACACAAGGCTTGTGTCTTATGATATGCAACTTAATGCGACACAAAATGCGACACAATGCTTGTGTCTTATGATTTATGCGACACAATCCTTGTGTCTTATGTTTTATGCGACACAATCCTTGTGTCTTATGTTTTATGCGACACAATCCTTGTGTCTTATGTTTTATGCGACACAATGCTTGTGTCTTATGCTTTATGCGACACAAGCCTTGTGTCTCATAGATTTTTGGCCTGATGCAACACAAGGGCTGTTACGTTTTTAAGCTCGGTTTTTGGGTCAAACGACCTCGGTTGGACCCGGAACTTTTACACAAGTTCTAAAATGACTAAATAACGTTAGAAAAATTATCGTTTCGTTTCGGGAGGGTCTCGAGATGTCGGTTTTCATTTAACGTCACTAAAACTAAACATATGTTCACTAATCTATTTTTCTAGTAAAATGGGGGCGTTTTGGAGGTAAACCTCCTTCACGAAAGTTGTAGCCAACGGAAAAACGAAGATTTCATGTGTAGGATATATTTGCTAGTTTTGATCGTACGATTTTATAAAAATTGATAAAGGGGGCTGTTTTTAATTTATGTTTTCGGTTTATACTTTCGAGTTTTAAAAACGAGTTTTAACATATCATTTGGACATTATAAAGCTAGGGGAACATTATACTAGCAAAATAATTGAAATGGGAAAGTTCGAGAGTCGCCGGAAAACTTACAAAGTCGTCGGATCGAGAAACCGAAAAGATAGGTTTGTAGCTCTCGTTGCGGTGAACACTTTTCTCCAAATGAGCCTAGCCTTTTGAGGTGTTTTAATGGTGTTTTTATGGTGGTTTAATGGTGGCGGTTTAGAGAGAGAGAGAAACTGATTGAGAGAGAGAGAAGGGAATTTGGTGGAGTGTGATATGTGTTTGTGTGTGTAAGTGAGCAAGGAAGGTGAGGGTTTGACATCCCCTCACCTTGGGCCGGTTGGGTGGGGCCACCATGGTGTGGTCTCACCAATTTTCGTTCCCTCGCGGTTGCGTTCCATGCGGTGTTCGTTTCCCCGGTCGTTTAACGTTTAAATCGTTTTATACGCGTTTATGTATACGTTTTAAAATACGAAATATTATTCGATAATTTAGTCGGAGTACTTTACCAAAATTCTTGTTCCTAAGTTATAAAATATAACTTTGTTTTATTTTGTCGGTTGGTCGAGTTTTCGTAGAGATCGGTAAAGTTTTAATTAAAAACGTATGCGTTTGTTATATTATAAACATAATATAAAGTAGTAGTTTGTGTAATTAAATAATTCCACATTATTTAACAATTGTTTTACCAACATCCGTATTTTGTACTTTTGTGATTTCATACGATTTGAACGAATCGTATACGTGTATATATATATATCACCTATATATATATATATATATATATATATATATATATATATATATATATAATAAGTAATTATCGTATTTAATTCTATTTCATATTAAATACAAGTAATAAGCATGTAATTAGGAAAATTTTAAATTGACCCTAATTTTGCGGTTGTTACAGATTACTTTCCATCAATGGTTTTGTAGAATCCAGAGGTGATAGACAAATTTGGAATACTCGATGATTCCTCGTCTTCCTTTCTGAATTCATAAACAGAGTTTGTATTTTAGATTAGAGATTCCCCATTTATGATTTAAACCAGCCCTCACTTATATTTAACCAATAAATCCCTAGTTTATTCACAGTGTACAATACTCGTTTAAAACAGCATTTCCACGGCTTCAAAACCAGACCATGTTATTTAAACACATATATTTAATCTGGAGTTTATTCACGGTGTACAATACGTATAAAGTATTTCCACAGCTTCAAAACCAAAACACGGATAATTAATTACCCTCGATATGACGTCTTATCTAAAAGTTTTAACCACGTTTATTGGTGGAAAGGCGTTAGTTGAATATGCGGTTTAAAATCATAGATGGAACGCGTAATCAAAGCACCGAGTTTTCATTTATAATATAATAGTTGGGAACATTATTCCTCAACGGATTGTGCCCACGACTTTCATAGCTTCCACGTTTCGTACTCCACACATTAGTGATGTTTCCGGCGCTATACAAATGAAAGCCGTTTAACGTTACTTCCGTTGTTTCATAATGACATCATCCCAATTAACGACTAACTACATCACAACAAACACACAATATAACTACTCACTACGCATAATAACAGGTCCTAAATCTAGCATAATAACAATAGCAATCATCATTATAACAGATAAGGAAAGAGGTAACCGTTAATAAAGCGTAGATTGAATAAATGTTAGAGAGAGAGAGTACAAGCAGAACCTCCGCAATATCTTCGACAATATTACAAATAAGCCCATGAACTATTCCCTACGCTAGCTATTACAAAAGTAGTCCCTCTGTTAGTCCCAGTTAAATATTAACTGAGAACTAACTGATGCTAAACCTAAATCTAGAGAGAGAAAATGAAGAGAGAGTAGAGAGAGAGAGAGTATGTGTGAGAGAAAGTGGAAGAGAGAAATGAGGTGAAGGTGTGTGTAAATGTGGAGGAGGTGACCCCTATTTATAGGTGAAGCCTCAAATCATATGTACAAGCGAAACAGCTCAGCGTACAAGCAAATGAAGCACGAACGGTGACCAATTGGGGTCAAGGGGGCCGTATACGGGGTAGGTAGGGCCATATACGGTACTGTAGAAGCCGTATACGGTACTGTAGCATCCGTATACAGTCTCCAGGGCCGTATACGGGGTCCGTCGGTCTTCATTTGTTGCTTAAAACGCCCGTATCTCCTTCGTTATACGTCCGTTTGACCTGATTCTTTCGCCTGTGACTTCGTAATTCTGTTACGCTTCTAATGGTACCAATCTCATAGAAATTGGATGTGTGTAATTCAAGCATAGCCGAAATGACTTTTAACGATATGTAGAAGCCGTATCTCTTCCGTTCTTCACCCAATTTGCATGTTTCTTGATTCTCCCGTCTCGTTTTTACCTATTACATCATACCATAAGGTTAGAATATGTTTATCATAAGGTAAATGAGGGTGTGAGAATTGGTTGTTGTTTATTCGCTCTGTTTTGCTCATTTTTTGGACGTTTTTAGTGATTTTGGTAGCAACGCCTATATTTGGAGCACTTTAGTGAATTTTAGTAAATAATGATTGTTTGAAATGTTTTCACTAAATATGTGCCCAAAAAGTGTGGAATATCGTACTTAAAAACATGACTTTTTGCATCACATCACACCCCAAGGAGATGAACTGGGCCTAACAAAACCCTTATCTAACAACTCCTGAATCTGACTCATCATTTCGTGAATTTCTGAGGGAGCTAATCTATAAGGAGCCTTAGCTACAGGGGTAGAACCAGGGATCAAATCAATTTTATACTCTACTTCTCTAATGGGAGGTAAGCCAGGCAACTCATCGGGAAAGACCTCCGAGCATTCAGAAACTACTCGGACATCTGAAACAGTTTTCTTTTCTAACTTAGCATCAATAACATAAGCCAAATACGATTCACACCCTTTAGCTAAGGATTTTCTAGCTTTCATCATTGAAATCAAAGGAATACTACCCTTCTCCCGTTCCCCTCGAGCCACGACATATGACTCATCCGAGATTGGGATTCTTATCAACTTCTTATGGCACTCTATATTGGCTTTATTTTGACTTAACCAGTCCATGCCTAACACCACATCAAAACCGGGAATAGGCATCAAGAGAAAAGAAACAGGGAAACTATGGCCCTCAATCAATATGCTAGCTCCAGTCACCGATGTGGTAACCGGAAACAATTTACCATCCGCTACCTCAACCTCAATAGGATTTGTAATGCAAGTGGGAGTCAATTTCAATCTATCACAGAAAAGCATAGATATAAAAGAACAACTAGCTCCTAAATCAAACAGAACACTTGCTGGTATAGAATTTACAAGAAAAGTACCAGTGATGACATCTTCCGTTCTGACAGCTTCATCAACTATCATTTGGAAAGCCCTGCCAGTTGCCGATGGTGGATTCTTCCTTTTCTGGCCAAAAGATGAAGACCCTCCGACCGAACCCGTCCTTTGCATTCCCATCTCTGTACACTGACCCGCTCGGTGTCCCTCTTTCTGACAGTTCCAACACACATGTTTAGGGAAAGTGCAATCTTTAATGTTATGACCGAACTGTCCACACTTAATGCACCTAGAAGTCTGAGAAGTACAAGGTCCCATGTGCCTGGATTTGCAATTTTGACACCAATTGGCTTTATCCACAATACCACCACTAGAACTCTGTCTCCTATTTTGTTGAGATCCTTGCCATTTCTTCTTTCCTTTACTTCCCGAAGAATCACCTTTGGATTTCAATGCAGACTTTTCCTTAATTTCCAAATCTCGAGCCCAAATATCACCATCCACAGAACGGGCCAAATCAAAAGCTTAGGTAAGAGAACCCGCCAGTCTCACAGTCGTCCGATAAGTATGAGGTAACATTCCAACGAAATGTTCAATTTTGGTCTTTTCATCCGGAACCCATTGTTGTACGAACCTAAGCTTTTCTGAAAATTGGGAAATAAGCTCATCCATGGTCATATTATCCTTCAAATGCATATTCATAAACTCCCGTCGAATACGAGTCATGTCAAAATCTGAGCAATATTTCTTGCAAACCTCATTGTAGAAATCGGGCCATCTAATAGATTCCTTCTGTTGTGGTGTCAAATGTGATGTAATAAAATCCCACCAACCCATTGCTAGACCCCTCAAAAGTTGGACTGCATAAGGAACTTTGATCTCATCCTCACACCAATAGACCTCAAACTTTCTTTCCACATCCCTCAACCAGTCGAGTGTGACTGAAGGATTGGTGCTACCACAATATTCGGATGGTCCACTATATTTGAAAGTCTTAAATGAACATAATTTATGTTGTTGCTGTGATGACCGGGCTTGTTGATCTAACAAAGACTGCTGTTGCAAACCTCTAAGTTTAAGTACTTCCTCCTCTAACTGTAAAACATAATCATCTTGATCCAAATCCCTTGCCGAAAAAGAAGTACACGTTTGACCCAGTCTAACATTACGATTCTCTGGAGGAGGGACGTCCACTCTAGAGACATTGTTGGGAGTATCGGTCGGATGTTCATTATCTGCCATATCTGCACCAAAACAACATCTCACAACTCGTTAATTGTTAGTACCTACATACTAACCAATTCTCATACAATAGCTAAATCCCACTCCATTGAATGTTTGACTAACACAATAGATTTGGGATTGAACACTTAACCCATGCTCAATTCACCCAAACTTATGCTCTGATACCAATTTATAACACCCTCTATTTTCAAGACCATTTTTTTTAACCGAAAGCGCATAGTAAAATAATTCCATCTTAGATTGCATAAATTACAATTCAAAAGTTGCAATTCACATAATATGATTCATAAAATAAGTTACCATACTAATTACAATCACTAAGTTTAGGTGTTATATAAATCCAAACATAATGTTAAACCATTAACATGATTATATAAAATTCAGAGTGAGCCGTCAAACATTCTAATCCAAAATCAACTTCTTGCCCACCCACTATCAAAAGCTTAGCCTGCAAGAAGTAAGGAGGGAATTAGCACAAAGCTAAGTGAATAGATCCACGACTATCAACCTAACTCAGATTAACAAATGTTTACAACTAAGCATCATAAACAACTAGCTTCAAAAGATGATCGGTGGTCCTTGAGGTACCCTACTGCCGCGGTGGCCCCCAAGTAATACTTACAACCAACTGAAGCCCAATTCAGTGATCTAACCAATAGTTTGGTACTATTACTACCTACAACACAATTTCAATAGACAACACATGTGTAAAGCACTTATGTTGTCCAAGTAATTGTACCCAAACCCAATCCATATTGACCTCTGAACAATTCACATAATCCACAATTCTCATGGCAATATGTAAACATAACAGTATAAGCAGTAAAACCAAGTTTACCCGTTGTAACCAGATTGTTACAACTAATTTAGACTGAGAGTCATTGATCTACTCACCCTTGACGATCACAGTCTCCACTCAGAGATCTTATTTTACTGAGTCTTTGGTTCATCTAAGAACACAACCAAAACCCGAGTTAGATTCTCATATCTAGTTTATTACATTCTAATCATGTATTCAATGTCAAGTAAGAGCACATAATATACATCTAATACTATGTAATTATCACAAGTGTATAAGTCACAATTCATCAAATTTGTTAATTTAAAACATGAAAATGCGATCCGGGCTGAAAGGGGTGGGATCGCGTTCCACAGTTCAAAATCATTATGTTACCGTTTTACACTTGAAAACGCGATCCGGGTTAAGGGGCTGGATCGCGTTCCAAAGAGCAAAATCAAACCGATCCAAATTAACACTGACTAACGCGATCCGGGCACAAGGAAGTTGGATCGCGTTACACTGACCAAAACCATTCTGTAACCACTTTTAACTATGAAAAGCGATCCGGACACGGGGCTAGGATCGCGTTCCGAAGAACAATTTTGACCTGTGACATTTTATAACTATGAAACGCGATCCAGACTATAGGCTGGGATCAGGTTTGCGTGTTTTCCAGCAAAACAACAGACCTGCAATTGCACAGCACGAATAGAATTCGAATTTTACCAAAACCAAACTCCACAAACTCAGTTTTTATCAATCTAATACATAACAATACACCTATAATCATCATATATCAACACAACATCAACATGCAATACTCATTTTCCTTTCACCTAACATAATTCACATAATTCAATCAAAACCCATTTCATACATTGAAACCTAAACACTTACATTCAAAATAAGAACAATATGATGATGATGATTAAGCAATTTCAGCAATCACAATCCATACATGCAACAATAATCCATCTCAACTTAATTTCATCAATTGAGCTCAAGGAGATCAAAACAAGTAAACTTACAATTAAATGAAGAAAAGAGATGAACAAGATGAAGAAGGAGAAGATGAATCCAGGTGTTAACACTAAATCAAAGCCTCACAAATGCTTGAATCAGATTATCAATTTCTCTTAAAATGTGCATGTGTTCTTGAGAGAAAGTTAGAAGAGATTGAGAGATGAATTAAGTTAGGTCGGTTTTGCAAAAAAACCGACCCCCATATACTTAGTATAAATTATACCCCTTCTAAGCCTATTGTCTGGAACATAAAAACCATTTGCGAGAATAATCTTTTATTTTACCGTCAACTAAAATAATTTAAAACAAGTAATAGTTTATTATTCACAATAAGTCATTTAATCAATTGGCCTATTATTTTCAATTATCCAAATAATAATATCAATTATTTTTAACATAATTAAATAACAAATAGCAATTAAATAAAGAAATTACCATAATACTCCTAGGCCCACAAAGAGGATGTTACACTATTATTGAAATTTTGATTAACTTGAATTTATTAACATAATAGGTAAATATGATTGATTTTTAATTCAAGTTGGGTATAAATGATAATATCATGTTTAGTTGGGTAAATTTGATATTATGGTGTTTATATTGGGTATATATTAAATTATCCCTATTATTTTAAGGTTATTAATGACACTTTTTCCGCCAAATGAAAAATAAAACAAATGAAATTTTTTAAATATGTTATTAAGTCCGCGTGATATTCCGTTATTAAGTTACCATGTATAAGTAATGAAAATGCCGGTATTTATAAGTGACACCTGCCAAATTAGGACTAGTAATTAGTGCCTAATCATCTGTTAATACATGTAATTAGTTCTTTGATTAGGCTAATTTATGTATCCTCATATATATTGTTGAATATATACATATACGTGATTTGGTTAAATCGGGGCACGTTTCATATCGAATGGATTTCGATACGCTTTATACGGACATTGGTGAACTTTATTTACTAAATAATATGAAATTATTATTTAAACTAATAAACTCATAAATATTATGTTGATAATATTTAATTCGTTATTTATATCGTATAATGTAACACAAACGCGACGAAAACGCGCGAGACACACCCGACAATCGAACAGAATTTCAAAATATTTTTTATTAATTTGAAATATATTACTTTAATAGAAAATATTAGATTGAAGTATGGTATATTAAACCGATAACGAAAACGTTTAGTTTAAACGTCACGCGATTAATTAATCGTATCATGAGTCGCAAATCGAGGCCGACATTTTAACAAAACATTTTTATAAATGTTTTCCAAGTATTTAATAAATGCTTCAATCAAAAATATCGAAATATCATTCGTTATTTAAAACACATACGTAAACGCATATAACATTAATTAAACGTTTAAACGAACGGGGAAACGAACACCACACTGAGCGCAAATCACGGAACAAAAAAATTGGAGACCCACACTTGGTGGGGCCTCTTGTTGACCGGCCAACAACAAAGAGTATGGCATTACATACTCTTTGTTCACTCAAACACATCACACCACCTCCACCACTCTCATTTCCCACCTACACTCAACCTTACTCTCTCCACCATCTCTCTAACCTTCCCTCTCTCTCTCTAAATCGGTGTCAACACCACCACCAAAAACTACCATTTAAACACCTTGAATCATCACACTCATTTGGAAAGAAACGACCACGAGAACGAGCTCTACACATCCATCTTTTCGGATTCTTCGCGCGACGATTCGTAAGATCCCAACACTTTCGAAAATACTTATACTTTGTTTATTTACAAGTCTAGTTGATTATATTGCTAGATTATGTCCAAGTTATAACTCAAAAATCGTTTTTGACACACACATATAAACATGCATAATCTGCCCAGAAAATCAGTCCCACGAAAGAATTTATATAGATTCGTGTGTTTCGAGTTATACTGTGAACAATATACCAAAATCTTCGTATTTTCGTTGACTACAACTTTCATGTAGAAAGTTTTCTCTCAAAATGCTCTCGTTTTTCTGTAAAATTAGATTTGTACACGGAGGTACATCCTGGCCGAAAACCGAACACACTTCCTTCTCTATTTTATTTGGCTAGGAAACCGACCCCTATAATTCTTGGGAAAATTCTCAACAATACTAGAGATATAGATGTCTATGTGAGATTTTTTCTTTGAATTGTTGTGGACTAGAAATTGTCTAAAACGAGAGGCGGAGCAAACCGACAAAACCGAAAACAAAAAAATTTGAAGTTTTAAGATGTTTTTTTTAAAACCGACACTTCGGGATAACCCCGACACGAACCGATAATTTTTATAAACTTTATGAGCCATTTTAAGACTTGGGTAAAAGTCTCGGGTCAAACTGAGGTCGTTGACCACGTTTTCGATTAAGTGTTGAGCTGACCAGACCCGAGTGTTGCGGGGACCAAGTGTTTTCTGCGACACTCCATCAAGTGACGCCTAGTAAGCCGAATCATTTTATGCGACACTAAACCTAAGTGATGCAACCTTCGAATGTTTCCATCTGCGACACTAAACTAAATGACGCATGAATCCAAATGTCGTTACCTGCGACACTACTATCGAGTGACGCTATATTTAATAAATCATAATCCGCAACACTTATCTAAGTGCCGCAACTTAGTGACGCCTTCTGCGACACTTCACTAAATGTCGCTAATAACTTTGAACTTACAATTTTATGCGACACTTGCCTAAGTGTCGCCAATAACTATTAAGTGACGCATTGAGTGTCGCTTAAAACAAAAACTTCAAAACTAGTTTTCACACTAAGTGTTGAACGTCACATAACCTTTATACTTATACGATATAACTTAGAAAACATTGAAACATACCTTACATGTGTAACGTAACAACATCACAATAATAATAATTGTAAATTATTATTACGAAAACTCACCAACGGGCCGCACACGTTTTCAAAACGCAAACAAACAAACTAAATGTATTTAGACATTACTAGTTGTGTGATCAACTAGCATAGGTGATCTTTTGAGATACCTACTCGTATTAACCAACGCGCGTGTTAGACGCCCTCAGGTTACCGTATTCGGACATCATTGCTTGGCTAAGCAACATACGTTTATTGAGATAAACGCATCAGACTCAGGTGAGTCTCATAGCCCTATTTTACTGTTTTTCACTCAGGGGTGTGATTCATTGCTCGTTTTATTTACATGTGAACGCAAGTACAAAACAACGATTTATACTACATGAGTTTCTTACAACTAATCATTTGAAAGTCCTCCACAACATAGTTTGGTAATACTTCTGTAGCGTGAATGTTAGTGTATGATACCATATAGGATTGACAATCCTCGTCCGGGTTAGCAAGCACTAACTGGTCAAACGGACGCATTATCATTTGTTCAGGCGAGTGTAGATTATGCACTCGTAGGGAGGCACCCTCGATCAGGTCCTTGAATGTGGATCCTGACACCTCAGTTAAGCTCAGACTATGTGCTCATAGCTATATACTTTATTTATTTGCTTGGTTGCAAATCACTACATTAAATCTTGCGGTTCATACGATATGTTTTGACATACAAACCTGTGAGCTCACCAGCTTTTAGCTGACCGTCTTTAGCAATGTATCACAGGTACTCAGCAGTAGGTTGGACTGCCCATTCAGGATACTTTAGCTCGAGTCGCATGCAAACTCGATACATCAAAGAGATTTTTCTGCATTTGTATATTTTGTACAATTAGATATGTAATAGAATCTCTCAGGGAAATCATGTGAACTCAATGTTTTGTAAACATTTTATTATATCTATGTATTTTGTTAAAAACGACGCATATAGAGTCGTTCATTATACCTTATATGCTGTGATTACTTGATTAGTCGTGCCCCGACCCGAATTGCTTCCGCATCATAATTTTGGGGTGCGACAGATTGGTATCAGAGCCTAAGGTTATACTGAACTAGGTTGCATTTAGTGGGCCTAGACTATGACCATTAGGCAGTATCTTCTATTAGGTATGACTGGTTCAGGAATTTCATCATACGAGTTTAATTTAACATAGCCTGATCAACTATGTACAATTAAATAAATATGATGTAAGGTCTGAAATGGTTATGCTGGAATAGGGATACACTAGTTGACTCTGACCACGAGAGAAATCAGGACTCATACTCGTCTATGCTAGACACCCAATAGGCTATTATGTGATATACTTGTATATATACATGGATAGGCCTCACTCACGTACTACTCTCTAGGCTATTATATATACTATATGTATATATGAATAGGCCTCATCCACGTACTGCTCTCTAGGCTATTATATATTGTATATATATACATAGGCCTCACACGTTAACCTACTCGCTATTGGAATAGCTAACTCTCCTCTCGTAACATATACGAAATTTCTCGCCAGTATGCACGGAACAAACGATAGACTTGAACACCGCTGCTTCACCTTAGGGCGAACTCAAATAATCGCAGAAACATCCTACTTGGCACACGAAATTGACATACTTCCAAAGACTAAAATCCTTTCTCTGTCATTTCTATAGAACTCACTCGTGGAGAAGCTCCAAACTTCCGAATGGACGATTACACGTCAGATAGTGACCAAATCCACGAGGAACAAATACAGTACACTTATCTCGATGGGGATATCATACCATAAGGAGAAATCGTATTGGAGGAAAACGAAAATCAGAATTTCGGAATCGTTGGCATCGACATTGAGGAATATGAAAGAGTGCGAGATCAGGCAGAGGAACTAGACAGTCGAAATTGGGCACTTAAGCGTAAGTCCATGGACTAGGAACAGAGGTTGAGAATCTCAAACCGATCTGTCCCCGCGCGAATCAAAGACAAGATCCCTTACTGGAAGAAAGTAGCTACCAACCTAACCCGTAGGACTAAAACGTGGATCAAACGCTTGGGCAGGAAGTCAACGGAGGAAATCAGGTATCACCCTACGACCCAACGATATAGGGACATGCTAGAGACACGCTACTATCCACACGACTTGAATCTGGAGTCGGAAGACATGCCTGAAGGGCAGGAAGCCTAACAAAGATTGACTCAACAACTACCAGAACCAAAATTTCCATAAGCCCATGTAAAGCGGATTGGTAATTACGATGTATTATACTAGAAACCTCTATTCCGATGGCTATATAGAAATACCATCACATTTTGTATTAGACTCCTTATATTCGTCCGGATGTAACGATTCCCGGCACATTTTGTAAACTCTAACTCTTGTAATCTTTTGAACCCGTATGTAAAATGATTACAATCTATTAGATTATCATCTATCTATATGTCATGCTTTGACATACTACCTCAACATTTATACAATTGCGATAGTCATATCTTTCATACGTCCAATCACACTATTATCAATGGTGTATAAAATCACGCGTGTTATACACAACTAGAAGAACTGATGTATCATCCCAAACAAAATTCAACGCTAACTGTATTACAGCTGATGCACCATCCGCTAAGACACGTCGTCACATTGACAATCCACCAATGATAATTGTTAACCACAACCATGACACATTGGAAATGTTTTTCCAACAATTGGATGAAATCCAACAATTTACACCTGAATCAATTCGCGATTCTGATCACTCATATTTCTACTAAATTGGTATTGCGAGGAGTACTCACAATGACTAAGCCCACAAACTATTCCAACGACAATTCGACCATTCTAAATCACTACGGCAATGGGTACTTGCCACAACAGGAGAACTCACTACTCATACTAAACGTTTGTTTATCCTGAAATAGTAACTCAGTCACGATTGACTACCTTCAGAACACTATTCGGTCATTGATATGACTACTTTTAATCAAACCTACAATTTGGGCCAACGCAACTCTCTCACATTTGGGAATTCACTACACACTCTATTGCTGTAGAGCGATACATCTATTTAAAATCTCGTGATTTACTCTTGTACGAAGTTTGAAAATACGTAAACTAAATTCTTAGTTCGAGGGTATGACCCAGCCTTTATTATGGCATCCACTTTTACTTTCACCACATTATGTTCTCCTATAGCAACAACGACTAACTAGTAATGGGAAACCAAACATGACGTCGTTCGGACCTTCATGCACCACTCTTTTACGTCATTTTCTCCACTTTACCGTTAACAACATCCGATGACTAATTCTCGAAAGACTACACCTTATCCATGACGGCATCCACTTACTTCAATACCGACCGATCCTAGAAACCGAACACCTCTCAAACGAACTCTTTACCATTAATCTCATACCTGTCGAGATCGGAAGTTTCGACATCATTGTTGGCATGGACTGGCTGTCCAAGCATCAAGCTGAAATCGTCTGTTACGACAAAATCGTCCGTATTCCTCTCATCACCGGTGGTACTTTAATCATACAAGGGGAGACCGGTGGGACGAAATTGAATATCATATTGTGTATGAAAACTCGCAAATACCTTAGAAAGGGGTATCAGGCAATCCTCGCACACGTCATGGAGAAAAAGTCGGAGGAGAAGCGACTTGAGGATGTGCCCATTGTTCGAGACTTTCCAGAAGTCTTTCCCGAAGAACTGCCTGGTCTACCACCACCTAGACAGGTTGAGTTCTCAATCGAACTCGTACCAGGTGTTGTACCTGTGGCACGAGCACCTTATCGCTTAGCCCCATCTGAACATTAGGAGTTGTCCACTCAGTTACAGGAACTCCTGGATAAGGGATTCATTTGACCGAGTTCCTCACCGTGGGGAGCTCCGGTCTTATTTGTGAAAAGGAAGGACGGTTCTTTCCACATGTGCATCGACTACAAAGAACTAAACAAGTTAACTGTAATGAACCGTTATCCACTTCCGCGCATCTATGACATGTTCGATCAACTTCAAAGGTCGAGTTTTTATTCAAAGATCGATCTTCGGTCAGGTTATCATCAACTCCGAGTTCGCGACAAAGATATTCCGAAAACTGCTTTTCGAACTCGCTACGGGCATTATGAGTTTCAAGTAATGCCATTCGGTTTAACCAACGCACCGGCTATATTCATGGACCTTATGAATCGGGTGTGCAAACCTCATCTCGACAAGTTTGTTATTGTCTTCATCGATGACATTCTCATCTATTCGCGCAATGAGCATGAACATGCGCAACATCTGAAAACCATTCTAGAACTACTCAAACACGAAGAGTTATATGCCAAATTCTCTAAGTGTGAGTTCTGGATGCAAACCGTTCAATTCCTTGGACACGTGATTGACAGTCAAGGGATTCACGTAGATCCAACAAAAATTGAGGCTATCAAAATGCCTGATTTGCGTTCTCCTAGTGTTGATGATCAGGTTATGGGTGAAAACTTTGTTAAAATCCCTGATCTAGATGGCCAAAGTGATGAAGCGTGTGTTGCAAATCAAGTTGGGGTTGAAAAACCCTCTAAAATCCCTGAGGTGTATATGGGTACATTCATAAGAGGTATTGATCGACTTGAAGCTGTTACTCATGTGGTCCAAGAAACTAGCCACAAACAGCCGTCTAATGCTTCTACCGGAGTTAATTCTGGTGGTCCTTCGTTTGCTAAGATAGTTGCTAAGGAAACTAATTCATCAAAGGTTAATTTCCGTAATGTAGCTACAAAGGTTCCGGATGACTCTAATTTTGATGTGGAAATTCCTTTGGCATAAGTAGAAGAAGTTACTAATAGATTACGTAATTCTCTTTATGGTTATTTCATTGGTAAACGGCTCGCTTTTCCTGTTGTTGAGAATTATCTGTGGAATGTATGGAGAAAGTTTGGCCTTCAGAAGATTATGATGAATGTGAATGGCTTTTTCTTTTTCAAATTTTCTTCTATGAAAGGTGTTGAAGACGTTTTGGAGAATGGGCCATGGATGATTAGAGGGGTGCCAATAATTCTGAATAAATGGAACCCTTTGATAAGTGTAAAGAAAGAGGACTTGACTAAAGTCCCGGTTTGGGTTAAGATGCATGATGTTCCCATTACGGCTTTTTTGCTACAAAAGTGGGCAATCCCATGATACTAGAAATATGTGCATGGAATCGTGGGGAAGGAGTAGTTATGCTAGGGCAATGATTGAAATACATGCTGATAAAGAGTTAAAGGAGAATGTTACTCTTGGTATTCCTAACCTTTATGGATCTGGATATTTACGTGAAACGGTTCGCATTGAATATGAATGGAAGCCTCCAAGGTGTGATACTTGTAAGATATTTGGCCATACATGTGCAACCTGCCCAAAGACAGCTATAGAGACTACTACACAAGAAAGTGGTGTGAATGATGGGTTCCAAGTGCCAAAGAAACCGCAAAGAGTGACTGGAAATTCGAAAGGTTTCACACTGAACAAACCTAAGCCAAGATTTGAGTATCGGCCAATCAGTAGGAATAATGATAAAAGGGGTACGTCTGTAGGAAATGTTTCAACTTCTAATGCATTCTCGGCATTGGACATGGAGGATGATGTAGACCGATTGGATAAAATGGGGGATAAAGTGGAATTTCAGAAACCAAACGAGAAGGGGCATATTATAGAAGAGGATGATGAGGAAGTGGAAAATGTTTATGATGAAACGGCTAGTTTTATGGATTGTCCGAATATTTCTCAACAGCCTAGATCGTCTTATATTTCTAATCCTGAGGGGGCAAGCACTCCCAGTTTTAATGTTTCAAATGTTTAGCTTTGCTTCTTGGAATATTAGGGGTTTGAACTGCACCCCTAAACAGAAAGAGGGTCGTCAAGTAATTAATGAAAATCACTTGAATCTGTGTGCGATTTTGGAATCCCATGTTGATGTGTCTAGTTTACAAGGTATTTGTCAAACGGTGTTTCGTACTTGGAATTGGACTTCAAATGGGAATCTTTGTAATAAAGGATCCCGTATTATTTTGGGCTGGAATCCGGATGTAATGGATATCATGGTTATAGATATGTCTAATCAGGTTATGAACATTCAAGCTCGTATGAAAATGACTAATAAAGATTTATTTTGCTCTTTAGTATATGCTGATAATATATATACTCGTCGTGGAGAGTTATGGCATAATCTTGGAAAGCATAAACACTTCGTGAGGGGTAAACCTTGGATTATCCTAGGGGATTTTAATACTGCTCTTAATCTTGAGGATCACCTTCATGATGCTCAGTTTTCTATTGCCATGCGGGAATTCAAAGAATGTGTGGAGGATATTGAAGTTATGGATATAAACTGTACTGGTTTACATTTTACTTGGAATCAAAAGCCTAAAGGGGGTGGTGGTGTTATGAAGAAGATAGATAGAGTAATGGGTAATATGAAATTTGTTGATGAATTTCCAGGTTCATATGCAATATTTCAGCCTTACCGAATTTCTGACCATTCTCCTTGTGTTTTGAAGATTCCAATGGTTATCACGAATATACCTAAGCCTTTTAAGTTCTCTAATTTTCTCGTTCATAAAGAGGGGTTTAAGGATGTGGTCTCTATAGAATGGTCGAAAAAGATTGCTGGGTATAACATGTTTAAGGTGGTGAAGAAACTGAAATCACTTAAAACTCCTTTGCGTAGGCTTTTATTTGAACAAGGCAATCTTCATTCCCGTGTTCACACGCTTCGAAAGGAGCTTGATGAAGCTCAGATTGCTCTTGATCGGGACCCGAATAATCTGATTTTGCAAGATGAAGCGGCTATTTATTTAAATGCTTATCAGAATGCGGTTCTTGATGAGGAGCGGTTTCTCAAACAGAAAGTAAAAGCTGATTGGTTGAAACTTGGTGATACTAATTCATCATATTTTCATAATGTGGTTAAAGGGCGACATCATAGATCCCGTATTGAAATGTTCACGGATAATACGGGGGCTATTTTTGTTGGTAATGATGTTCCGAATGTTTTTGTTAGCCATTATGAGAACTTTTTGGGTGTTGAGGGTTGTTCATCCTTACTCCCGGATATGGGGCTGTTTTCAAAATGGTTAGACGGAGGGAAATCAGATAATATGGTTAGATCTTTTTCTAATGAGGAAATAAAATCAACAATTTTTTCCATCGGTGATAATCAAGCTCCGCGTCCAGATGGGTTTTCTTCGTCTTTCTTTAAGAATGCATGGGATATTGTGGGCAATGAGGTTTGTTTGGCGGTTAGGGACTTCTTTCATAATGGTAAACTTCTGCAAGAAATAAATCATACGATTATTGCCCTTGTACCAAAGGTTACTACTCCTTCTCGAATAAATGATTATCGGCCTATTTCCTGTTGCAATGTTCTTTATAAGTGCATTAGCAAGCTGATTGCTAATCGTATTCAAGAAGGTTTGGGTGATGTGGTTAGTATAAATCAATCTGCTTTTGTTCCTGGTAGGAAGATTGCTGATAATATTCTTCTTACTCAAGAACTTATGCATAATTACCATCTTTCTCGTGGTCCTCCTAGATGTGCTTTCAAAGTTGATATTCAAAAGGCATATGACACTGTTGATTGGAAATTTCTTGAAATCATTCTTGAAGGGTTTGGGTTTCACCCGAAATGGTGTCTTGGATTATGGCTTGTGTTACTAGTGCTTCGTTTTCTATTAACATCAATGGTGTGACACCCGCCAAATCAGGACTAGTAATTAGTGCCTAATCGATTGTAATACATGTAATTAGTTCTGTGTTAGGCTAATTAGTGTATCAAAATATATATTGTTGAATATATACTAGTATGCGATTTGATTAAATCGTACAAGTTTCAAATCGAATGCTATTCGACTCAATTAATACGGACGTTGGTGAACAAATTTTATTAAATGATATAACATTATTTAATAACGCTATTATATCCAAAATATTATTTTTATAATATTTCGTATACAAATCGTATAGTACAAACAGCGACTACGAGATTAAAATATTAAACGCGCAAAGGATCGAAACAAATCCAAATCTATATTTTATAACTTAACTATTAAATATTTGGTGAAATACTTAGATAAAAATATTTAATAAATAATTGCGTGTTAAATCCCATAATTAAATAAGTATAAAACTATTTAAACGATAAAACGATCGGACAAACGAACACCGCACGGAACACAATTCCAGGAACTGAAAAGGGGGTGAGGCTTTCACCAACACCCCCTACCTCTCTTTCTTCCTCTCATTCTCCACTCCTCACTCTCTCTCTTTCTCTTTCTTTTCTCTCAAACTCTCACCACCACCACCATATAAATTCATCAAAAAGCACCATCAAACCACCATGAATCACTTGGAGCATTTGGAAGAAAACGTTCACTTCATCACGATCTACCTTCCCATCTTTTTGGATTCTTCTCGCGTTAAGTTTGTAAGTTTCCGACAAATCTCAAAAACGCTCCGATTTCGTTCATTTTTACATAAATGTTGTTCCTATAATTTCAAAATGTCCAAATATGGGTTGGGTAAAAGATTTGGACCGAACGGTGACCGGAAAACTCGTTTTCGACTCTGTAACACCCCCCAAATTTATTGTTTAGCGGAAGCACGATTTGGGTGTTACGAATCAATAATCACATCACGAAGATATATAATGAACGACCACTATATGCGTCGTTTTAACTTGTATTGATAAAAACAAAGTTTACATCAAAATATTGTTGACATTAGCTCAGTTGAAATTGAGAGATTTAAGTACATAATTAATCTATACAAAATATAATAATGCAGCTAAATCTCCGATTGTTTGCATGATGACTCGAGCTAATTGATCCTTACTTGAGCAGTCCAACCTACTGCTGGTCACCTGTGATACATGCTATAATTGGTCAGCGAAACGCTGGTGAGCTCACAGTTTTGTATGTCAACACATATGTTTGTATGAACCGCAAGATTTAATAATTGAATTTAAAATGCAATTAAGCAAAATAAAAGTTATACAGCCATGATCACATAGTCTGAGCTTAACTTGAGTTGTCAGGCCCACTTAAGGAAACCTAACTTGAAATGCCTCACACGAGTGCCTAATCCACACTCGTCTTCCCAAATGCTAATACGTCCGTTTGACCAGTTAGTGCGTGCTAACCCGGACGAGGATTGTCAATCCTATATGATATCATATACTAACATTCATGCTACTACGTATTACCAGACTATGCTATGGAGGGCTTTAAATTGATTAGCTTGAAACTCATGTAGTATTTGATTTGATTTGTACTTGCGTTCAACTTGTAAAACAAAACGAGCAATAATATCACACCCCTGATTGAAAAGCAGTAAAATAGGGGCCATGAGACTCACCTGAGTCTTGAAAGTTTGAATTAATAACTTGAATTGATTTGCCTTGAAGTGTGGTCCGAAGACTTGTAACCTGAAGATGTCCAAGACACGCGATGGTTATTAATTGTTTAGGCATTTCGAAAGACTACCTTTGTAGTTGTTTGTCCAAATTTTCCCCGATTTGGTTGATTGAATTGTCCAAATTACTAAGATTTGGTTGATTGATTTGAGTATATGAAAACGTGTACGGCCCGTTGGTGATTAATTGTAATAATAGTCTTGACGTTATCACATTGATTTCGAAGCGTTATACTTGAAAAGTAAATTCCATTATGTTTGAAAAGTTGTATCGTATAAGCGTTTTGAAGTCGTACAAGTTTGACACTTGGTGAGAAATGTGCTTACGAAATCTAAGTACGGGGGTCCGGGGGCAGCGCCCCTCGTAGCGGGGTCCAAGGGGCGGCAGCCCCTGGCGGGGTCCAAGGGGCAGAGCCCCTGGTTGGGGTCGAGCTGATAAAATTTTGGTGAAAAACGCATCTGGACTTGAAATTGGGTGAAATCAAGTGATAAAATTTAGGGTCTCGACACTTAGTGAAAATCTGTGTTTTTATGGTTTGTGCGACACAATATGCGACATAAAAGTTTATCATGCTACACAATGGTTGTGTCGCATAGGAGTGCGACACAAGAGCTTAGCGACACAAGGGTTGTGTCGCATAAGCGGATAATGCTGATTTAACAGCGACATAACGATTGTGTCGCATGGAATTTGTGACATAAGGTACGACACAATATTGTGTCGCAGAAGGTCCGACATAACTGAGTTTTTACGACACAAAATACGACACAATAGGTTTTATACGACACAACCTGCGACACAAGGCTTGTGTCGCAAAGATGAACATCAAAACAGAACCCAGCGACTGTCGATAATTTTCGACCCAAAACTCAAATCTAACCCATTTTTAAGCTATAAAATCGTGTTTCTCTTGTTTAATAGGCATATATACACTTGAATAACTCATAAACATGTAAAAATAAGCAAAAAGGAGAAGTTTCGGGAATTTGTCGGAAACTTACGCGGTGTCGGATTGAAAATCCGAAAAGATGGGAGTGTAGGTCGTTGCGTGGTGATTCCGTTTCTTTGATTATTTCGACGATTTGAGGTAGTATGATGGTGTTATTTTGATGATTAAGGTGATGGTTTGGTTTTTGGTTTTTGAGAGAAAAAGAAAGGGGAAAGAGAGAAAGAGAGGGAAATGGGGTGGGGAGGTGGTGACCTCACCCCTTGTTGGCTGATTTTCGGGTGGGGTCCACGGGTGTGGGCTTCACCCATTTCGCTCCCTGTAATCGCGCTCCGTGCGGTGTTCGTTTCCCGATCGTTTAAACGTTTAAATAGTTTTATTTACGTTTAATTATAAGTTTTCAAAATGCGAATATTGTCCAATGTTTTTCTTCAAGTATTTCATCAAATACTTAATAATTGAGTTATAAAATATAACTTAGTTCGTTTTGTTTGTTTGTGCGTTTATCATTTTAATCGTGTGAACGTTGTTGTACGATATGAATCAAAACTGAAATATTATAAAAATAATATCTTGGATACAATAGAGTTATTAAATAATGTGACATTATTTAATTTAATTGTTCACCAACGTCCGTATTTAATTGACCGAATTGCATTCGATTTAAATTTGTACGATTTAATTAAATCGTATTCTTGTATATATGTTCAACAACGATATATATATATTGATACATTAATTAGCCTAACACAGAACTAATTACATGTATTAAAACTTGATTAGGCACTAATTATTAGTCCTAATTTGACGGGTGTCACATTCTCCCCCTGTTAGAAGAATTTCCTCCCGAAATTTAAGTCGAAGTCGTGCTTGAAGTAGCATCAGTGAACAACTGAGGGTACTTGAGTCTCATTTGATCTTCCCGTTCCCAGGTGAATTCCGGACCGCGCCGCGAATTCCACCTAACTTTGACGATGGGAATACGACTTTGTTTGAGTTGTTTGACCTCACGGTCAAGGATTTCGGCAGGTTCTTCAACGAAATGAAGCTTGTCGTCAACCCAAATTTCATCGAGTGGAATGATAAGTGTCTCATCAGACAGACACTTCTTTAAGTTTGAAATGTGAAAAGTGGGATGCACGCTGCTGAGCTCAGTCGGCAACTGCAATCGGTATGCAACCGGACCTATCCTCTCGAGGATCTCGAATGGTCCAATGTACCTGGGATTTAACTTCCCTCGTTTGCTAAATCGAATTACGCCTTTCCAAGGCGATACTTTGAGTAGTACTCGATCCCCAACCTGGAACTCGAGTGGTTTGCATCTCTCGTCAGCATAACTTTTCTGACGGTCACGCGCGGCTTTGAGCTTGTTTTGAATCTCGAAGATTTTCTCGGTTGTTTCGTGAATGATTTCTGGACCCGTGAGTTGGCTGTCCCCAACTTCGGTCCAACATATAGGTGATCGGCACTTACGACCGTAAAGTGCCTCGAAAGGTGCAGCCTTGATGCTGGTATGATAGCTATTGTTGTACGAAAACTCGCACAATGGTAGGTGTCGTTCCCAATTTACACCGAAGTCAACTACACAGGCCCGTAGCATGTCCTCCAGTGTTTGAATTGTTCGTTCACTTTGGCCGTCGGTTTGAGGATGGTATGCGGTACTCATATCGAGACGGGTACCCAATGATTTTTGAAGTGACTGCCAAAATTGAGATGTGAAACGACTATCCCTGTCGGAGATAATCGAGATTGGAACACCGTGTCGGGTTACGATTTCCTTGATGTAAAGTCGTGTGAGGCGTTCCATTTTATCAGTTTCTTTGATTGCCAGGAAGTGAGCAGACTTTGTGAAACGATCGACGATCACCCAAATGGTATCGCAACCGCTCGATGACTTGGGTAGTTTGGTTATGAAATCCATGGCAATTTGTTCCCATTTCCATTCAGGAATGTCGGGTTGTTGAAGTAAGCCAGAGGGCGTTTGATATTCGGCTTTGACTTTGGAGCAAGTAAGGCACTTGCCGACGTAGGTGGCAATCTCGGCTTTCATGTTTGGCCACCAGTAGAAATCTTTGATACCGTGATACATTTTGTCGGATCCCGGATGGATAGAATATTTAGACTTGTGAGCTTCATCCATCACCAAGTCTCGCAGGTTCCCGAAACTAGGCAACTAGATTCGGTTTGAGAAACACCTAACTCCGTTAGGTTTGATTTCGAATTGTTTATCCATGCCTCGCAAGGCTTCGTTTTTGACATTATCTGGTTTCAAAGCTTCGAGTTGAGCAGTGAGAATCTGAATGTTTAGATCATTATGAATTGTCATGCTGAGGGCTCGGACTCGAAGTGGTTTCGATCGTTCCTTTCGACTGAGGGCGTCGACAACAACATTTGCCTTCCCCGGATGGTATTTGATTTCGCAGTCGTAATCGGTAAGCAACTCGACCCATCGAAGTTGCCTCATGTTGAGATCTTTCTGATCGAATATATGTTGGAGACTCTGGTGAAGATTGTGCACTTAGTGCCGTAGAGGTAATGTCTCCAGATTTTGAGGGCAAAAACGACTGCTCCAAATTCGAGGTCATGAGTGGTGTAGTTCTTTTCGTGAATTTTGAGTTGTCGTGAGGCGTAAGCAATGACCTTGTCCCGTTGCATCAACCCGCAACCGAGACCTTGGTGTGAAGCATCGCAGTATACCACGAAGTCATCGGTGCCTTCGGGTAATGATAAAATTGGAGCACTGCAAAGCTTTTGTTTCAGGAGTTGAAATGCTGACTCTTGTTTTTCAGTCCAGTCGAACTTTTTGTCTTTCTGAGTCAGTGTCGTGAGTGGCAAGGCTATTTTTGAGAAGTTCTCGATGAATCGTCAATAGTAGCCGGCCAGTCCTAAAACTGCCGTACTTCTGTTGGAGTTGTCGGCGATTGCCAATTTTTGATAGCCTCAATTTTTGATGGATCGACATGGATTCCTTGACTGTCGATAACATGACCAAGGAATTGAACTGTTTGCATCCAGAACTCGCACTTAGAGAACTTGGCGTATAACTCCTCGTGCTTAAGTAGTTCAAGGATGGTTCTAAGGTGTTGCGCATGTTCTTGTTCGTTTCGTGAGTATATGAGAATGTCGTCGATGAAAACGATGACGAACTTGTCGAGGTAAGGCTTGCACACCCGATTCATAAGATTCATGAATACAGCCGGTGCGTTGGTTAGACCGAATGGCATCACTTGAAATTCGTAATGCCCATATCGGGTTCTGAAAGTAGTTTTCGGGATATCACTGTCGCGAACACGTAATTGATGATATCCTGATCGAAGATCGATGTTGGAATAGAAACTCGACCCTTGAAGTTGGTCAAACAGGTCATCTATTCGAGGAAGTGGGTATCGATTCTTGACGGTCAACTTGTTCAACTCTCGGTAGTCGATACACATTCGGAAAGAACCATCTTTCTTTTTGACGAATAGGACCGAGCACCCCAAGGTGAGGAACTCGGCCTAATGAATCCTCTTTCCAAAAGTTCCTGTAATTGGGTGGACAACTCCTGACGTTCGGATGGCGCTAAACGGTATGGTGCTCGGGTCAGAGGTGCAGCACCTGGCACGAGATCGATTGAGAACTCAAGCTGTCTTGGTGGAGGTAGACCAGGTAGTTCTTCGGGAAAGACTTCCGGAAAGTCTCGAACGATTGGCACATCCTCAAGTCGCTTCTCCTCCGACTTTTTCCCCATGACGTACGCGAGGATTGCTGGGTAACCCTTTCTCAGAAATTTTCGGGTTTTCAAACAATAGATGATGTTTAGTCTCGTCCCACCGGTCTCCCCCTGTATGACCAAAGTTCTACCGGCGGCGAGAGGGATTCGAACGACCTTGTCATAACAAATGATTTCAGCACGGTGTCTGGACAACCAGTCCATACCAACGATAACGTCAAAACTTCCAATTTTGACTGGAATGAGATCGATTGAGAAAGTTTCGTCGGCTAAGTTTAAAGTGCAATTAGGTATCACACTATCGGTTTCTATGAGCTAACCATTTGCAAGTTCTACGGTGTAATTAACATCTAAGGCAACGGGAGTGATGTCAAGTAGTGGGCAAAACTCATCAGATATAAAGCTTCTATCAGCACCAGTATCAAATATGTAACACCCCCAAATTTAATGATTTGCGGAAGCTTGATTTGGGTGTTACTAAGCAATAACAAAGCACAAAGATATATAGTAAACGACTCTATATGCGTCGTTTTAACAAAATATATTGATAATAGAAATGTTTACAACATTTAAAGCTTTACATAGCTCGAGTTTAAATAAAATGAGATTTCAGTACATAAGTACTTGTACAAAAATATACTAATGCAAGAAAATCTCAATCGTCTGTATGCTGACTCGAGCTAAAGTCCTGAAGCAGAAACATCCTACTGCTTGGTACCTGCGATATATGCTAAAAGGTCAGCTAAAAGCTGGTGAGCTCACAGGTTTGAAATCAGTTAATATAGTGTGAACCGCAAGATTTAAATAATGAATTGCATCCAGCAATTAAATAATGAATTGCATCCAGCAATTAAATGATAGTCATCGTGTATACAGCCATGAGCACATAGTTGAGCTTAACTCGAGGGCCGGGTCCCCTATAGAGAATTCCGGGCGAGGTGCCTCCACGAATGCCTAATCCACATTCGTCTTCCCAAATATTAGTACGTCCGTTTACCCGGTTAGTGCTTGCTAACCCGGACGAGGTGGGTCAATCCTATATGGTACCATATACTAATATTCACGCTACAACGTATTAACAACTATGCTGACGGAGGACTTTAAAATGATTAGTTTCGAAAAACTCATGTAGTATATGAAAAGTTGGTACTTGCGTTCACATGTTAAAAGTTGAGCAATATATCACACCCCTGAGTAAAACAGTAAAAGAGGGGCTATGAGACTCACCTGAGTCTGAAAGCGTTTAAACAAACGTAAGTTGATTAGCCGAGTATGAAGTCCAAAGACTTGTAACCTGAGGGTGTCCACGACACGCGATGGTTATAAATATGATTGGGTATCTCAAAAGATCACCCTTGTAGTTGTTACACAACTATATATATGTCCAAATTACTACGATTTGGTTGATTTGTTAAGTGTTTGAAAACATGTACGGCCCGTTGGTGACGGATTTGTAATAATAATCTCAACTATTATTATTTTGATTTCGTGGCGTTTTACTTGAAAAATATGTTTTAGAAGCCGTTACGGAATCTAAGTACGGGGGTCCGGGGGCAAGGCCCCTGGTAGCGGGGTCCAAGGGGCGGCAGCCCCTGGCGGGGTCCAAGGGGCAGAGCCCCTGGCTAGGGTCGAGCTGCCAGGTCAGCTTGGAAAATTTTTATTTCTACTATATTGCTTTGACGAAAAACGCATCTGGAATCTGAATTCGGGTAAAATCGAGTGATAAATTTCGAGTCTCGACACTTAGTAAAAATCTGAGTTTTCTGTGTTTTGCGACACAATATGCGACACTAAATGGATTATGCGACACACGGGTTGTGTCGCATAGGAGTGCGACACAATGTCCATACGACACAAGGGTTGTGTCGCATGGATGCGAAATGCTGATTCAACAGCGACATAGTGATTGTGGCGTATGGGGTATGCGACATAGAGGTTGTGTCGCAGGACTTGCGACACTAATTCTCGGGTACGACAGAAGATACGACACAAGAGAGTTTATGCGACACAAAGGCCAAAATACGACACAACATGCGACACAAGGCTTGTGTCGCATGGATGAACACCAGCCCAGAAATCCGGCTGTCACGATAATTCCGACCAAAAATCCGTTTTAAACTCGTTTTTAAGCTATGAAATCGTGTTATATACTTAGTAAGGGACATATATATGTTATATAAACAACCACAAGTGAAAAATACAAAGAATTGAGAGATTTCGGGATTTTGTCGGAAACTTACAAATTGCCGAAATGAAAATCCGGAAAGATAGCGTTGTAGATCGTTGCGAGGTGGTCGTGAATCTCTAAAAATATTGGTGATCCGGTTGTGTTTCGTGTTGTTATTTGCGATTTTTGTGGATTTTGGGGTATGTTGGTGAAGAGAGAAAAGAAGAGAGAGAGAGAGAAGAAATAGATGAAATGAAGAAAGAAAATGGGGAGGTGGGGTTTATCCCCACTTTTCCAGTTTTCGCCCCGCGTTCCGTGTGGTGTTCGTTCGCTCCGTCGTTTAACGTTAAATAATTATTTACATTTTAATTATAAGTTTTAAAATACGATTTATTACGCGATATATTGTTTAAATATTTTACAAATCAATTTTTATTTGTGTTATAAAAATGTAAGTTAGTTTATTTAGTTTGCGCGTTTTAATATTTTAAATCGTGTAAGTTCGGTTTGTACGATACGAATGACTACGAAATATTATTAAAATAATATTTTTAACATAAAAGCGTAATTTAATAAAATTGATCACCAACGTCCGTATTAAATTGAATCGAAATACATCCGATTTAAATAGCGTACGATTTAATCAAATCGCATTTTCGTATATATTCAACAATATATATAACTCGATACATTAATTAGTCTAACACAGAACTAATTACATGTATTAACATCTGATTAGGCACTAATTACTAGTCCTAATTTGGCGGGTGTTACAAAATAGAACAGAAGCAGTTAAGTTGTTGAGGAGGAACATACCCGTGACCACATTTGGGTCCTGACGGGCATCCCCGGAGTTGAGAATGAATGCTCTTCCCTTGGCATTGTTGTTATTGTTGTTACCCTTGTTCTTTCGTTTGGGACATGCATCCCTGAAATGCCCCATCTCTCCGCATCCAGAGCAGGATTTGGGTTGTTGGGTTTTGTTGTTGGAGGTGTTGTTGTTGGATTTGGGGGCTCGGCAGTCTTTGGTCAAATGCCCGTACCTCCTGCAGTTGTTGCAGGGAGTACTGCATGGACCGTCATGGTGGTAGTTACACTTGGAACAGTATGGTCTATCTCCAGTGTAGCTACGTTTGGTGTCAGTATTGGTGTTGTAAACTTGGATGGTGTTGGTTTTCTTGTTTGGTTGGTTTTGGTGTTCAGAGGGTTTTCGCTTGTTGTTGGATGAGGTATTGGGTGCCTCACGGCTGACAACCAGCGCCATGAGCTCATGTGCTAGCCGGATAGCACTTTCAGTAGTGGTTGGCTTAGATGAAGCGACGTTCCCCTGAATGCTCTCAGGGAGGCCGCGGATATATCTTTTGATGCTCTTCTCCTCCGGATCAACTAAACCCGGGCATAACAACGCAAACTGCTGGAATTTGGTGGTATACCCAGCAATGTCAGTTCCCTGCACCGTCAAATGCCAGAACTCTTCCTCTAGACGGTGCAGTTCTTCTTCGGGACAGTACTTCTCCCTCAACTTCTTCTTCAGTTCGGCCCAAGGTAGCTGATTAGCTATCTCAAGACCTACGGAGTTGGCGTGGGTATTCCACCACGTGAGTGCACCTTCTTGAAAGGTGTATGCAGCGAACTTGACTTTGTTGTCTTCAGTGCAGTTGCAGAGGTTGAAGACAGATTCCATACGTTCGATCCAACGGATTAGACCGATAGCACCTTCCATGCCTTTGAAATATAGTGGTTTGCAACTCAGAAAATCCTTGTAAGAACAAGGCTTGATGGCAGGGGTATTACTGGGAGCTTCCCCAGTATTCTGGGAGTTTCGAGGCGAGTCCCGAGCAGCCAAGGCATCTGCCACAGCTCGAGAAACGATAGCATTGATTTCCGCATCACTGTAACTTTTCTTCTTGGGCGGCATGATTCTTCAAGAAAGAAAGAAACAAAAGGTACATAAGAAATTGTACCAGAATGAGAATTACAATAGATGCATATATGTAAAAGCGGTAACATACGACATCACAATGTAAAATCAATAATATAGAATAATCGAGGGGAATTGTCAATTGATATTACAAGTTCAAAAGATGATAGACAATTCCAAATTACGAGTTCCAAAAGTTACAAGATTAGATGTTTTGCAAAAGTACCGGGAATTGTTACATCCGGTCGAAATTACATAGGTCCTACGAGAGCATAATATGGTACAGATTTCAGCCTAAGCTAATTCTGACGTAGATTGAGTTGTGGTAGCAGTGCAGTGAGATGGTTTACAGACTCTGCAAGTCTGTTGGCAATTCGGAGGGCGTCTTCGGTTTCCCTTAGACGTGTCTCGCACTGATGTAGTCTCGATTGTAGGACAGAGATTTCATTTCGATTGCCAATCACTTGGTTGTGGACAACCTCCATGGTTTCGATTGTTTCTTCCACTTGATTTTGAAGAGTCTTCATGGTGTTGACAGTGTGCTCGTGATCTTCAAAGACTTGCTCGATTCGTCCCATAGTTGTGAGTCTCCAGTTTTCGCGAGTTTCTTGGAGTTCGATATCCATAGCGTTAAGTCGTTGCTCGTGATGGTGTAGCCTAGCGGCTAAAACTGGTGGAGTAAGGTGTGTGGAATATGGGCTAGCTCGAGGCACCCTGGTGTCCCTCCTAGCTACCCTTGAGGTTTGTGATTCGTACGGATAAGAGCGCGACGAGTTGGAGTTGGGTGGTGTGTTTGCCATTCTGAGACAAAGCGTTAGAAAGAATGAGGCCTATATCCATATAATAACTTATATAATATAACCTAAGATTTGAACGAGGCCTATCTATGTATACTTAGTATCACATAATAGCCTATTGGGTGTCTAGCACAGACTTGTTTGAGTCTCGGTTCTCTCGGGGTCAGAGTCAACTAGTGTATTCCTGTTCAACATAATCGTTTCAGACCTTACATCATCTTTCCTTAATTGTACATAGTTGATCAGGCTATGTTAAATTAAAGTCGTATGCTATAATTTCTAAACCAGTCATGCATAATGAGGAAATACTGCCTAACGGTCATAGTATAGGCCCACTAAATGCAACCTAGTTCACTATAACCTTAGGCTCTGATACCAATCTGTAACACCCCCAAATTTATTGTTTAGCGGAAGCACGATTTGGGTGTTACGAATCAATAATCACAGCACGAAGATATATAATGAACGACCACTATATGCGTCGTTTTAACTTGTATTGATAAAAACAAAGTTTACATCAAAATATTGTTTACATTAGCTCGGTTGAAATTGAGAGATTTAAGTACATAATTAATCTATACAAAATATAATAATGCAGCTAAATCTCCGATTGTTTGCATGATGACTCGAGCTAATTGATCCTTACTTGAGCAGTCCAACCTACTGCTGGTCACCTGTGATACATGCTAAAATTGGTCAGCGAAACGCTGGTGAGCTCACAGTTTTGTATGTCAACACATATGTTTGTATGAACCGCAAGATTTAGTAATTGAATTTAAAATGCAATTAAGCAAAATAAAAGTTATACAGCCATGAGCACATAGTCTGAGCTTAACTTGAGTTGTCAGGCCCACTTAAGGAAACCTAACTTGAAATGCCTCACACGAGTGCCTAATCCACACTCGTCTTCCCAAATGCTAATACGTCCGTTTGACCAGTTAGTGCGTGCTAACCCGGACGAGGATTGTCAATCCTATATGATATCATATACTAACATTCACGCTACTACGTATTACCAGACTATGCTATGGAGGGCTTTAAATTGATTAGCTTGAAACTCATGTAGTATTTGATTTGATTTGTACTTGCGTTCAACTTGTAAAACAAAACGAGCAATAATATCACACCCCTGATTGAAAAGCAGTAAAATAGGGGCCATGAGACTCACCTGAGTCTTGAAAGTTTGAATTAATAACTTGAATTGATTTGCCTTGAAGTGTGGTCCGAAGACTTGTAACCTGAAGGTGTCCAAGACACGCGATGGTTATTAATTGTTTAGGCATCTCGAAAGACTACCTTTGTAGTTGTTTGTCCAAATTTTCCCCGATTTGGTTGATTGAATTGTCCAAATTACTAAGATTTGGTTGATTGATTTGAGTATTTGAAAACGTGTACGGCCCGTTGGTGATTAATTGTAATAATAGTCTTGACGTTATCACATTGATTTCGAAGCGTTATACTTGAAAAGCAAATTCCATTATTTTTGAAAAGTTGTATTGTATAAGCGTTTTGAAGTCGTACAAGTTTGACACTTGGTGAGAAATGTTCTTACGAAATCTAAGTACCGGGGGTCCGGGGGCAGCGCCCCTGGTAGCGGGGTTCAAGGGGCAGAGCCCCTGGTTGGGGTCGAGCTGATAAAATTTTGGTGAAAAACGCATCTGGACTTGAAATTGGGTGAAATCAAGTGATAAAATTTAGGGTCTCGACACTTAGTGAAAATCTGTGTTTTTCTGGTTTGTGCGACACAATATGCGACATAAAAGTTTATCATGCTACATAATGGTTGTGTCGCATAGGAGTGCGACACAAGAGCTTAGCGACACAAGGGTTGTGTCGCATAAGCGGATAATGCTGATTTAACAGCGACATAACGATTGTGTCGCATGGAATTTGCGACATAAGGTACGACACAATATTGTGTCGCAGAAGGTCCGACATAACTGAGTTTTTACGACACAAAATACGACACAATAGGTTTTATACGACACAACCTGCGACACAAGGCTTGTGTCGCAAAGATGAACATCAAAACAGAACCCAGCGACTGTCGATAATTTTCGACCCAAAACTCAAATCTAACCCATTTTTAAGCTATAAAATCGTGTTTCTCTTGTTTAATAGGCATATATACACTTGAATAACTCATAAACATGTAAAAATAAGCAAAAAGGAGAAGTTTCGGGAATTTATCGGAAACTTACGCGGTGTCGGATTGAAAATCCGAAAAGATGGGAGTGTAGATCGTTGCGTGGTGATTCCGTTTCTTTGATTATTTCGACGATTTGAGGTCGTATGATGGTGTTATTTTGATGATTAAGGTGATGGTTTGGTTTTTGGTTTTTGAGAGAAAAAGAAAGGGGAAAGAGAGAAATAGAGGGAAATGGGGTGGGGAGGTGGTGACCTCACCCCTTGTTGGCTGATTTTCGGGTGGGGTCCACGGGTGTGGGCTTCACCCATTTCGCTCCCTGTAATCGCGCTCCGTGCGGTGTTCGTTTCCCGATCGTTTAAACGTTTAAATAGTTTTATTTACGTTTAATTATAAGTTTTCAAAAGGCGAATATTGTCCAATGTTTTTCTTCAAGTATTTCATCAAATACTTAATAATTGAGTTATAAAATATAACTTAGTTCGTTTTGTTTGTTTGTGCGTTTATCATTTTAATCGTGTGAACGTTGTTGTACGATATGAATCAAAACTGAAATATTATAAAAATAATATCTTGGATACAATAGAGTTATTAAATAATGTGACATTATTTAATTTAATTGTTCACCAACGTCCGTATTTAATTGACCGAATTGCATTCGATTTAAATTTGTACGATTTAATTAAATCGTATTCTTGTATATATGTTCAACAACAATATATATATATATATATATATATATATATATATATATATATATATATATATATATATATATATTGATACATTAATTAGCCTAATACAGAACTAATTACATGTATTAAAACTTGATTAGGCACTAATTACTAGTCCTAATTTGATGGGTGTCACAGACTCAAAATCCGGCCATCAGATTCAAGTGTCGCACGCGTCTCAGCAGTTTTGCAACACTTCCTTAAGTGTCGCACTAAGTGTCGCGTAAAAGCCCTAATTCTGCGTCACTTGCCTAAGTGCCGCGTAGAAACCCTCTTTTCGCGACACTTGCTTAATTGTCGCAAATTCTGTAAGTCCCCTAGTTTTAGGATCGATAACTTCGTTATCTGTAGTATTAAGGTGCGGAATCCCTCAATACGGTGTTATCTTACTAACAACGAATATGTTCGTATTGCGTTTAATAAGACTTAGCTTTAAACGATAAATCGTCAAAGCCTAGTCGTTAGGATTAAGTTTTCTCTGAGTTTGTCGAGTTCGCAGATCAGAAATATGGCAAAAGTTATGTTTTTCACGGAGTGCAAAACATTATATACGTCCAGCTCAACTCGGCTCGCATGGGCCTGCGAGTTCGGTCCAACTCGCAGCCCAAGCCCAACTCAGAGCTCGGCTCGCAAGACTTAATCTACGCGATTTCAGATCTCACCTCACAGCTCGACTCGCTGCAACCTGAGATCTCGACTCGCTACGCATCAAACGTCTATTATTTATTTTGTATTTAATTATTCGTCTAACTTAACAAAACAATATGTTTAACGAATATCACTAACAAAACAAATATTCTTTTACAAATCCAAACCAATATACAAACATAATAATAATTACACTAGTCCTATTTCAAGCTAGATCTGTTGTCACACTCTATGTCCCAACAGACTCCCCCTTGACAATAGCTCTAGCGTCTTTATCTTCACGCTTGTCTTTGGTCTTCATTTGTAAATCTTACTGCCTGCGTAAATCTTCATCTTGATACAAGTTTTAACCATCATCTGATAATCTCGTCCTAAATCACCCCATTCGTCTGTCGTCAAGATTCTATTTTCATTCAACTTAATCAAATCTTTCTTCGACATGTTCATTAGGTGTCGATGGTCATAGACTCTGAAGATTTCTCTTTCACCACCGTCAACCTCATCATCAGCTTCAACCATAACAGCTTCTCCAGTTCCTGAATCTACATGCCATCTCTTCATATTACCCAGAATATCTTGTGGCATTGTCTTCAGCGGAATCTGCTGTATGCATCTAACAGCTGGATATATCTTCTTCCTTCTTCTTCTTCTTCCTGTTCTTTGACTTCTCTCTTGTAATTTCACAGTTTTTCCCTTTCTTGGCTTAATCTGAACAAACTTATTCGTACCAACCTCATGTCTAATGATTCTTTCAACACGATCAGCATAATCATCATGACTTGGATTGTTAATCTCTAATCTAGCCAAATCACGTATTTCATAACGTGGTAGAAAACTAAAAACTGCAAGCTTTCTTTCAAAATATTGAACTCCGTCAAACCTTTTGATCGCAAAAAGCTTTAGTTCTGAGTCAAAGTACCAACCAATAATCCCTTTACGTGGTACACGCTTTTTCGTAACATCAACTTCAGAAATTCCAATCTTCTTCTTCTTCTTTGGAAGTTTCCTAAGTACAACAGCAGGATTTTTGGTTTGAACAAGAACTTCTTCTTCTTCATCAGAGGTTGAATCATCAATATCTTCATCTATATCGACAATTGTTGGACCTTGTTCATTTTCAATAACAACTTCTGTCCTAGATGGGCTCACATGGTGTTCATCAATGTTTGCATCTAGATCTACACCCATGTCTTGCACATTCTCAGGTACAGCAGTCCAATCTGTAGGTGGTTGGAATTCTCCTTCCTCAAGATCATAATCAATCTCTTCATCTATCTCATCAAAAATATCATCTTCCGAATCAGATAGATCAAGCATCTCCAATCCTAAGAGAAAACCACAAATACAAATAAATATTAATAATTAAAATTCTCTTATCAATTTCCCTGAATCAACCTAAGAATTTCTTTATTAATTCTTTTGTATATTTTAACCTAAAATATAAACGCAATTTACATATAACTTATAAAATCTTTTATTGATTACCCTGAATCAATCCAAAATTTCTTAAGTCTACTTAACAAATATTAATTAATTTTAAATTCTAATGCATTGTGAATAATCACCAAACATTTAAATTTACTATTAATTAACTTATATAATTTCCAAGTGTTAATTGATCTAATTCATTATCAATTTAACCTTTAAATTATATATCATTTGTCTAGTTAATACGAATACATTTTTAACTTGTTAATTACTTATATACCTTACGGTCTTAAGTCCATAATCAAATCTAAAATGCATATGTTATCATAAAATTTTGACCGCCGATATTAATCGGAACACGCCGCTCGACTACTCAATGAGTCGGAAGTCTTTCGATCACTATTTTATCTTAACATAATTATATAAACTTAAATTACCAAACATATTTTACTTAAAATAATAATAATCCTAAGCCAAATATATTTACAAAATAAATTAAGTTTACATTTGTTCACTACAAACTATTACAAATATTACAGTACTATGATAATACTAAGCTATCTTACCAGCTTCAGTATCACCCGGTACAGTCTTATCTGCACTTGTATCCACTCCAGAACCACTAGCACCAGCACCAGACTCCCCCTGAATAGTAGCTTGCTCACCAGTCTTTGAAGGACCAGTCTGCTCACTACTCGGTGCATTGGGATCATCGTCCTTGTCTTGATCTCTCTTCCTCTTCAACTCATTTTCTCTGCAAGACTCCAGATATACCAATATCTCCCCCTGAGTAGACTGTCCTGAATGCGATCTCAAGACCAGACTCTCTAAAGAAGATAACTTCAGTCTCTGTACGTTGAAGTCCGCAAGCAAAGTCTCATGAGTCTTCATCAACAGATTGTACGATTCACTCTGCTTGAGAATCTGCTGAGAAAGAAGAAGATTGCTCGACACCAGCTCTGGAATCTGAGAAGTAAGCTTCTCTTAAATCCTTTACCCTAGACTCTAAGGATGTAATCCTTTCTGCATCAGTCGTCGGAGTAACAGGTATCGTTCTTGGTCCAGGCGGTGTGAGAGACTCAATATGCCAGTCTCTGGTAAGCGGTGTATGAGGTTGAGACAAAACTTGTGTAAGCAAGCTTGTCGCAAATCTAGCTGTTTTGTTCGTTGGAAAATTAGCTCCACGAACTAGATCAGCAACCTCATGCTGTAAAGTTAAACACAATTAAAATCAGTTATTGTTACAGATTACTCTGTCTCAAACTCTAATTAATTGCATAACACTCATAGTTATAGAACTTATATCTCATACCTGAAGCGGTAAAGATATCGATTCAGTAACCACCGGTGCATCCATCTCTACCTGCGGTGTATCCTGAGCAACTGTATACAGAATTAACTGTCTCAGTTTATCTCCTGATAAACAACAAGTTAAGATTATTTAACTTTTATAATCAATACTAACCTTCTCGAATAGTCAGCGTTCTCGGACGCTTCATCAAAGGAATCTCAACTTCCTCAGTACCTTCCTCCATAACACTCTTACCTTTTCTCTTCCTTTCAGAAACAGATGGAGAAGGAGAAGGTGTATTCTCAGAATCATCATCAGAAGCCGTCTCACCATCACGACCTCTAGATGATCTAACAGGATCCTAAATTTTAAATATATTAAACATTTATGATTAGCGTAAGCTCTATCATATAAGTTCTATATATTTAAGATTAATCAGATATAATACCTCAGTCGGTACTTCAACTGATCTATCAAGCTGTATCTGCTCATCCTCAAGTAATATAACTTCGGGATTTGCAGCCTCATCTTCAGCTTCCTGTTCGGTTAATGATATTTATATTTTAAAATCAGAAATAATATCCAATTTACTAAGTATCTAATATCAGAATCATTATATAATAATATTATGCATCTATAATTAATAAAACAATCTATCAACTAAGCATCTATATTATTACATAAATAAAATATTACCTCATGTGGTGCTAAATAACTCTCAATGTCTTGAAGCAAAGGATTTGTTGCATCATCATTCTGCTCCAAAACCTCTTGCACAACCTGTGCAGCAACATCTTGGTTCACTTGCTGATCAACCTGACCAACCTGAATAAGAACATCCTCAAGGAGCCCTTGTGGATCTTCAGGTTGAGCTTCCTCAGCTGCAGGTTCTGGTACAACATCAGTATCAGCAGCAACAGCAGGAACAACGTCCAACCACCCATGATTTGGCGGTGCAACGTAGTTCGGATCAACAATATACCCGAAAAGTGGTGTAACTTCCAGTTTCACCACACCTTCCTTCCTAACTGTCTGCATAAACATGGCATTATACCCACGATGTTCAATCGTATTAACCACTAGATGTGGTTCAGGTATAGCAAAATCCGGTAGACGCGCACGGATAATCAGCATGCAAAATCGCGGGTAAACCAAAAATCTTGATCTAACAGACCCCGATATCTGTTTCGCAATCTCACCAAAAAGATAATCACAAAAACTGTATGGTTTATTATAAACCAGTGACAGTGCAGCCGATAGAATCGCAGGACTTAACTCATCAAAGCCACCTTTCTTCGCTGCGAAAACTATATTCATCACGTGCCAGAGAAACCTCCACTGACCAATGACCAGAGGCTTCTGGAACTGACGTCCACGCCTGTCTCCTGTATATCCCATACGACCTATAGCTCCCTCAATAAAATCCATAGGGTACTCAATATCCCCATTCTCCTGTTCTACGGTACCTAGCTGCAAAATCTCACGGAGATTACCAGCTGAAAATGTAACAGGCTGACCACTAACCGTAGCTCTAACCTCTGGAGGGTTGACAGATTCGTCATATACTATATCCGTCCAGAAATCGTTCAGTATAGCCTGTGAGATAGGAGGATTGGCCGTAATGGCGTATCTAATCCTTTATCGTGCTAGAAAACGTAAAATATCAGCAACCCTGTCAGCCCGCTTGGCCTCAAGGTTCAGATCAACCAAAATGTTGTGACCCTTATCAAATGCTCTAGCCATATCTGTAAGATAAACACAAACAACAGATATAATTTAATGCACGATTAAAAATATTTAAACTATTACGTATTATGAATCGAGATTCATCAAACATCATAGTTTAAAATTGAAATTATATATAACTTGTTACAAAAATAGTCTCAAGTCGTATATAAAAATTTAACTTATAACTAAAAGTCTTAAGTCTAATTTAAATTAATTAAATAAAAGTTATTACAAAAAAAATTAAAATGTTTGTAAATTCCGGACTCGCATAAATTGGCCTAACGAGGTGAGGTCAACTCGTTTTGCTTATCAACTCGCTATACTCATCAACTCGCTACATTGATCAACTCGCTAAACTTATCAACTCGCTAAACTTATCAAGCAGCTATTGAAGTGAACTCGCTAATCTCATGGATTCGCTAGTCAGCTCGCTGCGAGTTGATTCACAATGTCAACTCGTTCGATGAACTGCCGTTGCGAATTTTCAATTAAAATCGATTAAACTTGTAATTTTAACATGATCTATCGATTGATTAACGTTCATTAATGTTCATTTAACATAAACCCTAAAGATCTATGTCTAATAACATCGTAATCGACTCAAATCGTTTAAACTTCAAACCGAAACCCTAAGTTTATAAAAACTCTCGATTTCGTGCAATTTAAACGGTGAAATCCGTTGATATATACCTCAAAATGAGCGCAAATAAGTCTTGAATATAATCTACGGATTGAAAAACTCGTTCCCGTAATCTAAAATTCGAAATCAAACGAAAATCAATAATCGCCTCGTTTCGCCTTTTTGACGGATTCGCAAAGTTTAGTGAACTCGCGAAATATGTGTGGGTTCGGTGGGTGAGCTTGACTCGTTTGACCCCCTTTATACTTTGTATCCGATTCGCGAGATTTTAAGTGGACTCGCAAGTTGATGTCAACTCGCAGAAACAATTAAAAACGCGAATTTAATTCTAAGTATAAATAAAAACCCGATATTTTACAAGTCTAAATTATAATTAATTTTCACTCGTATTTGTCACGTTGTTCAACTCAAAAATATACAGTATAATTGAATTCCAAAGGGTAAACATAATAAACACTTAAATAAATAAAAATAAGATAAAAATACAACTATATAGACTTTGGTATCAAGTACCATTTTATTAATCAATTGAAACAAAGTAAATATACAATGTAAATAAGATTTTATCTGCTTAGGGATCATATTAGTAAGAATAAGCAATTAAGCATATTTTTAAAAGTCTAAGCAGATTGGTAGTATACATACCTCATGAAATTCAAATAAATTACTATAAAATTACAACTAAATTCATCATTGATATATTTATATTTATAAAACTATATCTTAGGTACCTTTATCCACATAGCATAATTAATAAATGCATTACTCACATAAAGTGAATATTTTATTATAGACAGTTCAAGACGATTACCGGTATTATGATCCACATAAACAAATTATACTCAATTTTCTAAGCAAACACTTTATTGTTAGTATGAATATTATCAAGTGCTTCCTACTATATGACATACTGAAGAATTCAAGTAAAACACATAACACTGCATCATTAAATTTCAAGGTAGCGGTTACTAAATGATGTATCTTTTCGAAACATATAACATACACTTGAATTTTTAAGGTTAGACAAATATCAAACATACTTTGAATATGCTATGTTATCTAAGTCTGTACGTAGTACAACAGAAGATCCCTTCTAGCATAATTCAAAATATATTTGAGAATATTAATTTAATTAAAGGTTTCAGTTCTGTACTTAGTACAACAAAGTTACCAGTAATTAAGTTAATACCCATATTGCTACTATTTGTCACTTTAAATTAATATGCATGATAACAGTGTATGGCAATACCATCGTTCAACAATTAAGACTTAATGTCATACATCATAGAATAGTAACACAAGATAATAAACAAGTAGTTAATTAACTTCTTAAGGCTTAGAAAATTTCATATAATTTGCCTACCAGTACATCATATGATGAAGCCATCTAAAGTTTTACTAAAAATAGACAAATTATAACTTGTGGATATAGGTGTATAATCAAATAAATATAAACACATACCTGATAGAACCGTTGTAGTTCTAAAGCAACTTTGATTGAACCTACTACCATATCATACTTAGGACTTAAGCTTATTATTGTAAAGCTTATTCTCCTAATGTACTATCATTTCCCTTAGTTTTTGCAAATAAAAACTTAAATGAAGGCGATTCCCCTTAGGTAACAAGCAAATGAATGCCATACGCCTATTTTTTTTTTTTTTTTAAATGAATATAGAAATACTAACTATTACAAAAATACCCTTGGAAGACTAATCACTCTGGATTTCTCATTCCGTTTAGTTGAACCAACGTCTCAAATCTTGCTCTGTCGAACGCCTTTGTGTATAAGTCTGCTAAGTTATCCAATGATGGAACCTTAACTAACTTTATCAATTTCTTCTCAGCACAATCTCTAATAAAATGATGTCGAATATCAATATGCTTAGTTTTACTGTGCTTCACCGGATTATTAGTGATCGACATAGTAGATTCGTTATCAATCATCATAGGAGTATTGGTTATATTTAACCCGTAATCCCGCAGTTGCTGTTGAATCCAAAGTACTTGCGAGCAACAGCTGCCAGCTGCAACATACTCAGCTTCACATGTAGAAATGGCTACCGAGGTTTGCTTCTTGCACTGCCATGATACTAATCTACCTCCTAGGAATTGACATCCTCCGGTCGTAGATTTCCTATTCTGATTGCATCCTCCATAATCCGAATCAGTATAAGCTACGAGATCTAAGTCTCCATCAATCGGATACCAAAGACCCAGCTTAGGTTTCCCTTTGAGGTAACGAAAGATCCGTTTAACAGCTTGCATGTGTGACTCTTTCGGATTAGCCTGATATCTTGCGCATAAACAAACAGCAAACATTATGTCAGGCCTAGAGGCTGTTAGATACATTAGTGATCCGATCATGGCTCTATAAAGAGTTGGATCCACATCGCTATCACTCGATGTATCTGGACTTAGTCCATGATTGACTGGAATTGGAGTATTGAAGACCTTACTTTCATCCATCTTGAAGCGTTCTAATAGCTCATATGTGTATTTAGATTGATGAATAAAGAATCCATCCTTCTTTTGATCAACTTGTAATCCTAAGAAGAAATTCAACTCTCCCATTGCAGACATTTCAAACCTTTTTCTCATGACTTGCTCGAATTCTTGACACATCTTTTCATCAGATGATCCAAAGATAATGTCATCAACATAAACTTGTACGAGAAGAAAGTCTTTCTTTTTCCATTTCACAAATAGTGTACTATCAATCGATCCTCTTGTAAATCCATTCTCAAGTAGATACGTTGATAGTGTTCCATACCACATCCTTGGTGCTTGATGTAATCCATATAGAGCCTTATTCAAACGATATACTCTATCTGGATACTCAGGATCAGCAAACCCTGGCGGTTGTGAAACATACACCAATTCTTCCACTTTGCCATACAAGAAGGCACTCTTAACATCCAACTGATACACTTTTATACCAAAATATGATGCAAATGCTAAGAATACTCTAATTGCTTCTAGCCTAGCAACTGGTGCAAACACTTCATTATAATCTATACCTTCTTGTTGATTAAAACCTTGAACCACCAGACGAGCTTTATTGCGAGTAACAATTCCTTTATCATCTCTCTTGCACTTAAATACCCATCTAGTTCCAATTGGATATTCTCCCTTTGGTAGGTCAACCAACTCCCATACTTGTAATTTAGAGAACTGTGATAGTTCCTCTTGCATTGCTTCTACCCACGAGCTTTCTTTTAAAGCCATTTGAACATTTTTAGGCTCGACTTGTGAGATAAAGCATGAATATAGACATTGATTAGGAATCCCTGTCTCTTTCATTGCAGTATACAAGCTTTGGTATTCTAAGTTCTCAGACGTACTAGCTCTGGATTGATGCCTAGTTTGAACCGGAGTATTAATATCACCGATGATGTTTTCAACGGGATGATTCTTACTCGTTCTAGTTGTAGTAACTGGTTCAACCGGTATCTCATCTTCCAAATTAGTACCAATCTCTTCCAATTCAGGTACATCTTCCGTACGAGCAGAAGATATCCTTAAGTGTTTCAAAGGAGTAAGTATATCATCAAACTTTGTAGAAAGATCATCAGGATCTTCTGTTTCTTGAGACTTATCCTCTGAAGGTTGTTGTGACTCACTTGTGGAAGCTTTATCTGAGTCAACATTAGTCTTAATTCCAGACTGCTTAACACTTGATGTTAAAGCGGGACCAATATTCTCATCTTCAAACAATAAATGTTCAGCTATCTCTGAATCACTGACATAGTCACTAATAGGAACTTTAAATGATGCAAAAAGATCAGAATAATCAAATTGCCAATCTAAGCCCTTATGAACATCAGGTGAGTAGCTCGTAACCTCAATATTATAAACTACCTCCAAACGTCCTGTGACTTTATTAAAGACTCTCTTGTTTGGCGAATTGGGCATATAACCTAGAAAAAATCCTTCGTCAGCCTTCTCACCAAATTTTGCTTGATGTCCAGTCTGTAATATGGTGCATGAAACTCCAAAGGGTTCAAACCCTTTTAAGTTAGGTTTCTTATTGTTCAAAAGCTCATAACAAGTCTTGTTATGTCTCTTAACCGTAAGAACTCTATTAAGAACATAACATGCTGTTTTCACTGCTTCTGCCCAAAAGATGACCGGAAGCTTTGAATCAGCAAGCATTGTTCTAGCAGCTTCAATCAACGTTCTATTTTTCCTTTCAGCAACACCATTCTGTTGAGGTTCATAAGGTGCACTGAATTGATGTAATATCCCTTTGCTTAAGCAATAGATATTCAACGTTGAATTCTTGAATTCTGTTCCATTGTCACTACGAATACGCTTAACTCTCTTTTTATAGACATTCTCTACTAGATCAAAGAACTCAATTAGAATTCCAGGAGTCTCATCCTTTGATCCCAAAAAGAATACCCATGAGAATCTAGAATAATCATCTGTGACAACCAAACAGTACCATTTGCCACCTATACTTCTCTTGTTATAGGGCCGAAGAGATCCATGTGTAGCAATTCAAATGGCGAGGAGATAGAGTTTTCAGTCTTAGGTCTGTGTGGTTTCTTGTGCTGCTTTCCTTTCATGCAAGGAACACACTTATCCTCAGACTCGAAACGTTTTTGTGGTACACCTAGAACCAAACCATTTTTGGTTATATAATTCATTTTTCTCCAGTTCAGGTGTGCCATTCTCCTATGCCATAACAATGCATCTGTTTCCGAAGCCTTGGATAATAAACATGTAGACACCATTGAAGAGTTAGGAACACCCATGTTGATAGCATAGATGTCCTTCTTCCTTGACGCCCTCATCAATATTCATTCATCAGGAATTTTAAAACCTGGCTTCAGGACTAAGGCCTCCTTTTCATTAAAATAAACTGGGTGACCTTTATCACAGACTTGGGAAACACTCACTAAGTTGTGAGTAAGTTCTTCAACATAGTTCACATCCTCAAGAGTCAAAGTTCCATTTGAAACTTTTCCTTTTCCCGAAATTACTCCTCCTTTATCTCCTGCAAAATTTACTTTTTGCTTGAGACTCTCCTTGAAGTCCTTCAGTAGACTTCTTTCTCCGGTCATGTGCCTCGAGCAACCACTGTCTACATACCACCAGCTGTCCTTGTTTACAGCATGCTCCTGCACATAACACAAAATACGATCAGTTATCAAGAGGGACCCAAGCCATTACGGTCTTGGTTTGTCCCTTATCATCAACAAACTTAAGCTCTTTAAAATAACCATCCTTCCCATCAGGAGCTTTGGTTTCTTTCGAAGTAGCTTGAGTTTGTGGACGATCAGCCTTAAGAGGTGAATTTGAGGAGAACCTCTTAGGCACATAATTATGAGCTCTATTATGAAAATTATAATTAAACTCATGTGATCGTGAAGTAGTACCCCTCTCATAATGACTATGGCCTCTACTTGAAGTTCTAAACCTCGACGGTGTCACATCCCTAGGCTTATAGACAGAATTATCACTTTGAGTATATGGCCGTTTAGGTTTAGGTAGGGAGACACTATGCTTACCATCTCTTTTAAGAATGTTAAAAGGTTTATTACCTAACTTAGATTTGGTATCTAACCCGTCTACAGTCATACTAGAGTGGGTCTGTGTCTTTTCATCCATCACAAGCTTATGTGGTGTTTCAGGCTTTTTGTTAGGACAACACGAAGCCACGTGTCCCTTTTGATGACACTTGAAACAAGACATCTGCTTGCATGATTTACTCACTGTTGCTTTCTCATCCGGAATCTTAGGCACTAAAGGTTTAAACTGTTCCTTATCAACTTTATCATTAATCTTAGCATCGTTAATCACTCCACCCGATACAAACTGTATTTTGGTGAACTGAGAAGCCTTGCCATTATCTAATGATACGTTCTTAATAACATCTTTCTGTGCCTCTGACTGTTCAGGTTTATCAGCTACTGAAATCTCAGGATTAACTTCAGTCATCTCAGAGTCTTCAGGAATAGGAGTGTAATTGGCATTAAAAGGCGGGGATACATCATTGTAACCTAACCCAGTCTTGTCCTTTACACTACGTTGAGCATCTAACATTTTATCCATTTGAGATGTCCTATAGTTCTCAAGTTTACGGTTTTGCTCAATTAACCTTAAGTTAAGGTTCACTATTTCCTGATCCTTACTAGCAATCGTCTCATTTTAGTCTTTGATATTCATATAGAGACCATCTATGACAACAGATTTTTCACTTATGGTATCTCTAAGTTTTGTTCTATCTGACGCATCAGACTTAATTTTATCTTTTAAGACCTGTTTATCATCACTTAATCTACGAATATCCATAATAGCTTGATCAAGTTCAGATCTAACAGTCTTTTAGGATTCCTTATCCATATTTAATTGTGATGACAAATTGCTATTTGACACAGTTAAGACACTATTCTGAGATTGTAAATCAGTAACTAAGTAACAAACATCAGCAAGATTAAGAATATCTAAACATACCTTCTTCTTGTCAGTTTGTAATTCAGCCATGCGTGCCACGAATTCCTCAGGACTCATATCTGGAGTTGAATCCATATATAGCACGTCATCATCACTTGCCCTCACTTCAGACTTAGGCACCTCTACTCTCTGTTCCATATCAGTGGGCATGTAGGACACTGATCCAGCAGTTGTCTCTTCGATCTCGGCCATCAAAGCTTCCTCAGAATGAGCTTGCCAATCATAAGAGCCATCCAACTGCTTCACCACTAAGGCTTTGGAAGCAAGAGTACTTCCCGAACCTTGTTTTCCTTGTGCTTCCACTTTAGGTCTTTGGCATTCTCTAGCAAAATGACCAATACCCTGACAGTTAAAGCATCTGACCTTGGTTTTATCAAACCCTGATCTATTGCCCAACACCTTTCTACCAGTTCTCTTGAGGAAATTCTTCACCTTTCTAGAAATCAACGCAAGTTGATCTTGAAGCTCCAATTCCTCAAGATAATCAGAATCTATCTGCTCATAATCCTCATCAAACAGAATAGGATCATTGATCTTTCCCTCTATGTAGTTCTCATATGATGCCACAAAGGAGGCAAGAACAGACAGTTGCTGTTCAGCAGATTTCACACTCATCGGCATCTTCTGATGCTCTTGAGGTGACTTCTCAGAATTCTTTCCCTTTGTCTCATCACCAGAGGAGGAAATAAAACACAGATCTTCAGAAATCAGTTCTCCATTTTCATTAGTATCACCAACTAACAGTGCAGTGGTCGAACTAGATGACGCAGTCGAAAGACTTGACTTTCCATGATACAACCCAGGGTTCTGAACCTGATCAGAATCACTATCTCTTGACTTTCTGGAGAAATCATAACCTTTCAGCTTGTCAATGACTTGCTCTAAGGTCATAGTAGAATACCTGGTTTCGTTATCCTTAATCATAACGCCATACATTTCCCATTTAGAAGGCAAACCCTCAAGAAACTTGTCGGTTTTAGATACTTCTTCTTCAACAATCTCATGGTATTCTAATTCACTTAGCAGATGGTAGAAACGCATGACATAGGCATCAAGATCTTCTCCTTTTAAAGCTTTAAACATAGTAAACTGCTTTTTAAGAAGACTCCTCTTGCCAGCACTCACCTGTGGACTTCCCTCACCTCTTTTCTCTAGAGCTTCCCAGAGCGTTCTAGCAGTATGAAAAGACTTGAGTTGATGAGCAATCTCTTTAGGAAGACACATCTTTATGCAAGAATGTGATTTATTTTCATTTCTGTAAGCTTCCTTCTCTTGATCACTCATGTTTGCATAGGTAAGAACCACTGTAGCATTTTGAACAGTTTGAGTAGGTGGTGTGTATCCACTCTTGATACACATCCAGATTGACAGGTCATGGAATCTACAGTAAGATTCAAATCTGTCCTTCCAATTGTAGTAATCCTCGATTCTTAACAACTTAGGTGGAACGTTTGACTTTCCCACCTCGTGGTCCATTTCGATCATTCTACTTAAGTCAGACATCTTAAAAACGTAAAATTAAACTGTTTCAGCGAATTCAGAAAACTCAACTCGCAAGACTCATGTAACACCCCGCAAATTCGAACGCGATTATTAACGTTAATCACTTGCATTATTAGGCTAATTCCCTACTTGAGTGAATTCACAACACATTTTAGAGGTAAGTCTAGCAAAGCCCAACTAGTTAATACGCGTAGTATTACTTATTTGTAATTAGATGTAATTACATACGAAACGAGTTGAGCAAACGCGACAAAAATATACGATTGTTGGTGAATGAATTTATTTAATAAAACGAAAGTTATTAAATAACGTAAACGCATAATAGATATTATGTCGATAATATTTACAAGTAATTCGTAGCGAATAACGTATATCTCGCACAATTAAAATAAAACAAGTTTAAATTTTTATGACTTAATTAAATGGGTTTTATAAAAATGTTCCAATTTAAAATATAATGAAATACGTATTTAAAAATGTATTAGTTAAAATAATTTAAATAATTAACGATCGGGTAAACAAACACGGGTAAAATACCGCAAAATGGGATTCATTTTGGTTCCCCAAAATTCAGCCCCAAACCCCCCACCCCACTCTCATTCCCTTTCATTTTTCATTTTCACCAAAACACACAACTCTCTCATTCCTCTCTCTAAAAACCATATTTCTCTCTCTAGAATCTCATCAAAAATCACCAAATCACCACCACTTTCTACTTATTTTTGGATTAATAACAACAACAAAGCTCATCATCATCAACATCACAAGGATTTAAGCTCAAGATCTCCATTTTCACCATCTTCATCTTCAACCACCTAATTTTCGGATTAACCACTTTTTGGGTAAGAAAACACTAAACTTTTCACTTTTACTTCATTATAATAGCTTACAATCATGTTACAAGTCATTATATGAAAGATCTAAGCGTTTTTGGGTTAAAAATCTCGATTTTCGGATGAACAGACCGTAACGTCGCATTAGTCCCAGGCGAAATGCGACGTCCCACTGCTACGTCCCACTGCTACGTCTCACTGCTACGTCCCACGCGACGTCCCACGCGACGTCCCACTGCTACGTCCCACTGCTACGTCCCACGCGACGTCCCACTGCGACGTCCCACGCGACGTCCCACTGCTACGTCCCACTGCTACGTCCCACGCGACGTCCCACTGCTACGTCCCACTGCTACGTCCCACTGCTACGTCCCACTGCTACGTCCCACGCGACGTCCCACTACGACGTCGCAAGTTTCAGAACCTTATAACAATACTTTGAAATATTTTTACAAAACCATCACCAACGAGTCGTACGAATTTACAAATAAACAATGATCTTTCATGGATGAACGAGTAACATGGTTTGGATTGTTATCCAACCACTTATACGACTATTTCTTATATATAGGACCTTAGGGACTTTACCCGGACTACACTTTGCTAGCACTCGCACTTTCACTTAACTCAACAGGTGAGTTCACAGCCCCTACTTTTACTGTTTTAACTGCTTTGAACAGGGGTGGAAAACATAGTCAAACACTTTTATTCAAACATGGTTGTATACTATTTTACTCAAACAAGTGGAGTACATGGAACTGGTAAACTGATAAACAAACTGACGATTTCTACATAGTATGTAACACTGACCGCACGTGGTCCAGGTACGGGTCTTAGGGGAGGTGTTACATATTATTTTCATACTACCAACGCTGTAAACACATAAACAAGTTTTGAGAATGCTGGAGGATAACCAGCAACACTTTATATAACGGACTGGGTAATGAAAAGTCCCTACTTGACATGGGCAACACTACTGAAAAGTCCCTACTTGACATGGGCAACACTACTGAAAAGTCCCTACTTGACATGGGCAACACTACTGAAAAGTCCCTACTTGACATGGGCAACACTATTGAAAAGTCCCTTCTGACATGGGCAATGGGTTTCCTACTAACATGGACCCACCAAACGATTAGGATTGTAACACTGCCGCACGTGGTCCAGATACGGGTCTTAGGGGAGTGTTACACCTACGAACAACTAATAGGATACTTACATTCCTACTATAACTTGAACTATATTTTTGGGCAATATCCCAACAAAACATATCTACGATTAGGATACGTATAATCCTACAAAACATACTTGAACACAGGATACTGTTTTTCCTACGACTAATAGGATACGAACATTCCTACAAACAACTATTTGAAAACATATTTGGTGTTACGAATACTATTTTTGGGCGACATTCCCACGATACGTTATAAACAACAGTGGTTTATCACAACTGAACTTGCAAACATAACACCTGTGAATTCACTCAACCTAGTTGTTGACTTTTACTATGTTTTTCAGGGAATTAGCTGCGAATGTAAGAATCGCCAACACACATGGAGAATTAGGCGACCCGTGAAGTTTAGGATGCCAACTTTTGGAAACACATGGATTTCTTTAGTATAACTGAAATGTTTTAGTCATATTTCAGAAATCTACTTTTGTAAACTTATTTATCTTAACTTGTACGATTCGACGAATCGTAAACTTTGTAATTAACACTTTTGGCATCTTAATATATTATGTTCTGTTGTAATCATAAGCTCTGATATGTATGCATGCTTTGTTATTGTGACACCCCAGTACTTAAACTAAATGCTTCCGCTAAACAAATTTGGGGGTGTTACAGATTGGTATCAGAGCCAATGGTTATAGCGAACTAGGAAACTTTAGGTGACTTAGCGACCTAGAGACCTAGACTATAGCCTTGGCTAGAACGCACATGCATACATACATTTGCATACATCTAAACTATCGTTACGACACCTCGATACGCGTGAACTGTTCACCACATTCGACTCGTTCCTTGTACTCAGACCTCATATGAACCTGATCGTATTAAACGGTTGATGAAAAGAAGTATGTATTTAGAATCATATAATGACGCCTGGCCAACGTGATTATATTATACTGAGTACATATGGGTGTTTCATAGTCGTAAGATACGTGACGGGGATTCGACAATTTTCTTGATACTCGAAAACTTGAAATATGTGAAACTTCATTCCTCACATACTTTTCATTGGCATTGACTTCTGCATCTTTTCATCGCAGAACGTCAGCATGCCGCCTAAACAAAGAAAGACTCGAAACAGTCGACGAAATACTCCACCTCCGCCTCCAGAAACAACCGAGCAAATAATCGAACGCCGCGTGGCTGAGGCTATTGCTCAGTACGAGGCCAGCCAAAATCGTGAAAACTTAACCAACAATAGTGGAGCCACCCCAGTTAACAGCGAAACTCCAAACAATGCCCAGCAGGGGTGTTCCTACAAAACCTTTCAGTCTTGCAAACCGAGTACCTTCACCGGGACTGAAGGGACCATTGGCCTAGTCCACTGGATTGAGAAAACAGAGTCAGTGATCGACATCAGTGACTGTGCTGCTGACAAAATTGTGAAATACGCCACCTGCACTCTAGCCGACAAAGCGCTAACCTGGTGGAATGCTCAGGTGCAAATTATGGGACGCCCAGCTGCTCACTCCATGACCTGGGGAACTCTGAAACAGATGATGATGGAGGAATTTTGCCCTCCCAACGAGATGCAGAAACTTGAAAACGAACTCTGGAACGTACAGATGATCGGCGCTGACATTACCGGTTACACCACTAGATTCCAGGAACTTGCACGTCTTGTGCCTCATATGGTGACACCCGAGAGCAAACGCATCGAGCGTTACAACAAGGGTTTAGCCCCACAAATCCGAGGCATGGTTATGTCCTCCAAACCCGCCACTTTTAGGAGCGCCGTGGATCTGGCTCAAAGTCTGACTGACGACGCAATCTTGATTGGAACCCTGAAGACTACTACAGGGAAAACTGAACCTACCCGTACTGATGCGGGCGACTCTGGAAACAACAAGCGAAAATGGAACAACGATGGTAACTACCGTCAGGGTCAACAAAATGTAAACCCGGGGATCACCCGAGCTTATGCTGCAATCACCAACACTGAACCGAAAGCATACCAAGGCAAAAGGGCTAAATGCGGAAAATGTGAAAAACACCACGAAGGGGATTGTTTCTTCTGTAATAACTGCAACCGGTTTGGACACAGAACCGAAGCTTGTAGAACTCACCCCACGAACAACGAACAACGAAACACTGGCTGTTTCCGACGTGGCGACCCGGGACACTACCGAAATCAGTGCCCCCAACTCAACAACAATCAAAATAACAACAACCAGAACAACCCCGGGAACAACAATCAGAACAACAACAACCGCATCGCAACTATCCCACCGAGTCGTAGCCGCGCATACATCCTCCGTGCACCGGAAACGGTTGCGGACCTCGGCTAACACGGTACGTACTAGCAGCTGTTACTACGATTTTCTCTTATTCGAATGTTTATTCGAACACAACACTTGGTAAACTCTGACCACGAAACGAAACATACAACTTATTGAACTATGCCGCGAGCATACTTAAACTGATTGAACTTTTATGGCAACAAATGAGCGCCACACAAACTATTATTATTGTTAACAACATGACTTATCGGAGAACATACGCCGCGGGCGATCCGACTTGATTTTAAATCTCGGGACGAGATTTCTCTAACGAGGGGAGAATGTAACACCCCGCAAATTCGAACGCGATTATTAACGTTAATCACTTGCATTATTAGGCTAATTCCCTACTTGAGTGAATTCACAACACATTTTAGAGGTAAGTCTAGCAAAGCCCAGCTAGTTAATACGCGTAGTATTACTTATTTGTAATTAGATGTAATTACATACGAAACGAGTTGAGCAAACGCGACAAAAATATACGATTGTTGGTGAATGAATTTATTTAATAAAACGAAAGTTATTAAATAACGTAAACGCATAATAGATATTATGTCGATAATATTTACAAGTAATTCGTAGCGAATAACGTATATCTCGCACAATTAAAATAAAACAAGTTTAAATTTTTATGACTTAATTAAATGGGTTTTATAAAAATGTTCCAATTTAAAATATAATGAAATACGTATTTAAAAATGTATTAGTTAAAATAATTTAAATAATTAACGATCGGGTAAACAAACACGGGTAAAATACCGCAAAATGGGACTCATTTTGGTTCACCAAAATTCAGCCCCAAACCCCCCACCCCACTCTCATTCCCTTTCATTTTTCATTTTCACCAAAACACACAACTCTCTCATTCCTCTCTCTAAAAACCCTATTTCTCTCTCTAGAATCTCATCAAAAATCACCAAATCACCACCACTTTCTACTTATTTTTGGATTAATAACAACAACAAAGCTCATCATCATCAACATCACAAGGATTTAAGCTCAAGATCTCCATTTTCACCATCTTCATCTTCAACCACCTAATTTTCGGATTAACCACTTTTTGGGTAAGAAAACACTAAACTTTTCACTTTTACTTCATTATAATAGCTTACAATCATGTTACAAGTCATTATATGAAAGATCTAAGCGTTTTTGGGTTAAAAATCTCGATTTTCGGATGAACAGACCGTAACGTCGCATTAGTCCCAGGTGAAATGCGACGTCCCACTGCTACGTCCCACTGCTACGTCCCACTGCTACGTCTCACTGCTACGTCCCACGCGACGTCCCACGCGACGTCCCACTGCTGCGTCCCACTGCTACGTCCCACGCGACGTCCCACTGCGACGTCCCACGCGACGTCCCACTGCTACGTCCCACTGCTACGTCCCACGCGACGTCCCACTGCTACGTCCCACTGCTACGTCCCACTGCTACGTCCCACTGCTACGTCCCACTGCTACGTCCCACGCGACGTCCCACTACGACGTCGCAAGTTTCAGAACCTTATAACAATACTTTGAAATATTTTTACAAAACCATCACCAACGAGTCGTACAAATTTACAAATAAACAATGATCTTTCATGGATGAACGAGTAACATGGTTTGGATTGTTATCCAACCACTTATACGACTATTTCTTATATATAGGACCTTAGGGACTTTACCCGGACTACGCTTTGCTAGCACTCGCACTTTCACTTAACTCAACAGGTGAGTTCACAGCCCCTACTTTTACTGTTTTAACTGCTTTGAACAGGGGTGGAAAACATAGTCAAACACTTTTATTCAAACATGGTTGTATACTATTTTACTCAAACAAGTGGAGTACATGGAACTGGTAAACTGATAAACAAACTGACGATTTCTACATAGTATGTAACACTGACCGCACGTGGTCCAGGTACGGGTCTTAGGGGAGGTGTTACATATTATTTTCATACTACCAACGCTGTAAACACATAAACAAGTTTTGAGAATGCTGGAGGATAACCAGCAACACTTTATATAACGGACTGGGTAATGAAAAGTCCCTACTTGACATGGGCAACACTACTGAAAAGTCCCTACTTGACATGGGCAACACTACTGAAAAGTCCCTACTTGACATGGGCAACACTACTGAAAAGTCCCTACTTGACATGGGCAACACTACTGAAAAGTCCCTACTTGACATGGGCAACACTATTGAAAAGTCCCTTCTGACATGGGCAATGGGTTTCCTACTATCATGGACCCACCAAACGATTAGGATTGTAACACTGCCGCACGTGGTCCAGATACGGGTCTTAGGGGAGTGTTACACCTACGAACAACTAATAGGATACTTACATTCCTACTATAACTTGAACTATATTTTTAGGCAATATCCCAACAAAACATATCTACGATTAGGATACGTATAATCCTACAAAACATACTTGAACACAGGATACTGTTTTTCCTACGACTAATAGGATACGAACATTCCTACAAACAACTATTTGAAAACATATTTGGTGTTACGAATACTATTTTTGGGCGACGTTCCCACGATACGTTATAAACAACAGTGGTTTATCACAACTGAACTTGCAAACATAACACCTGTGAATTCACTCAACCTAGTTGTTGACTTTTACTATGTTTTTCAGGGAATTAGCTGCGAATGTAAGAATCGCCAACACACATGGAGAATTAGGCGACCCGTGAAGTTTAGGATGCCAACTTTTGGAAACACATGGATTTCTTTAGTATAACTGAAATGTTTTAGTCATATTTCAGAAATCTACTTTTGTAAACTTATTTATCTTAACTTGTACGATTCGACGAATAGTAAACTTTGTAATTAACACTTTTGGCATCTTAATATATTATGTTCTGTTGTAATCATAAGCTCTGATACGTATGCATGCTTTGTTATTGTGACACCCCAGTACTTAAACTAAATGCTTCCGCTAAACAAATTTGGGGGTGTTACAACTCAGCTCAACTCGCAATCTCTGCTCGACTCGCAGAATTCGTCGATTCGCAAGCCTCAGTTCGGATTGCTAAAAGATGTCGATTCGCAAGTGATGTCGATTCGCAAGGGATCTCGGTTCGACTCGCAAGCCTCAGTTCGACTCGCTAGTTCAACTCGGTTCGCAGGCGACGCTGGAACCCTAATCTCGATTGGCGAAACGGCTGTTAAACCCGAAAAAACGAATTTTTAAGGTATTTTTACGACTGAAACTTAAAATTTCGACCGTAAACAAACCCTAAAATGTCCAGAGAATGATTTTGATCGTTACTATTGCAAGAATGCACGTAAAAACGACCCGAATCAAAAACGCAATAACACTAAAACTTATGAACACACTCGTATTTAGCCCGAAAGCTCTGATACCAGATGTAAGTCCCCTAGTTTTAGGATCGATAACTTCGTTATCTGTAGTATTAAGGTGCGGAATCCCTCAATACGGTGTTATCTTACTAACAACGAATATGTTCGTATTGCGTTTAATAAGACTTAGCTTTAAACGATAAATCGTCAAAGCCTAGTCGTTAGGATTAAGTTTTCTCTGAGTTTGTCGAGTTCGCAGATCAGAAATATGGCAAAAGTTATGTTTTTCACGGAGTGCAAAACATTATATACGTCCAGCTCAACTCGGCTCGCATGGGCCTGCGAGTTCGGTCCAACTCGCAGCCCAAGCCCAACTCAGAGCTCGGCTCGCCAGACTTAATCTACACGAGTTCAGATCTCACCTCACAGCTCGACTTGCTGCGACCTGAGATCTCGACTAGCTACGCATCAAACGTCTATTATTTATTTTGTATTTAATTATTCGTCTAACTTAACAAAACAATATGTTTAACGAATATCACTAACAAAACAAATATTCTTTTACAAATCCAAACCAATATACAAACATAATAATAATTACACTAGTCCTGTTTCAAGCTAGATCTGTTGTCACACTCTGTGTCCCAACAAATTCAATACCGGACACTTCCCGGCGACACTTCATCGAAGTGACGCCTATTTTCGTAACTGTACACTAGCGACACTTGCTTAAGTGTCGCCAAAATCGAAAACCCGAAACCTGCGGCACTTGTCTGAGTGTCGCCTACAATTCATTTATCCTTTATACGACACTGCCTTCAGTGTCGCAACCAAGTGTCGACACTATCTGCGACACTTCACTAAGTGTCGCCGTTAATACAGAATTCACATTTTATGCGATACTGACTGAGTGTCGCCGAAAACTATTAAATGCCGCTTCAAGTGTCGCAGAAAACAGAAAGTTTGCAAACTATTTTCACACTATGTGTCGAACTTGTACAATCCCAAACACTTATACAATACGACTTCTAAAGCACTTTGAGATACACTTTTAAGTATAACACTTCAAAAACAAAATGATAATATCGAGATTATTATTACAAACAATCACCAACGGGCCATACACGTTTTCAAAACATTAAACTAATCAACCAAATCGTAGAAATTTGGACATTCTAGTTGAACGAACAACTACAAAGGTAGTCTTAGTAACTACTTACTCATATTAATAACCATCGCGTGTCGTGGACACCCTGAGGTTACGAGTCTTCGGACATCACTACTCGGCTAATCAACCAAAGTTTATTGATTTAAACTCTCCAGACTCAGGTGAGTCTCATGGCCGCTATTTTACTGTTTTACTCAGGGATGTGATTACATTGCTCGTTTTATTTACATGTTGAACGCAAGTACAAATCAATCAAATACTACATGAGTTGTTTTCAACTAATTACTAAAGCCCTCCATAGCATAGTCTGGTAATACATCTATAGCGTGAATGTTAGTATATGATATCATATAGGATTGACAATCCTCGTCCGGGTTAGCACGCACTAACTGGTCAAACGGACGTCTTAGCTTTTGGGAAGACGAGTGTAGATTAGGCACTCGTAGGAGGCACCTCAGTTGGGTTTCCTTAATTGGACCTGACACTCAAGTTAAGCTCAGACTATGTGCTCATGGCTGTATAACTTCTATTTTTCTTAATTGCATTATAAATTCAATTATAAATCTTGCGGTTCATAAAATTATTTATTGACATACAAACCTGTGAGCTCACCAGTATTTCGCTGACCCATTTTAGCATGTATCACAGGTACACAGCAGTAGGTTGGACTGCCCAAGCAGGAATCATTAGCTCGATTCATCATTCATACAATCAGAGATTTAATTGCATTATTATATTTTGTATAAAGTAATTATGTGATGTAAATCTCTCAATTTCGGAAACTGAGCTAATGTAAACATTCTTTTGATGTAAACTTTTGTTTTTATCAATACAAGTTCAAAACGACGCATATAGTGGTCGTTCATTATATATCTTTGCGCTGTGATTACTGTAATTGGTCGCGCCCCGACCCGATTCGCTTCCGCAACCCGAATTTGGGCGTGCGACAGATTGGTATCAGACCCTAAGGTTATAGTGAACTAGGTTGCATTTAGTGGGCCTAGACTATGACCGTTAGGCAGTATTTTCTCATTAGGCATGACTGGTTCAGGAATTACAGCATACGACTTTAATTTAACATAGCCTGATCAACTATGTACAATTAATGAAAGATGATGTAAGGTCTGAAACGATTATGTTGAACGGGAATACACTAGTTGACTCTGACCTCGAGAGAACCGGGACTCAAACATGACTATGCTAGACACCCGATAGGCTATTATGTGATATCTATATATATACATAGATAGGCCTCATTTCCGCTCAATACCTTAGGCTATATTATATAATATTATATGGATATAGGCCTCATATCTTCTAACGCTTTGTCTCAGAATGGCAAACACAACACCCAATTCGTCACGCTCTCATCCGTATGGATCACGAAATTCACGGGTAGCTAGGAGGAACACCGGGTTGCCTTGAGCTAGCCCATATCCCACTCGCCTCACTCTACCGGTTTTAGCCGCTAGGCTACACCATCACGAGCAACGACTTAACGTTATGGATATCGAACTCCAAGAAACCAACAAAAACTGGAGACTCAGATCATTCGAACGCATTAATCAAGTCTCCGTGGAACACGAAAACACTGTCAATAACATGGACATCCTTCGCAAACAAGTGGAAGAAACCATCGAAACTATGGAGATTGTCCACAACCAAGTAATTGGCAACCGAAACGAGATCTCCATCCTACAATCAAGGTTGACACAGTGCGAGACACGTCTAAGGGAGACCGAGGACGCCCTCCGAATGGCCAACAGACTTGCAGAGTCTGTGGACCATCTCACTGCACTGTTTCCACAACTCAATCTACGACAGAATTAGCTTAGGCTGAAATCTGTACTATATTATGCTTTCGTAGGACCTATGTAATTCGACCGGATGTAACAATTCCCGGTACTTTTGTAAAACATCTAATCCTGTAACTTTTGAAACTTGCAACTCGTAATATCAATTGACAATTCCTCTCGATTATTCTACATTATTGATTTTTACATTGTGATGTCGTATGTTACCGCTTTTACATATATGCATCTGTTGTAATTTTCGTACTGGTACAACTTCTTATGTACCTTTTGTTTCTTTAATGAAGAATCATGCCGCCCAAGAAGAAAAGTTACAGTGATGCTGAGATCAATGCTATTGTTTCCCGAGCCGTAGCCGATGCTTTGGCTGCTCGAAACTCCCAACAATCTAGTGATCAAACCTTTAGTACCACCCATGTTATCAAACCTTGTTCTTACAAGGACTTTCTCAGCTGCAAACCATTATACTTCAAGGGCACGGAAGGTGCTATTGGTCTGATCCGGTGGATGGAATGTATGGAATCTGTCTTCAGTCTCTGTAATTGTACTGAGGACAACAAAGTTAAATTCGCTGCTTACACATTTCAGGAAGGTGCACTTACGTGGTGGAATACCCACGCCAACTCTGTGGGCATTGAGATAGCAAACCAGCTTCCCTGGGCCGAACTGAAGAAAAAGCTTAGGGAAAAATATTGTCCAGAAGAAGAACTGCACCATCAGGAGGAAGAATTCTGGCACTTGACTGTGCAAGGAAATGATATTGCTGGGTATATTACTAAATTCCAGCAATTTGCCTTGTTATGCCCGGGTTTGGTCGATCCGGAGGAGAAATGTATCAAGAGATACATCCACAGCCTCCCAGAGAGTATTCAGGGGAATGTCACCGCATCAAAACCAACCACTACTGAGAGTGCAATCCGGCTTGCACACGAACTCATGGCGCTGATTGTCAGCCGTGAGACACCCAATACCTCCTCCAACAATAAGCGAAAATCCTCTATACACCAAAACCAACCAAACAAGAAAACCAACACCATCCAAGTTTACAACACCAATTCTGAACTCAAACATAGCTACACTGGGGATAGACCATACTGTTCCAAGTGTAACTACCACCATGACGGTCCATGCAGAAATCCCTACAACAACTGCAGGAGGTACGAACATTTGACCCGAGATTGCCGAGCCCCTAAATCCAACAACAACAACGCTAACAACAATACCCAACAACCTAAATCCTGCTATGGATGTGGAGAGGCGGGACATTTCAGGAATGAATGTCCTAAATGAAAGAACAACAACAACAACAACAACAACAACAATGCAAGGGGAAAAGCATTCGTACTCAACTCCGGGGAAGCCCATCAAGACCCGAATGTGGTCGGGGGTATGTTCCTCCTCAACAACTTATCTGCTTCTGTTCTATTTGATACTGGTGCCGATAGGATCTTTATTTCAAATGAATTTTACCCACTGCTTGACATCACGCCTGTTGCCCTAGATGTTAAGTTCACTGTAGAATTAGCGGACGTCAAACTGATAGAAACCAATAGTGTGATACCTAATTGCACTTTAAACTTAGCCGACGAAACCTTCTCAATCGATCTTATGCCTGTCAAAATTGGAAGTTTTGACGTTATCATTGGTATGGACTGGTTGTCCAAACACCGCGCTGAAATCGTCTGTTATGACAAAATTGTCCGCATTCCTCTCGCCGCCGGTAGAACTTTGATCATACAGGGGGAGACCGGTGGGACGAGACTGAATATCATCTCTTGCTTGAAAACCCAGAAATTTCTGAGGAAGGGTTATTGTAACATCCTCTCCAGTGACCTGGTATTTTTCTATTTAAATTGAATATTTAATCGTTTTAGAAATTATTTGATATAAATGTTTAATTGTGAAAGTTGGTGAAATAGGTCTCAGGACTTATTGTGGATAGTGAAATGTTGCTTATTTTAAACTAGTAAAGTTGACGGTATAATAAAATAAATTTCTCGCAGTTGATTTTTAGGTTCCAGGCAATAGATTTAAAGCGGGTATAAAATACTCAATATGTTAAGTCGGTTAAAATGATAGAGCCGACCTTTTTATTTTCACTTTCCCAAATTTTGTTCTTTCTCATATCATTTCAAAGTAAAAATCCTAAAACCTAATTAGTTCAATCAATTTGGAATCATCAAAGTTGAAGTTTGGATTGAAGTTGTGAGTTTTTAAGTAATCATCATCATCATCTTGCTATTATCATCTTCTTCATTTGGAAAGGTAATTGAGCTATTTACATGAACTAGGTTAAATAGGAAATTGATGAATTGAGTGATTCCTTGAGATGAATGATGATTGTTTGTGATATATGATGATATGTGATGATTCTTGATTAGTAATATGGATTTAATCCATGTTCTTGATCTATGATGGAGGTTAGTTGAAAACTTAAATGGGTTTCATGATTTTGGTGTTAATATAGGATTGATGGATGTTATTGTTGTTATTAGTTGCTTATTAGTATCATAGTATGATGATATGGTGTTAGAAATAAAGTTTTCTGCAGATTTTGTTCGTATTTGCTTTTGTGGTTTTGAATTTCTGGGTTTAACCACGAGCTGCTGAACATCACCTGCAAAACGAAGGAAGCCGGCGGCTTCCTCATGAAGCTGGCGGCTTGGGTTAGAAGCCGGCGGCTTGGGGTTAAAGCCGGCTACTTCACACGAACGGCTTCTATTTTGGAACTCGGGTTAAAGACTGGGTTTGGGAAAAGGTTGGAAGCCGGCGGCTTCCAAGGGAAGCCGGCGGCTTGGGCTAGTTTCAGGATGTTTTGATTTTAAGTTCTTGCAACCTATTCCAATGTAATACAAGTAACTAAGTAATGATTATATGATGCATTATAATTAAATATGCATGATTAGTAGCTAGTAATCTAGATGTTTATAGTAATGAGTTCCAAATGTGTCAAATCTTTGATAAGTTATATTTGAACGTTAACGATTACTAACTTCTATTTGATGTTGAATCTCAGATCATCCAAAAGATAAAGTAACCCCTGGAGTCTGAGTAGTTGAAGACGAAGGTATCGGTGAGTGAATTCGAAACTCACCATTTGATTTAGTTGTGATCATTTGATTACAACGGGTAATTGTAGATATGATTATAGAGTTGTTTAATCATTATTGTTGATTGTATCACTATGTGCTATGTGTGATCTTTGGATCTTGGTTGCCAATGAGGTCGACAAGTTGATGAACTGTTGGTTGGGTTAGTTGGTTATCGTGTGAATGATACAGGGATATGCTTCATATGTTGTGTGTATTGAACTGTATCTGAGTAGGATAACCACTAGCTATCGGTCTCGTCCGTTTTGGCCATACGGATATGGTTGGATAAGAGTTCTTGGGGAGCCGCCCGGGTATTATGTGTAACACCCCCAAATTTAATGATTTGCGGAAGCTTGATTTGGGTGTTACTAATCAATAACACAGCACAAAGATATATAGCAAACGACTCTATATGCGTCGTTTTAACAAAATATATTGATAATTGAATTGTTTACAACATTTAAAGCTTTACATAGCTCGAGTTAAATAAAATGAGATTTCAGTACATAAGTACTTATACAAAATATACTAATGCAAGAAAATCTCAATCGTCTGTATGCTGACTCGAGCTAAATCCTGAAGCAGAAACATCCTACTGCTGGGTACCTGCGATATATGCTAAAAGGTCAGCTATAAAGCTGGTGAGCTCACAGGTTTGAAATCAAGTAATATCGTATGAACCGCAAGATTTAAATAATGAATTGCATCCAGCAATTAAATAATGAATTGCATCCAGCAATTAAATAATGAATTGCATCCAGCAATTTAATGATAATCATCGTGTATACAGCCATGAGCACATAGTTGAGCTTAACTCGAGGGCCGGGTCCCCTATAGAGAATTCCAGGCGAGGTGCCTCCACGAATGCCTAATCAACATTCGTCTTCCCAAATATTAGTACGTCCGTTTACCCGGTTAGTGCTTGCTAACCCGAACGAGGAGGGTCAATCCTATATGGTACCATATACTAATATTCACGCTACAACGTATTAACAACTATGCTGACGGAGGACTTTAAATGATTAGTTTCGAAAAACTCATGTAGTATATGAAAAGTTGGTACTTGCGTTCACATGTTAAAAGTTAAGCGGTATATCACACCCCTGAGTAAAACAATAAAAAGAGGGGCTATGAGACTCACCTGAGTCTGAGTGCATTTAAACAAACGTAAGTTGATTAGCCGAGTATGAAGTCCAAAGACTTGTAACCTGAGGGTGTCCATGACACGCGATGGTTATAATCGTGATTTGGGTATCTCAACAGATCACCCTTGTAGTTGTTCGTTCAACTATAATGTCCAAATTTCCACTATTTGGTTGATATGTTTGAGTATTTGAAAAGTGTACGGCCCGTTGGTGACGGATTTATAATAATAATCTCAACTATTATTATTTTGATTTCGTGTCGTTTTTCTTGAAAAATGTGTTTTGATTGTGTTTTAGAAGCCGTTACGAAATCTAAGTACGGGGGTCCGGGGGCAGCGCCCCTGGTAGCGGGGTCCAAGGGGCGGCAGCCCCTGGCGGGGTCGAGCTGCCAGGTCAGCTTGGAAAATTTTTATTTCTACTATATTGCTTTGACGAAAAACGCATATGGATCTGAATTTGGGTAAAATCGAGTGATAAATTTCGAGTCTCGACACTTAGTAAAAATCTGTGTTTTTGAGGTTCTGGTTTGTGCGACGTTGGGTGCGACGTCGCAGGTAGGACTGCGACGTTGAGTATGACGTCGCTAAAGGCGACGTTTCGCAATTTAATGCGACGTAGGGTGCTGCGTCGCTAATGCGACGTAGGTGATTTCTGCGACGTAGGGGCTTGCGTCGCTAAGTGCGACGTGGCGAGGTATTGGCGACGTTAAGGCTGACGTCGCTATATGCGACGTCGCAATTTAATGCGACGTTGTGACTGACGTCGCACTATGCGACGTCACGAGGGGTTTTGCGACGTAGAAGCTGACGTCGCATAAATTCTGGGTCAAATGCGACGTAGCGGTCTGTTGGCCGGAAAATGTGTCGAAAACGAGTTTTTCGGTTTCCGTTCGGTCCAAAACTTTTACCCAACCCTTATAGGGACATTATAAGTTGTTACAAACTACTAACAAGTGAAAACATTTAAAAACGAGAGATTTCGGGAATTGTCGGAAACTTACAAGGTGTCGGATTAAAAATCCGAAAAGATAGGATGATAGATCGTGTCGCGGTGGTCGTGAATCTCTAAAAATCTTGAAGATCCGAAGTCGTTTGATATGTTTATTTTGCGATTTAGTGCGTTTTTAGGAGGTGGTGTGGTTGGTGAGATTTGAGAGAAAAAGAGAAAGAGAGAGAAAGAGAAAGAAGAAAATGAAAGAAAAAGGAGGGAGTTGGGGGTGTTAACCTCCAACTTCCAATCCCCGCTCTCCGTGCGGTGTTCGTTTGCTCCGTCGTTTAAACGTTAATTAATCATTTTAAATATTAATAAGTACATTTTAAATACAAATTATTACGCGATATTTTATTTAATTATTTTACAAATAAGATTACGTTTGAGTTATAAATGTAAGTTGGTTTATTTAGTTTGCGCGTTTTACATTTTAAATTTTGTAACTTTCTGATTGTACGATACGAATGAATACGAAATATTATTATAATAATATTTTTGACATAACCCGTTATTTAATAAAATTTGTCACCAACGTCCGTATTAAATTGAATCGAAATACATCCGATTTAAATTGCGTACGATTTAACCAAATCGCATTTTCGTATATATTCAACAATATATATAATTCGATACATTAATTAGCCTAACAAGGAACTAATTACATGTATTAACATCTGATTAGGCACTAATTACTAGTCCTAATTTGGCGGGTGTTACATTCTTCCCCTGTTAGAAGAATTTCGTCCCGAAATTTAGCTCGAAGTCGTGTTTGATGTAGAATCAGTGAAGAGTTGAGGATATTTGAGTCGCATTTGGTCTTCCCGTTCCCAGGTGAATTCCGGACCACGCCGTGAATTCCATCTGACATTGACGATGGGAATACGACTTTGTTTCAGTTGTTTGACCTCACGGTCCATAATTTCAGCGGGTTCCTCAACGAAGTGAAGTTTATCGTCAACACAAATTTCATCTAATGGAATGATAAGTGTCTCATCAGACAGACACTTCTTCAGATTTGAAATATGAAAAGTAGGGTGCACGCTGCTGAGTTCGGATGGCAGTTGCAATCGATAAGCTACAGGACCAATCCTTTCGAGGATCTCAAAAGGCCCGATGTATCTGGGATTTAACTTCCCGCGTTTGCCAAAACGGATGACGCCTTTCCAAGGCGATACTTTTAAGAGTACTCGATCCCCAACTTGGAACTCGAGTGGTTTGCATCTCACGTCAGCATAACTTTTCTGACGATCACGTGCGGCTTTGAGTCTGTTTTGGATTTCCACAATTTTCTCAGTGGTGGCGTGTATGAGTTCAGGACCAGTGAGTTGACTATCTCCCACTTCAGTCCAACAGATCGGTGATCGGCACTTACGACCGTACAGTGCCTCAAAAGGTGCAGCCTTAATGCTGGCGTGATAGCTGTTATTGTACGAGAATTCGCACAACGGTAGATGTCTTTCCCAGTTTGTACCGAAATCAACTACGCAGGCGCGTAGCATATCTTCCAGTGTCTGAATGGTTCGTTCACTTTGGCCATCGGTTTGAGGATGGTACGCGGTACTCATATCGAGACGGGTACCCAAAGCTTTTTGAAGTGATTGCCAAAAGTGAGAGGTGAAACGGGCATCCCTATCGGAGATGATCGAGATTGGAACACCGTGATGAGAAATGATTTCCTTGATGTAGATTTGTGTGAGGCGTTCCATTTTATCGTTTTCTTTGATTGCCAGGAAATGAGCAGATTTGGTGAGACGATCGACGATCACCCAAATGGTATCGCAACCGCTCGACGACTTGGGTAGTTTGGTTATGAAATCCATGGCAATTTGTTCCCATTTCCATTCAGGGATTTCAGGTTGCTGGAGTAAACCAGGAGGTTTCTGATGTTCTGTTTTGACTTTCGAGCAAGTAAGACACGTGCTGACATAAGTGGCGATTTCGGCTTTCATGTTTGGCCACCAATAAAATTCCTTGATGCCGTGGTACATCTTATCGGATCCCGGATGAATAGAATATTTAGACTTGTGAGCCTCGTCCATCACCAAGTCTCGGAGGTTCCCAAAACTAGGCAACCAGATTCGGTTTGAGAAGCACCTAATCCCGTTAGGTCTGATTTTGAATTGTTTGTCAATGCCCCGCAAGGCTTCATTTTTGATGTTTTCAGCTTTCAGGGCTTCGATCTGAGCTGTATGAATTTGAATGGTAAGATCGTTATGAATGGTCATACTGAGGGCTCGGACTCGAAGTGGTTTAGGTCGTTCCTTTCGACTGAGGGCATCGGCTACAACATTAGCCTTCCCTGGATGGTACTTGATCTCACAATCGTAATCGGTAAGCAACTCGACCCATCGACGTTGCCTCATATTGAGATCCTTCTGATCGAAGATATGTTGGAGACTTTTATGATCGGTAAAGATAGTGCACTTAGTGCTGTAGAGGTAATGTCTCCAGATTTTGAGAGCAAAAACGACAGCTCCAAGTTCGAGATCATGAGTGGTGTAGTTCTTTTCGTGAATTTTTAGCTGTCGTGAGGCATAAGCAATGACCTTGTCTCGTTGCATCAACACGCAACCGAGACCTTGGTGAGAAGCATCGCAGTATACCACGAAGTCATCGGTGCCTTCGGGTAGTGATAGAATTGGAGCACTGCAAAGCTTTTGTTTCAGAAGTTGGAACGCTGACTCTTGTTTCTCAGTCCAATCGAACCTTTTGTCCTTCTGTGTCAGTACCGTGAGTGGCTGAGCTATTTTAGAGAAATTTTCGATAAATCGCCGATAGTACCCAGCAAGACCCAAGAATTGTCGTACTTCAGTTGCAGAGGTGGGTGCTTTCCAGTCTTTGATAGCCTCGATTTTTGATGGGTCCACGTGAATTCCCTGACTGTCGATCACGTGACCAAGAAATTGAACGGTTTGGATCCAGAACTCACACTTAGAGAATTTAGCATAAAGCTCCTCGTGTCTAAGTAGTTCAAGGATGGTTCTGAGGTGTTGCGCATGTTCTTGCTCATTGCGCGAGTAAATGAGTATGTCATCGATAAAGACAATGACAAACTTATCGAGGTAAGGTTTGCACACCCGGTTCATGAGGTCCATGAATACAGCCGGTGCGTTGGTTAGACCAAAGGGCATCACTTGGAATTCGTAGTGCCCGTAACGAGTTCTGAAAGCAGTTTTTGGAATATCGGTGTCGCGAACTCGTAACTGATGATAACCTGATCGCAGGTCGATTTTTGAGTAGAAACTTGAACCCTGAAGTTGGTCGAATAGATCATCAATGCGAGGAAGTGGATAACGGTTCTTGACGGTCAATTTATTCAACTCTCGATAGTCGATGCACATTCGGAATGAACCGTCCTTCTTTTTGACAAATAAGACCGGAGCTCCCCAAGGTGAAGAACTCGGTCTAATGAATCCTCGATCCAGCAGTTCCTGTAACTGAGAGGACAACTCCTGAAGTTCGGATGGGGCTAAACGGTATGGTGCGCGGGCCACCGGTGCGGCACCCGGCACGAGATCGATTGAGAACTCAACCTGTCTAGACGGAGGTAGACCAGGTAGTTCTTCCGGAAAGACTTCGGGAAAGTCTCTAACAATCGGCACATCCTCAAGTCGTTTCTCCTCCGACTTCTTCTCGGTGATGTGTGCGAGTATGGCAGGGTAACCCTTTCTCAGAAATTTTCGGGTTTTTAAGCAGGAGATTATATTGAGTCCCGTCCCACCGGTCTCCCCCTGTATGATCAAGGTTCCACCGACAGCGAGTGGGATACGGACGATCTTATCGTGACAAACGATTTCAGCTCGATGTTTGGACAACCAGTCCATTCCAATAATGACGTCGAAACTGCCGATTTCAATGGGTATAAGATCGATCGAAAAGGTCTCGTCAGCTAGGTTTAAAGTGCAATTAGGTATCACACTGGTGGTTTCTACAAGTTTTCCATTGGCTAGCTCTACAGTGTACTTAACATCTAAGGCAACAGGAGTGATGTCAAGTAATGGGCAAAAATCATCGGAGATAAAGCTTCTATCAGCACCAGTATCAAATAGAACAGAAGCAGTTAAGTTGTTGAGGAGGAACATACCCGAGACCACATTCGGGTCCTGGCGGGCGTCCCCAGATTTGATGACGAAAGCTCTGCTGCGAGTGTTGTTGTTGTTGCGGTTGTTGTTGTTGTTGTTCTTCAGTTTTGGGCACGAGTCCCTGAAATGTCCGGGTTTCCCACACTCAAAGCATACTTTGGGTGGTCTGGTGTTGTTGGGGTTGTTGTTGGTAGGAGAGCGGCAATCTTTGGTAAGGTGGCCGTACCTCTTGCAGTTGTTGCAAAAGGGACCACAGGAACCCTCATGGTGACGGCTGCACTTGGAACAATAGGGTTTGCTCCCAGTGTAGCCCCGGACGATGTCAGTGGTGGTATTGTAAGCTTTGATGGTGTCGGGTTTCTTGTTTTGTTGGTTTGAGTGGTTGTTGTGGTAGTCAGACCACTTGCGTTTGTTGTTTTGGGAGGGTGAAGTGGGTGGTTCAGAATCTTGGCTCATAGACATCAGGTCTTGGGCCAATGAGATTGCACCGTCAATGGTGGTTGGTTTGGAAGAGATGACGTGTCCCCGAACAAAATCAGGGAGACCAAGGGCGTACTTCCTGATTTTATCAGGTTCAGTGCTTACCATAGCTGGGCGGAGAGCAGCTAGTTGTTGAAACCTGGTGGTATAACCATCGATGTCACCACCCTGAACCTTTAAGTTCCAGAACTCCTCATCCAGCTTTTGGAGTTTGGCGATAGAGCAGTACTTGGCATTGAGTTTTGCCTTCAATTCCTCCCAAGTGAGTTGGTAGGCAATGTCAGCACCCACTGATTGGGTATATGAATTCCACCAAGAGTGGGCATCATCTTCAAGAGAGCAGGTGGCGAAGTTTACTTTGTCGTTCTCCGCGCATTTACTAACACGGAAAACAGTTTCCATTTTCTCGAACCATCTGATCAGTCCGATGGCTCCTTCAGAACCCTTGAAGCTCGAGGGTTTGCAGCTTTGGAAGTCCTTGTAAGAACAAGGTTTGACGGCAGAGGTTCCAGCGGTATCGCTGTTTCTTGTGGAGTTGGGTGGGGTATTCCGAGCCAAGGCTTCAGTAACAGCCTGGGTTATGAGTGACGTAATCTGAGCATCAGTGTAAGGTCTGGTCTTTGGCGGCATGATTCTTCAATAAAAGAAATGAAGATACATGAGATTTTGCAAGAAAGTTGTATTTATCTCAGATGTACATGTATAAAAGCAGTAATACATAACATCAACAGGAATAATGGCAATTAATATGAGTCGAAAACAGCAAGAATACTTGATAGATGATACGAGTTCAAAGGTTACATCCTACAGATGTATTACAAAAGATGTCGGGAATTGTTACATCCGACCGAATTATAGAATAGCGCGTAGGTAGTTACTAGATTACAGGGTAGATTACAAGACAAAGACTACACTAGTCTTAACGTAGATTAATTTGTTCCATCATCGTGACAAGACGGTCCACAGTGTTTGCAAGTCTGCTAGCTTGTCGGGCGTTGTCTTCTGCTAGTGCAAGTCGTTGTGTTAGTCCACGCGCATATTCTTCTGCCTCAAGTGAGCGTTGCACACATTCATCCATCCTTTGTTGCAGAAGTGCATTTTCCACCCTTATTTCTATTATTTGATTACGAAGGATATCCATGTTGTTGTTAGTGGTTTCAAGATCGTCGGAGACTTGTTCTATGCGTTCGAGGGATGTAAGTCTCCAGTTTTCGTTTGTTTCCTGCAACACGACATCCATGGTGCGAAGTCGTTGCTCGTGTTGATTCACCCTAGCGGCTAGAGCCGGCAAGGTGGAGTGAGTGGAGTACGGGCCAGCTCGAGGCAACCTGGAGTTCCTCCTTGCTACCCTTGGGTTCTGCGACCCGGATTGAGAACGAGATGAATTTGATGGAGTGTTTGCCATTTCTGAGACAAAGCGTTAGTAAGTTTGAGGCCTATATTCGTATAGCTCCTATATAATATAGCCTATTGAGTGTCTAGCATAAACATGTTTAAGTCTCGGTTCTCTCGAGGTCAGAGTCTTCTATTGTACCCTGTTCAGCCATAACTACTTTCAGGTCTTACATCATCTTTGCTTAATTGTACATAGTTGATCAGGCTATGTTAAATTAAACTCGTATGCTGTAATCACTGAACCAGTCATACTTAATAAGGAATACGGCCTAATGGTCATAGTCTAGGCTCACTAAATGCAACCTAGTTCACTATAACCTTAGGCTCTGATACCAATCTGTAACACCCCCAAATTTAATGATTTGCGGAAGCTTGATTTGGGTGTTACTAATCAATAACACAGCACAAAGATATATAGCAAACGACTCTATATGCGTCGTTTTAACAAAATATATTGATAATTGAAATGTTTACAACATTTAAAGCTTTACATAGCTCGAGTTAAATAAAATGAGATTTCAGTACATAAGTACTTATACAAAATATACTAATGCAAGAAAATCTCAATCGTCTGTATGCTGACTCGAGCTAAATCCTGAAGCAGAAACATCCTACTGCTGGGTACCTGCGATATATGCTAAAAGGTCAGCTATAAAGCTGGTGAGCTCACAGGTTTGAAATCAAGTAATATCGTATGAACCGCAAGATTTAAATAATGAATTGCATCCAGCAATTAAATAATGAATTGCATCCAGCAATTAAATAATGAATTGCATCCAGCAATTTAATGATAATCATCGTGTATACAGCCATGAGCACATAGTTGAGCTTAACTCGAGGGCCGGGTCCCCTATAGAGAATTCCGGGCGAGGTGCCTCCACGAATGCCTAATCAACATTCGTCTTCCCAAATATTAGTACGTCCGTTTACCCGGTTAGTGCTTGCTAACCCGAACGAGGAGGGTCAATCCTATATGGTACCATATACTAATATTCACGCTACAACGTATTAACAACTATGCTGACGGAGGACTTTAAATGATTAGTTTCGAAAAACTCATGTAGTATATGAAAAGTTGGTACTTGCGTTCACATGTTAAAAGTTAAGCAGTATATCACACCCCTGAGTAAAACAATAAAAAGAGGGGCTATGAGACTCACCTGAGTCTGAGTGCGTTTAAACAAACGTAAGTAGATTAGCCGAGTATGAAGTCCAAAGACTTGTAACCTGAGGGTGTCCACGACACGCGATGGTTATAATCGTGATTTGGGTATCTCAACAGATCACCCTTGTAGTTGTTCGTTCAACTATAATGTCCAAATTTCCACTATTTGGTTGATATGTTTGAGTATTTGAAAAGTGTACGGCCCGTTGGTGACGGATTTGTAATAATAATCTCAACTATTATTATTTTGATTTCGTGTCGTTTTTCTTGAAAAATGTGTTTTGATTGTGTTTTAGAAGCCGTTACGAAATCTAAGTACGGGGGTCCGGGGGCAGCGCCCCTGGTAGCGGGGTCCAAGGGGCGGCAGCCCATGGCGGGGTCGAGCTGCCAGGTCAGCTTGGAAAATTTTTATTTCTACTATATTGCTTTGACGAAAAACGCATATGGATCTGAATTTGGGTAAAATCGAGTGATAAATTTCGAGTCTCGACACTTAGTAAAAATCTGTGTTTTTGAGGTTCTGGTTTGTGCGACGTTGGGTGCGACGTCGCAGGTAGGACTGCGACGTTGAGTATGACGTCGCTAAAGGCGACGTTTCGCAATTTAATGCGACGTAGGGTGCTGCGTCGCTAATGCGACGTAGGTGATTTCTGCGACGTAGGGGCTTGCGTCGCTAAGTGCGACGTGGCGAGGTATTGGCGACGTTAAGGCTGACGTCGCTATATGCGACGTCGCAATTTAATGCGACGTTGTGACTGACGTCGCACTATGCGACGTCACGAGGGGTTTTGCGACGTAGAAGCTGACGTCGCATAAATTCTGGGTCAAATGCGACGTAGCGGTCTGTTGGCCGGAAAATGTGTCGAAAACGACTTTTTCGGTTTCCGTTCGGTCCAAAACTTTTACCCAACCCTTATAGGGACATTATAAGTTGTTACAAACTACTAACAAGTGAAAACATTTAAAAACGAGAGATTTCGGGAATTGTCGGAAACTTACAAGGTGTCGGATTAAAAATCCGAAAAGATAGGATGATAGATCGTGTCGCGGTGGTCGTGAATCTCTAAAAATCTTGAAGATCCGAAGTCGTTTGATATGTTTATTTTGCGATTTAGTGCGTTTTTAGGAGGTGGTGTGGTTGGTGAGATTTGAGAGAAAAAGAGAAAGAGAGAGAAAGAGAAAGAAGAAAATGAAAGAAAAAGGAGGGAGTTGGGGGTGTTAACCTCCAACTTCCAATCCCCGCTCTCCGTGCGGTGTTCGTTTGCTCCGTCGTTTAAACGTTAATTAATCATTTTAAATATTAATAAGTACATTTTAAATACAAATTATTACGCGATATTTTATTTAATTATTTTACAAATAAGATTACGTTTGAGTTATAAATGTAAGTTGGTTTATTTAGTTTGCGCGTTTTACATTTTAAATTTTGTAACTTTCTGATTGTACGATACGAATGAATACGAAATATTATTATAATAATATTTTTGACATAACCCGTTATTTAATAAAATTTGTCACCAACGTCCGTATTAAATTGAATCGAAATACATTCGATTTAAATTGCGTACGATTTAACCAAATCGCATTTTCGTATATATTCAACAATATATATAATTCGATACATTAATTAGCCTAACAAGGAACTAATTACATGTATTAACATCTGATTAGGCACTAATTACTAGTCCTAATTTGGCGGGTGTTACATTATGGTTATCCCCAGAACCACCGATCCTCATTATTAAGTTGTTGTTGATTGTTGTAGTTAATGGTTATGCTAAGTTGAATGTTGGGTGTTGAACTCTCTCACTTAGCTATGTGATAATCCCTCATCTTTACTTCCTGCAGATTTTGTAGTTTAATGGGTAGCAGGAATAGGATGCTTTTGGTGAAATGACAGTTTGACAGCGAGCTACTCTGATCCTTTTTGTACTAAACCAGTTTGTTTTATATAATACCCCGACTTATGTTGTATTTTGAACAGTTCATGTTGATGTAACCTAAAATTGTAAACTGTTGGTGTAAATTAATAGAATGTATATATATAATTGTGTTTAAAATTTCTACGCTTCCGTGTTTCTAATATTATATTGATATTCAAAATGAGGGGTGTTATAAGTTGGTATCAGAGCGTGGTTTTGGGTTAATTGAGCATTGAAGAATGTTCAATCCCAAAACTGGAGCATGGTATGTCAAACTTTTCCGGTTATGGGATTTAGCATTGTTGATAATTGTTAGTAGATAGGTACTAACGATTAACAGATTTCAAGTGTTGTGTTGATTTCAGAAATGGCAGATAATGAGCAACCGACCACCAACCCCAATAATGCTTCCCGGATTGAAGCTCCGCCTTTTGAAACTAATACCGAGCAACATGATCATGATGGTGTCTCTCATACGGTTGGAGAAGAAGCAAATAGGGATGAGTATATACACGAAATGGAGGATGAGTTGATAATTCTTAGAGAATTTAAAAAGAAAGCTGAGGAAGCTGCAGCTAGACAACTTGTGCAACAACAAACTTCTGTTTTTGGTACTAGTCCATCGTCTCAAACTAGTAAGGTGTGTTCTTTCAAAACTTTCATGTCTAGTAAGCCACCGGTGTTTCATGGAAGTACAAATCCAACTGTGACCTTAAATTGGTTAAGAGATATGGAACGCAAATTTAGTGTGACTCGTTGTGAGGAAGAATCCAAGGTTATGTTTGCTGTCCAGTGTATGAAAGATGAAGCAATGGTTTGGTGGGATTCAGTGACAGGTCATTTAACCGAACAACAGAAGGACTCTATCCAATGGAAAGATTTTCACCAAGCAGTGTGTAATTAATATTGTTCCGACTTTGATATGGCACGGATTAGGAGAGAATTTGTGAATCTCCAGTTGAAAGATAATATGACCATTGATGATTTAATATCCCAATTTATAGAAAAGCTTCGGTTTGTTCAACATTGGGTTCCTGATGATAAAACACGAATCGGACAGTTTGTGGATACCTTACCTCATAACTACCGTACTACTGTAAGGTTGGCTACCAGTTTAGCTCATGCTTTTAATCTTGCACGATCGGTTGACGGTGATATTAGAGGTTTTCGTGAAGCACGATCTAGAGATAATTCTGCAAAATCTAGAGCTGATTCTTCTAACAAAGGAAAATCAAGTTCTCAGGGCAGTCGACAGAATAAGAAGTTTGTTAGTAAAAGTGGTTCGTCGGGCAGTTCTAACTGGTGTGGTTCGTGTAGATCTAGGCATGATGGGCCGTGTACAGTGCAAACGAATAAATGTTTGAAATGTGGAGAATTGGGTCATGAGATAAAGAGTTGTCGGTACCCAAATTTTGTGTGTTGGTCTTGCAAGAAGGAGGGGCATCGAGTGGGTCAATGTCCGGAGGCAGGGAAGTCGGGGTCGGGTTCGGTTAGGAGCTCTGCATCTACAGGTCAGAAGCGTAAAAACCCTCCACCAGCAACCAGTAGGGCTTTTCAGATGACAGTCGATGAGGTTGTGCACACCGAAGATGTTATAACTGGTACATTTCTTATAAACTCTGTACCGGCGCGTGTGTTGTTTGATTCGGGTGCTAATTGTACTTTCATATCTGTGAATTTCTGTGACAAGTTGAATTTAGTACCTACTGTAATAACAAAGCCTGTAGAAGTAGAAATTGTTAGTGGTAAGTTGGTTCCTGTTACCACCTCGGTAACTGGAGCTAACATTGTGATTGATGACCAGACTTTCCCTATTTCTTTCTTGTTGATGCCAATCCCTAGTTTTGATGTGATAATTGGTATGGATTGGTTGAGTCAGAATAAAGCTAGCATTGAATGTCATCAGAAGTTGATTAGAATCCCAATCTCTGAAGAGTCACATGTTGTGGCTCGAGGAGAACGGGATAGTTTGGTCTTTCCTTTGATTTCTATGATGAAGGCTAGGAAGGCGTTGTCCAAAGGTTGTGAATCATATCTAGCCTATGTAGTTGATGCCAAACTTAAAAAGAAAACGGTTTTCAATGTTCCGGTAGTTTGTGAATATCCAGAGGTGTTCCCTGATGAATTACCTGGTTTACCACCAGTTAGGGAAGTAGAATACCGTATTGATCTTGTTCCTGGCTTGTCGCCTATCGCCAATGCTCCCTATATGTTAGCTCCATCTGAAATCCGTGAAATGATGAATCAGATACAGGAGTTGTTGGATAAAGGTTTCATTAGACCTAGTTCTTCGCCGTGGGGTGCACCGGTGTTATTTGTGAAAAAGAAAGACGGGTCTTTTCGTATGTGTATCGATTATAGAGAACTGAACAAGAGAACAGTAAAGAATAAATACCCTCTGCCCAGAATAGATGACTTATTTGATCAGTTGCAGAGTTCTTCAGTTTATTCTAAAATTGATCTAAGGTCGGGTTACCACCAAGTTCGTGTTCGTGATGAAGATATTTCTAAAACTGCTTTTCGTACCAGGTATGGTCACTATGAATTCCTGGTTATGCCTTTTGGTTTAACGAATGCACCTGCAGTGTTTATGGACTTAATGAACCGTGTTTATCGACCTTTCTTGGATAAATTTGTTATTGTCTTCATAGATGATATTCTTGTATATTCGAAATCTGAGGCTGAGCATGCTATGCATTTAAGACTGATTCTAGAAACGTTGAAACGAGAACAGCTTTATGCCAAGTTTTCTAAATGTGAATTTTGGATTAGGGAAGTTCAATTTTTGGGCCATATAATTTGTAATGATGGTGTGAAGGTTGATCCATTGAAAGTTGAGGCCGTGATGAATTGCAACGCCCCAAAGTCTGCTTCTGAAATAAAGAGTTTCCTTGGTTTGGCGGGTTATTACCGGAAATTCATTAAAGACTTCTCTAAACTTGCCGGTCCATTAACTAAGTTGACCCGAAAAGATGAAAAGTTTATGTGGACTGATCAACAGGAACTTGCTTTCCAAACTTTAAAACACATGTTGTGTCAAGCGCCTGTTTTAGCCTTACCAGATGGTACGGATGATTTTGTAGTTTACTGTGATGCTTCTTATTCTGGTTTGGGTTGTGTACTTATGCAAAGGGATAGAGTCGCCTATGCTTCTCGACAGTTGAAACCACGTGAACGGAATTATCCAACACATGACTTGGAACTTGCAGCGGTTGTATTTGCCTTAAAGCTTTGGAGACACTATTTATATGGTACTAGATGTGTTATTTGTACTGACCATAAGAGTTTGCAGTATGTGTTTTCTCAGAAAGAGTTGAATATGCGACAGAGGCGGTGGTTAGAATTAATCAAGGATTATGACTGTGAAATTAAATACCACCCAGGCAAAGCTAATGTGGTCGCTGATGCTTTAAGTCGAAAAGGTACGTCTGATTGAGTTTATTACTTAAGAGTGGATGTTTCTTCTGACTTGATTTCTCAGATTAAAGTTGCACAAATAGAAGTTTTGAAAGATTTTAATTTGAAATCTGAAGTCATGTTGAAAAGAAAAGATGAATTGGTGGAAGATTCGAGAGGATTACTAACTTATCAATCTCGAGTATGGATTCCTTTACTTGGTAATATTCGTGATTTGATTTTGAATGAGGCACATAAGTCTAGACTATCTATTCATCCTGGAAGTACTCGGATGTATAATGATTTGAAACCGTTGTACTGGTGGCCTACAATGAAAACTGACATTGCTAGATTTGTTGGTACTTGTCATATATGTGCTCAAGTTAAAGCTGAACATCAAAAGCCGTACGGATCATTGAAACAGTTGGAAATTCCCAAGTGGAAATGGGAACATATAACGATGGATTTTGTGACTAAACTTCCTCGCACTAATCGAGGTAATGATATGGTTTGGGTCATAGTTGATCGGTTGACTAAAAGCGCGCATTTTCTTGCTGCTAGTGAATCTGCCTCGTTGACTAAGCTTGCTCAATTGCACATAAATGAAATTGTCACTAGACATGGTATACCTTTGTCAATAGTGTCAGACCGAGATTCTCGCTTTGTTTCTCATTTTTGGCAAGGTTTGCAACAAGAGTTGGGTACACGTGTAAATCTTAGCACCGCTTATCATCCTCAGACAGACGGTCAGTCAGAACGTACAATTCAAACTTTAGAGGATATGCTTCGTGCTTGCATTCTGGAATATGGAGGTTCATGGGATTCACATCTCCCATTGGTTGAATTTACTTATAACAATTCGTATCATTCCAGTATCGGTATGCCTCCGTATGAAATGTTGTATGGTCGACGTTGTAGAACACCGACATGTTGGTTGGAAGCCGGTGAGAAACAGTTTGCTGGACCCGACATTGTACAGATGACAACTGACAAAGTTGCAATTGCACGTGAAAAGTTGAAAGCCGCGCGTGACCGACAGAAACAGTATGCAGATCCGAAAAGATGACCAGTTGTATTTTCTGAAGGTGAATTAGTTTACCTCAAAGTTGCTCCGTGGAAGGGTGTGATCCGTTTTGGAAAATGTGGAAAGTTGGCGCCTAGATATATTGGGCCATTCAAAGTTCGCCAAGTTGTAAATGAGCAGTCTGTTTCATTAGATCTCCCACCTAAACTTGCTGGTATACATGACACATTTAATGTGTGTTATCTTAGAAGATGCAATGTTGAAGACCAGTCGCAAATTCTTCCTTTGCAGGAATTGAAAGTTGATCAAACTCAGAAATTGGTTGAAGAACCTGTTGAAATCCTAGATAGGAAGGTTACTAAACTTAGGAAGAAACAAATTCCTATGGTACTAGTAAAGTGGCGACATAGTTTAGGTCCTAATTTGACCTGGGAGACCGAGGAGTTGATGAAATCCAGATATCTTTGATTGTTTGTTGATGTTGAGATTTCGGGGACGAAATCTCTTTAAGGAGGGGAGATTTGTAACATCCTCTCCAGTGGCCTGGTATTTTTCTATTTAAATTGAGTATTTAATCGTTTTAGAAATTATTTGATATAAATGTTTAATTGTGAAAGTTGGTGAAATAGGTCTCAGGACTTATTGTGGATAGTGAAATGTTGCTTATTTTAAACTAGTAAAGTTGACGGTATAATAAAATAAATTTCTCGCAGTTGATTTTTAGGTTCCAGGTAATAGATTTAAAGCGGGTATAAAATACTCAATATGTTAAGTCGGTTAAAATGATAGAGCCGACCTTTTTATTTTCACTTTCCCAAATTTTGTTCTTTCTCATATCATTTCAAAGTGAAAATCCTAAAACCTAATTAGTTCAATCAATTTGGAATCATCAAAGTTGAAGTTTGGATTGAAGTTGTGAGTTTTTAAGTAATCATCATCATCATCTTGCTATTATCCTCTTCTACATTTGGAAAGGTAATTGAGCTATTTACATGAACTAGGTTAAATAGGAAATTGATGAATTGAGTGATTCCTTGAGATGAATGATGATTGTTTGTGATATATGATGATATGTGATGATTCTTGATTAGTAATATGGATTTAATCCATGTTCTTGATCTATGATGGAGGTTAGTTGAAAACTTAAATGGGTTTCATGATTTTGGTGTTAATATAGGATTGATGGATGTTATTGTTGTTATTAGTTGCTTATTAGTATCATAGTATGATGATATGGTGTTAGAAATAAAGTTTTCTGCAGATTTTGTTCGTATTTGATTTTGTGGTTTTGAATTTCTGGGTTTAACCACGAGCTGCTGAACATCACCTGCAAAACGAAGGAAGCCGGCGGCTTCCTCATGAAGCTGGCGGCTTGGGTTAGAAGCCGGCGGCTTGGGGTTAAAGCCGGCTACTTCACACGAACGGCTTCTATTTTGGAACTCGGGTTAAAGACTGGGTTTGGGAAAAGGTTGGAAGCCGGCGGCTTCCAAGGGAAGCCGGCGGCTTGGGCTAGTTTCAGGATGTTTTGATTTTAAGTTCTTGCAACCTATTCCAATGTAATACAAGTAACTAAGTGATGATTATATGATGCATTATAATTAAATATGCATGATTAGTAGCTAGTAATCTAGATGTTTATAGTAATGAGTTCCAAATGTGTCAAATCTTTGATAAGTTATATTTGAACGTTAACGATTACTAACTTCTATTTGATGTTGAATCTCAGATCATCCAAAAGATAAAGTAACCCCTGGAGTTTGAGTAGTTGAAGACAAAGGTATCGGTGAGTGAATTCGAAACTCACCATTTGATTTAGTTGTGATCATTTGATTACAACGGGTAATTGTAGATATGATTATAGAGTTGTTTAATCATTATTGTTGATTGTATCACTATGTGCTATGTGTGATCTTTGGATCTTGGTTGCCAATGAGGTCGACAAGTTGATGAACTGTTGGTTGGGTTAGTTGGTTATCGTGTGAATGATACAGGGATATGCTTCATATGTTATGTGTATTGAACTGTATCTGAGTAGGATAACCACTAGCTATCGGTCTCGTCCATTTTGGCCATACGGATATGGTTGGATAAGAGTTCTTGGGGAGCCGCCCGGGTATTATGGTTATCCCCAGAACCACCGATCCTCATTATTAAGTTGTTGTTGATTGTTGTAGTTAATGGTTATGCTAAGTTGAATGTTGGGTGTTGAACTCTCTCACTTAGCTATGTGCTAATCCCTCATCTTTACTTCCTGCAGATTTTGTAGTTTAATGGGTAGCAGGAATAGGATGCTTTTGGTGAAATGACAGTTTGACAGCGAGCTACTCTGATCCTTTTTGTACTAAACCAGTTTGTTTTATATAATACCCCGACTTATGTTGTATTTTGAACAGTTCATGTTGATGTAACCTAAAATTGTAAACTGTTGGTGTAAATTAATAGAATGTACATATATAATTGTGTTTAAAATTTCTACGCTTCCGTGTTTCTAATATTATATTGATATTCAAAATGAGGGGTGTTATAGTTATCCAGCAATACTCGCACACATCATGGAGAAAAAGTCGGAGGAGAAGCGACTTGAGGATGTGCTGATCGTTCGAGACTTTCCAGAAGTCTTTCCCGAAGAACTGCCTGGTCTACCACTACCAAGACAGGTTGAGTTCTCAATTGATCTCGTGCCAGGTGCTGCACCGGTGGCCCGAGCACCATACCGTTAAGCTCCATCCGAACTTTAGGAGTTGTCCAACCAATTACAGGAGCTCCTGGAAAGAGGATTCATCAGACCGAGTTCTTCACCCTTGGGAGCTCCGGTCCTGTTTGTTAAAAAGAAAGACGGTTCATTCCGAATGTGTATCGACTATCGAGAGTTGAACAAGTTAACCGTCAAGAACCGATATCCACTTCCTCGAATAGATGACATGTTCGACCAACTTCAAGGGTCGAGTTTTTATTCAAAGATCGATCTTCGGTCAGGTTATCACCAACTACGTGTTCGCGACACCGACATCCCGAAAACTGCTTTCAGAACTCGTTACGGGCATTACGAATTTCAAGTGATGCCCTTTGGCCTGACCAACGCACCGGCTGTATTCATGGACCTCATGAATCAGGTGTGCAAATCTTACCTTGACAAGTTTGTCATCGTCTTCATTGACGATATCCTCATTTACTCGCGCAATGAACAGGAACACGCGCAACATCTCAAAACCATTCTAGAACTACTTAGACACGAGGAGCTTTACGCCAAATTCTCCAAGTGTAGGTTCTGGATACAAACCGTTCAATTCCTTGGGCACGTCATCGATAGTCAAGGGATTCATGTAGATCCTTCAAAAATTGGCAATCGCCGACAACTCCAACAGAAGTACGGCAATTTTTAGGACTGGCCGGCTACTATCGACGATTCATCTAGAACTTCTCAAAAATAGCATTACCACTCACGACACTGACTCAAAAAGATAAAAAGTTTGACTGGACTGATAAACAAGAGTCAGCATTTCAACTTCTGAAACAAAAGCTTTGTGGTGCTCCAATCTTATCATTACCTGAAGGCACCGATGACTTCGTGGTATACTGCGATGCTTCTCATCAAGGTCTCGGTTGCGTGCTGATGCAACGGGACAAAGTCATTGCTTACGCCTCACGACAACTCAAAATCCACGAAAAGAACTACACTACTCACGACCTTGAACTTGGAGCAGTCGTTTTTGCTCTTAAGATCTGGAGACATTATCTTTACGGCACTAAGTGCACAATCTTTACCGACCACAAAAGTCTCCAACACATATTCGATCAAAAAGATCTCAACATGAGGAAACGTCGCTGGGTCGAGTTGCTTACCGATTACGATTGCGAAATCAAATACCATCCAGGGAAGGAAAATGTTGTTGCCGATGGTCTCAGTCGAAAAGAATGGTCGAAACCACTTCGAGTCCGAGCCCTCAGTATGACCATTCACAACGACCTAAACATTCAGATTCTCGCTGCTCAACTCGAAGCTCTAAAACCTGATAATGTCAAAAACAAAGCCTTGCGAGGCATGGACAAACAATTTGAAATCAAACCTAACGGAGTTGGGTGTTTCTCAAACCGAATCTGGTTGCCTAGTTTCGGAAACCTGCGAGACTTGGTGATGGATGAAGCTCACAAGTCCAAATATTCTATTCACCCGGGATCCGATAAAATGTACCACGACATCAAGAAATTCTATTGGTGGCCGAACATGAAAGCTGAAATCGCCTCATACGTCAGCAAGTGCCTTACTTGCTCGAAAGACAAAGCTGAATATCAAAAGCCTTCTGGCTTACTTCAACAACTCGATATTCCTGAATGGAAATGGGAACAAATCGCCATCGCTTTCATAACCAAATTACCCAAGTCATCGAGCGGTTGCGATACCATTTGGGTGATCGTCGATCGTCTCACGAAATCTGCTCACTTCCTGGCGATCAAGGAAACCGATAAAATGGAACGCCTCACACGAATCTACATCAAAGAAATCGTTTCTCGACACGGTGTTCATATCTCGATTATCTCCGATAGGGATAGTCGCTTCACATCTCACTTTTGGCAATCACTTCAGAAATCGTTGGGTACCCGTCTCGATATGAGTACCGCTTACCACCCTCAAACCGACGGCCAAAGTAAACGAACAATTCAAACACTGGAAGACATGCTACGAGCCTGCGTAGTTGACTTCGGTGTAAACTGGGAAAAACATCTACCATGCATTGTGCGAGTTTTCGTACAACAACAGCTACCATACCAGTATTGGGGCTGCACCTTTTGAGGCACTATACGGTCGTAAGTGCCGGTCACCTATCTGTTGGACCGAAGTGGGAGATAGCCAACTCACTGGTCCGGAAATCATTCATTAAACCACCGAGAAAATCGTTGGTATCCAAAACAAACTTAAAGCTGCACGTGATCGTCAGAAAAGTTATGCTGATGTGAGACGCAAACCACTCGAGTTCCAGGTTGGGGATCGAGTACTCTTAAAAGTATCACCTTGGAAAGGCGTAATCAGATTTGGCAAATGAAGGAAGTTAAATCCCAGGTACATTGGACCATTCGAAATCCTCGAGAGGATTGGCCCAGTGGCATATCGATTGCAACTGCCATCCGAGCTCAGCAGCGTGCACCCCACTTTTCACATTTCTAACTTGAAGAAATGTATGTCTGATGAGACACTTATTATTCCACTCAATGAAATTCGTGTTGACGACAAACTTCACTTCGTTGAGGAACCCGCTGAAATCATGGACCGTGAGGTCAAACAGCTCAAACAAAGTCGTATTCCCATCATAAAGGTCATGTGGAATTCACGGCGTGGTCCGGAATTCACCTGGGAATGGGAAGACCAGATGCGACTCAAGTATCCTCAGCTATTCACTGACTTTACATCAAATCCGACTTCAAACTAAATTTCGGGACGAAATTCTTCTAACAGGGGGAGAATGTGACACCCGCCAAATTAGGACTAGTAATTAGTGCCTAATCGATTGTAATACATGTAATTAGTTCTGTGTTAGGCTAATTAGTGTATCAAAATATATATTGTTGAATATATACAAGTATGCGATTTGATTAAATCGTACAAGTTTCAAATCGAATGTAATTCGACTCAATTAATACGGACGTTGGTGAAAAATTTTTATTAAATGATATAACATTATTTAATAACGCTATTATATCCAAAATATTATTTTTATTATATTTCGTACACAAATCGTATAGTACAAACAGCGATTACGAGATTAAAATATTAAACGCGCAAAGGATCGAAACAAATCCAAATCTATATTTTATAACTTAACTAATAAATATTTGGTGAAATACTTCGATAAAAATATTTAATAAATAATTGCATGTTAAATCCCATAATTAAATAAGTATAAAACTATTTAAACGATAAAACGATCGGACAAACGAACACCGCACGGAACACAGTTGCAGGAACTGAAAAGGGGGTGAGGCTTTCACCAACACCCCCTACCTCTCTTTCTTCCTCTCATTCTCCACTCCTCACTCTCTCTCTCTTTCTCTTTCTTTTCTCTCAAACTCTCACCACCACCACCATATAAATTCATCAAAAAGCACCATCAAACCACCACGAATCACTTGGAGCATTTGGAAGAAAACGTTCACTTCATCATGATCTACCTTCCCATCTTTTTGGATTCTCCTCGCGTTAAGTTTGTAAGTTTCCGACAAATCTCGAAAACGCTCCGATTTCGTTCATTTTTACATAAATGTTGTTCCTATAATTTCAAAATGTCCAAATATGGGTTGGGTAAAAGATTTGGACCGAACGGTGACCGGAAAACTCGTTTTCGACTCAAAATCCGGCCATCAGATTCAAGTGTCGCACGCTTCGCAGCAGTTTTGCGACACTTCCTTAAGTGTCGCACTAAGTGTCGCGTAAAAGCCCTAATTCTGCGTCACTTGCCTAAGTGCCGCGTAGAAACCCTTTTTTCGCGACACTTGCTTAATTGTCGCAAATTCAATACCCGACACATCCCGGCGACACTTCATCGAAGTGACGCCTATTTTCGTAACTGTTCACTAGCGACACTTGCTTAAGTGTCGCCATAATCGAAAACCCGAAACCTGCGGCACTTGTCTGAGTGTCGCCTACAATTCATTTATACTTTATACGACCCTGCCTTCAGTGTCGCAACCAAGTGTCGCCACTATCTGCGACACTTCACTAAGTGTCGCCGTTAATACAGAATTCACATTTTATGCGACACTGACTGAGTGTCGCCGAAAACTATTAAATGCCGCTTCAAGTGTCGCAGAAAACAGAAAGTTTGCAAACTATTTTCACACTATGTGTCGAACTTGTACAACCCCAAACACTTATACAATACGACTTCTAAAGCACTTTGAGATACACTTTTAAGTATAACACTTCAAAAACAAAATGATAATATCGAGATTATTATTACAAACAATCACCAACGGGCCGTACACGTTTTCAAAACATTAAACTAATCAACCAAATCGTAGAAATTTGGACATTCTAGTTGAACGAACAACTACAAAGGTAGTCTTAGTAACTACCTACTCATATTAATAACCATCGCGTGTCGTGGACACCCTGAGGTTACGATTCTTCGGACATCACTACTCGGCTAATCAACCAAAGTTTATTGATTTAAACTCTCCAGACTCAGGTGAGTCTCATGGCCCTTATTTTACTGTTTTACTCAGGGGTGTGATTACATTGCTCGTTTTATTCACTTGTTGAACGTAAGTACAAATCAATCGAATACTACATGAGTTGTTTTCAACTAATCACTAAAGCCCTCCATAGCATAGTCTGGTTATGCATCTGTAGCGTGAATGTTAGTATATGATATCATATAGGATTGACAATCCTCGTCCGGGTTACCACGCACTAACTGGTCAAACGGACTTATTAGCATTTGGGAAGACGAATGTAGATTAGGCACTCGTAGGAGGCACCTCAGTTGGGTTTCCTTAATTGTACCTAACACTCAAGTTAAGCTCAGACTATGTGCTCATGGCTGTATAACTTCTATTTTGCTTAATTGCATTTTAAATTCAATTATAAATCTTGCGGTTCTTACAATTATTTGTTGACATACAAACCTGTGAGCTCACCAGCGTTTCGCTGACCCATTTTAGCATGTATCACAGGTACACAGCAGTAGGTTGGACTGCCCAAGCAGGAATCATTAGCTCGAGGTATCATTCATACAATCAGAGATTTAATTGCATTATTATATTTTGTATAAAGTAATTATGTGATGTAAATCTCTCAATTTCGGAAACTGAGCTAATGTAAACATTATTTTGATGTAAACTTTTGTTTTTATCAATACAAGTTCAAAACGACGCATATAGAGGTCGTTCATTATATATCTTTGCGCTGTGATTACTGTAATTAGTCGCGCCCCGACCCGATTCGCTTCCGCAACCCGAATTTGAGGGTGCGACACATGGCATCTTGCATGGTTATTTTAAAGGAAAACGGGGTCTGAGACAAGGGGATCCAATGTCTCCTTATCTCTTCACATTGGTTATGGAAGTCTTAACTCTGATTTTGCAGCGTAAAGTTCAAGAGGAGGAGCTGTTTTGTTTCCACAAACATTGTGACAAGCAAAGGATTATTAATTTGTGTTTTGCTGATGAACTTTTCTTGTTTGCTCGTGGGGATATCAATTCAGCCCGTGTTCTTATGGATGGTCTGAATGACTTTAAGAACATGTCGGGGCTGGTTCCTAGTATTCCAAAAAGTACAGCCTTCTTTTGTAGTGTTGTGCCTTCTGTTAAACGTTCTACTTTGGAGTCTATGCCTTTTGAGGAAGGTAAGTTGCCCGTTAAATACCTTGGTGTGCCTCTTATCTCAACAAAGTTATCTTATAAGGATTGCAAGGTGTTGGTGGAAAAGGTTCATAATCGTATTTGTAATTGGAAGAATAAGTGCCTTTCGTGTTGCGGGGACCAAGTGTTTTCTGCGACACTCCATCAAGTGACGCCTAGTAAGCCGAATCACTTTATGCGACACTAAACCCAAGTGCCGCAACCTTCGAATGTCGCCATCTGCGACACTAAACTAAATGACGCATGAATCCAAATGTCGTTACATGCGACACTACTATCGAGTGACGCTATATTTAATAAATCATAATCCGCGACACTTATCTAAGTGCCGCAACTTAGTGACGCCTTCTGCGACACTTCACTAAATGTCGCTAATAACTCTGAACTTACAATTTTATGCGACACTTGCCTAAGTGTCGCCAATAACTATTAAGTGACGCATTGAGTGTCGCTTAAAACAGAAACTTCAAAACTAGTTTTCACACTAAGTGTCGAACGTCACATAACCTTTATACTTATACGATATAACTCAGAAAACATTGAAAGATACCTTACATGTGTAATGTAACAACATCACAATAATAATAATTGTAAATTATTATTACGAAAACTCACCAACGGGCCGCACATGTTTTCAAAACGTAAACAAACAAACCAAATGTATTTGGACATTACTAGTTGTGTGATCAACTAGCATAGGTGATCTTTTGAGATACCTACTCATATTAACCAACGCGCGTCTTGGACGCCCTCAGGTTACCGTCTTCGGACATCATTGCTTGGCTAAGCAACACACGTTTATTAAGATAAACGCATCAGACTCAGGTGAGTCTCATAGCCCCTATTTTACTGTTTTTCACTCAGGGGTGTGATTCATTGCTCGTTTTATTTACATGTGAACGCAAGTACAGAACAACGATTTATACTACATGAGTTTCTTACAACTAATCATTTTAAAGTCCTCCACAACATAGTTTGGTAATACTTCTGTAGCGTGAATGTTAGTGTATGGTACCATATAGGATTGACAATCCTCGTCCGGGTTAGCAAGCACTAATTGGTCAAACGGACGCATTAACATATGTTCAGGCGAGTGTAGATTAGGCACTCGTGGGGAGGCACCCTCGATCAGGTCCTTGAATGTGGATCCTAACACCTCAGTTAAGCTCAGACTATGTGCTCATGGCTGTATACTTTATTTATTTGCTTGGTTGCAAATCACTACATTAAATCTTGCGGTTCATGCGATATGTTTTGACATACAAACCTGTGATATAACGCCCCTAATTTAGAACACATTTTTTTTTTTAATCATCGCGGAAGCAATATCCCATATATATAACCCTGGATTAACCAAAATATACATAATCATTTACATAAGTATTTCGTTATACAACTACACAAATTAGATGGGCGTTACTTTAACAAAACATTTATAGTAGTACAAAAGTCATCAGAGTTCTATCATTGTCGAACACTCCTTCAATTTACTCCGAGACCCGCCCTTAACAAAATATATTAACCTGCAAGGAGTAAACAACGAGGGATTAGCACGAAGCTAAGTGAGTTAACTCATCACTAACACTACACTTAGTTTAACACCATGAGTCTACAACATTTAACACTTTGACTCAACATCACTAGAGGATCGGTGGCCCTTGTGGCACCCTCAGCCGCGGTGGCCCACCAAGCGACACTTACACCAACTGCAGGCCAATACAGTGGTTAACCGATAACGGTTTGCTACCTTTAGTCAACACAAGCTCCATTCACAACACATGTTCACAACTCTCGTGTTGACTAACCTGTAGCAAAACGTCCAACAAGATTGACCTCCTTAACACAATCACCAATAGGTTTCTTAACACTTGCTTCTAATTCACAATATGCCTTAACACAAGAATGCACAAATAACACTTGAAGTAACCACATAAGTGATCACCAAACATATTGAGAGATCAAAGTCCACTCACCTGTCCACTTTAACTTCAGTTACTCACGTGACTAAACTCACTGAGTCTTCGCCTTGTCTGTAAACACATCAAAACATTGGAGTCAGTAACTAATTCCAATTTCTCACAATTTACTTAACACAATTACATGTTGTTGAAACAATCATCTCATATCCTATATCACATTGAAATGAAATCAAACACATAATTAATCATCATTCATATTTACTTAATCTATCAATTCAATACTACTACAATAACATATATAGTTAAACTAAAATTATTATTGGATTACGTTAGCAATTAAACTAATAATGATTTTTCTGCAGGGCAAGGGAAGCCGCCGGCTTCCCATTCAAGCCGCCGGATTCGAAGGCAAGCCGCCGGCTTCAAAGGCAAGCCGCCGGCTTCAACGCCTTTTCACCAGCCTCACTTTGTACCCGAACTCAAAAATAGAAGCCGTTTGGCCAAAGTCACCGGCTTCAAGTCCAAGCCGCCGGCTTAAAGAACAAGCCGCCGGCTTCAAAGAGAAGCCGCCGGCTTCCTGTGTTCATCATATCAGCACAGCAGCAGCTAGAACTTGCACGAACAAAACTAACCAAAAATTCCAATTTCGACCAAATCTAGCATATAGCCCACATTTTTATCGATTTCAATGTACCATAACACCTAATAACCTCATACAACCATGATTCAAACAACAATTCATCACAAATCACCAAAATCACCTATAACCTAACTTACACATCTTCAAACCAAAAACTCAAGAACAATTATGTTTTTATCATGTAATCGAGTACAAGGAGTTAAATCATCATCATCAAATCGATATGTAACCATCTATTTAGCTCATCAACTTCAAATCATAATAATCAATAATGTGCTCAAAACTCATCATATATATGAAATATAACATACAAGATAATGAGGAAGCAAAGCAAGATGGTGATGATGATGAGTTCAAGGATTTAAGCTTCAATCTTCAATCAATTTGTTACAAGCTTTTGATTTTGTAATGATTTTAGCTAGGTTTTTTTAGTTAGGTTATAACTTGGTGAAGAATGAGGAATTTGGGGAAAAATGATCGGCCTCCCCATTTTATTAAAACCGACCCATTTAATTTACAGTACAATATTATACTACTCTTTGCTCTATTGTCTGGAACCTAAATACCAATTGCGAGAAAATTATTTTATTTTACCGTCGTCTAAGATTATTTAAAACAAATAATATTTTACTAGTCACAATATCTCCTGAGACTTATTTACCTATTAAATTCACAATCAAACATATTCAAACAATTAAATGTACATATTTAAATTTAAAGAAATACCTGATTCTACTGGGCCCAATTTCAGGGTGTTACAAATCTTCCCTCCTTAAAAGATTTCGTCCCCGAAATCTAACTAGACTCGAACAAACTAGGGTAACGGGCCCTCATGCTCGACTAGGTCTCCCAAGTAAGATTTTCTCCCAAACAATGTTTCCATTTCACTAGAACCATAGGTATCTCCTTCTTGCGTAATTTAGTCACTTTTCTATCAACTAACTCAATGGGCTCTTCTACTAATTTCTGACTTTGGTCAACTCTAAGATCTTGTAACGGAAGGATTTGGGTTTGATCCTCCACATTACATTTCTGCAAATAGCAAACATTAAAGGTGTCGTGAATACCACTTAATTCAGAAGGAAGATCTAAGGCAACCGTTTGATCATTAACTACTTGGTGGATTTTAAACGGACCTATAAATCTCGGAGCCAATTTTCCACGCTTACCAAAACGAATTACACCCTTCCAAGGTGACACTTTCAAATAAACCAATTCACCTTCGACAAAATTCACAGGTCGACGACGCGGATCAGCATATTGTTTCTGCCTATCTCTGGCGGATTTCAATTTCTCGCGAGCTATAGCAACTTTATCGGTCGTAATCGGGACAATATCGGGACCCGCAAACTGTTTCTCTCCCGCCTCTAACCAACAAGTCGGCGTTCGACAACGACGTCCGTAAAGCATCTCATATGGTGGCATACCAATACTCGAATGATACGAATTATTATACGCAAATTCCACCAAAGGTAGGTGAGAGTCCCACGAACCCCCATACTCCAAAATACACGCCCTCAACATATCCTCGAGAGTCTGAATGGTTCTTTCTGACTGTCCATCTGTTTGAGGATGATATGCAGTACTAAGATTAACTCGGGTACCTAGCTCTTTCTGAAGATTCTGCCAAAATCTTGACACAAACCTGGAATCTCGATCTGACACAATAGATAATGGTATTCCGTGCCTCGATACAATCTCATTAATATACAATTGAGCCAAACGAGTCAAAGAAGCGGTTTCACTGGTCGCAAGAAAATGGGCACTTTTAGTTAAATGATCAACAACAACCCAAATCATATCGTTGCCTTTCTGCGTACGTGGTAATTTGGTGACAAAATCCATAGTGATGTGTTCCCATTTCCACTCGGGTATCTCCAATTGTTTTAACGAACCATAAGGCTTTTGATGCTCGGCTTTTACTTGGGAACAAATATGACATGATTCCACAAATCTTGCTACATCGGTTTTCATGGTTGGCCACCAATAAAGAGGTTTCAAATCGTTATACATTTTTGTGCTACCGGGATGAATAGATAGTCTTGATTTATGAACCTCCGTCAAAATCAACTCACGAAGTCCACCAATTAATGGGACCCAAACCCGAGACTGAAAAGTTTTCAACCCACGTGAATCATCAACTAACAAATCCTTTCGTTTCAACATGATCTCGGATTTCAAATTAACATCCAATAAAGCTTCAATCTGTGCGACTCTAAGCTGAGAAATCAAATCAGAGGACACCTCTAATCGCATGAAACAAATCTTGTCACTAGATATATTTCGACTCAATGCATCCGCAACCACATTAGCTTTACCCGGGTGATAACGGATCTCGCAATCATAATCTTTAATCAATTCTAACCACCGCCTCTGACGCATATTCAATTCTTTTTGCGAAAACATGTACTGAAGGCTTTTATGATCCGTGCAAATTACACATTTCGTACCATACAAATAATGTCTCCAAATCTTCAAGGCAAAAATTACAGCCGCAAGCTCTAAATCATGCGTCGGATAATTCTTTTCATGTGGTTTAAGCTGTCTAGAAGCATACGCAATTACACGATCTCTTTGCATTAAAACACCACCTAATTCGGTATGCGATGCATCACAATATACAATGAAATCATCCGACCCATCAGGTAACGCCAAAACCGGGGCTTAACACAATAATTGCTTTAATGTCTGAAAAGTTGCCTCCTGTTGTTCGGTCCACTGAAATTTCACATCCTTCCGAGTTAACTTAGTCAATGAACTCGCAATTTTGGAAAAATCTTTGATAAACTTTCTGTAGTATCCTGCTAATCCAAGGAAACTCTTAATTTCTGACGGAGACTTAGGCGCATTCCAATTCATAACAGCTTTCACTTTAGATGGATCCACTCTAACCCCGTCTTTGCAAATAATATGTCCCAAAAACTGCACCTCACGTAACCAAAACTCACAATTTCGAAAACTTTGCATAAAGCTGCTCTCTTTTCAAAGTTTCAAGTATCAATCTCAGATGCATTTCATGATCCGCTTCAGACTTGGAATAAATAAAAATATCGTCGATAAACACAATCACAAACTGATCAAGATAGGGACGACACATCCGATTCATTAAATCCATAAAAATTGCAGGAGCATTCGTTAACCCGAACGGCATAACCAAAAACTCATAATGACCATACCTCGTGCGAAAAGCGGTTTTAGGAATATCTTCCTCACGAACTCGAACTTGATGATATCCAGATCTCAAATCAATTTTCGAAAAATATGAGGATCCTTGTAATTGATCAAACAATTCATCAATTCTGGGCAACGGGTATTTGTTCTTCACCGTCCTCTTATTTAATTCCCGATAATCGATGCACATACGGAGAGTACCATCTTTCTTCTTCACAAACAACACGGGAGCACCCCACGGCGATGAACTCGGCCTAATAAATCCCTTATCTAACAATTCCTGAATTTGCCCCATCATTTCACGGATTTCGGAAGGAGCTAATCTATAAGGAGCCCTTGCTACTGGAGACAAACCAGGAATTAAGTCAATTTGGTATTCTACATCTCTTACAGGGGGAAGACCAGGCAATTCATCCGGGAACACTTCCGAATATTCAGAAACCACCCGAATATCGGAAATGGATTTCTTTTCTAATTTGACATCTACCACATAGGCCACAAAGGATTCACAACCCTTAACTTAAGACTTCCTAGCCTTTATCATGGATATTACCGGAATACTACCCTTTGCACGTTCCCCACGCGCCACAACATATGATAGATTGGAAACTGGGATTTTTATCAACTTTTTATGACAAGAGATGTCGGCTTTGTTTTGACTCAGCCGGTCTATACCAAGAATCACATCAAAACTAGGGATTTGCATCAATAGGAAAGAAACTGGAAATTCATGATCCTCTATTAATATGCTAGCTCCGGCTACCGATGTGGTAACAGGAACTGTCTTACCATCAGCTACCTCAACTTCTAAGGGATTAGAAATCACAGAGGGCATCAATTTCAGTTTATCACAAAATTGCACAGATATAAACGAGCAATTTGCTCCAGAATCAAATAATACACGGGCTGGTACAGAGTTAACAAGGAAAGTACCAGTAATCACATCATCAGTAAGCACCGCATCATCCACGGTCATTTGAAAAGCTCGACCCGTAGCAGCTGGTGGAATCTTCCTTTTCTGGCCAGAAGATTAGGAACCTCTAGCCGCACCCGTACCCTGCTTCCTTGCATCAGGACAATCACCCGCTCTATGTCCTTCTTTGTGACACGTCCAACACACATTATTTGGATAAGTACAATCACTCGCATTATGCCCCAACACTCCACATTTCATACACCTAGATGTCCGAATAGAACAAGGTCCGGTATGTTTTGATCGACATCTTGCACAATAAGAATTATCCATCGGAACACCACCATAACTAGTTTTCTTGTTTGATTGAGAAGGTTGCCATTTCTGTTTTCCTCTACCAGAAGAATCACTCTTCGGTTTCTGTGCATACCTTTCTTTATTTTGCAACCTCCTAGCCATAACATCACTATCAACGGATCGTGCCCACTCAAAAGCCTGAGAAATACTACTAGCTAATCGCACCGTGGTACGGTAATCTGGAGGTAAGGTTTTCACAAAGTGACTAATTTTATTTCTTTCAGTCGGGACCCACTGTTGCACAAATCTTAATTTCTCAGAAAATTGTCGGATAAGCTCATCGATTGACATCTCATCAGTCTTTCGTAAATCCATGAATTCCTGTCTGACACGATCAAGATTATATTCCAAACAGAACTGTTTGCATACCTCGGCATGAAAATCCTGCCATTTAATAGAACTCTTTTGTTGTGGAGTAAAATGAGCAGTTATCGAATCCCACCACGACATAGCTTCACCTTTCAACAATTGAACAGTATAGGGCACTTTGTCTTCCTCATCACAGTGACAAACCTCTAACTTTCTTTCCACATCACGCAACCAGTCTAAGGTAACAGTAGGATCAGGACTTCCAGAGTAAGAGGATGGTTTACTAGACATGAAGGTTTTGAGAGAACATCCTTTCTTCGACACCTGAAAAGGTGGAAACAATTGTGCCTGATAACTAGTCGATCCAAATGAAGGAAACGGAATTGATGTCTGAAAATCATAACCCTGCTGCTGTTGTTGTGAAACATAAGGAAAAGTAACCGGAATCCGAGTAGAAGCAGTAATGGGAGGAGTAGTAGTAGCAACATGAGAATAAGTAGGAATGGACCGTTGAGAAGACCCTGCACACTCTCTCTCAAGCTCTACTACACGGTTCTCTAATCTCAATATATACTCTTGACTAGTTTCAACTTCTGTATTTACCGGATTTGAAGTACCATTATGATCCACGTCTTCTGGGGCGGAGTGAACAGTCGAGACATTATAGAGAGTACGGGGTGGTTGCTCATTTTCTGCCATCTGTCATCACAACATATCTCAACACTTGTTAATTGTTAGCACTAATATACTAACACATTTCACACTATAGCTAATCCCACAACCCGGAATGTTTGACAACTCGACACTAGATTTGGGATTGAACACTCTAAGTTGTTCAATTCACCCAAATCTAAGCTCTGATACCAACTTATAACGCCCCTAATTTAGAACACATTTTTTTTTTTTTAATGATCGCGGAAGCAATATCTCATATATATAACCCTGGATTAACCAAAATATACATAATCATTTACATAAGTATTTCGTTATACAACTACACAAATTAGATGGGCGTTACTTTAACAAAACATTTATAGTAGTACAAAAGTCATCAGAGTTCTATCATTGTCGAACACTCCTTCAATTTACTCCGAGACCCGCCCTTAACAAAATATATTAACCTGCAAGGAGTAAACAACGAGGGATTAGCACGAAGCTAAGTGAGTTAACTCATCACTAACACTACACTTAGTTTAACACCATGAGTCTACAACATTTAACACTTTGACTCAACATCACTAGAGGATCGGTGGCCCTTGTGGCACCCTCAGCCGCGGTGGCCCACCAAGCGACACTTACACCAACTGCAGGCCAATACAGTGGTTAACCGATAACGGTTTGCTACCTTTAGTCAACACAAGCTCCATTCAAAACACATGTTCACAACTCTCGTGTTGACTAACCTGTAGCAAAACGTCCAACAAGATTGACCTCCTTAACACAATCACCAATAGGTTTCTTAACACTTGCTTCTAATTCACAATATGCCTTAACACAAGAATGCACAAATAACACTTGAAGAAACCACATAAGTGATCACCAAACATAGTGAGAGATCAAAGTCCACTCACCTGTCCACTTTAACTTCAGTTACTCACGTGACTAAACTCACTGAGTCTTCGCCTTGTCTGTAAACACATCAAAACATTGGAGTCAGTAACTAATTCCAATTTCTCACAATTTACTTAACACAATTACATGTTGTTGAAACAATCATCTCATATCCTATATCACATTGAAATGAAATCAAACACATAATTAATCATCATTCATATTTACTTAATCTATCAATTCAATACTACTACAATAACATATATAGTTAAACTAAAATTATTATTGGATTACGTTAGCAATTAAACTAACAATGATTTTTCTGCAGGGCAAGGGAAGCCGCCGGCTTCCCATTCAAGCCGCCGGATTCGAAGGCAAGCCGCCGGCTTCAAAGGCAAGCCGCCGGCTTCAACGCCTTTTCACCAGCCTCACTTTGTACCCTAACTCAAAAATAGAAGCCGTTTGGCCAAAGTCACCGGCTTCAAGTCCAAGCCGCCGGCTTAAAGAACAAGCCGCCGGCTTCAAAGAGAAGCCGCCGGCTTCCTGTGTTCATCAGATCAGCACAGCAGCAGCTAGAACTTGCACGAACAAAACTAACCAAAAATTCCAATTTCGACCAAATCTAGCATATAGCCCACATTTTTATCGATTTCAATGTACCATAACACCTAATAACCTCATACAACCATGATTCAAACAACAATTCATCACAAATCACCAAAATCACCTATAACCTAACTTACACATCTTCAAACCAAAAACTCAAGAACAATTATGTTTTTATCATGTAATCGAGTACAAGGAGTTAAATCATCATCATCAAATCGATATGTAACCATCTATTTAGCTCATCAACTTCAAATCATAATAATCAATAATGTGCTCAAAACTCATCATATATATGAAATATAACTTACAAGATAATGAGGAAGCAAAGCAAGATGGTGATGATGATGAGTTCAAGGATTTAAGCTTCAATCTTCAATCAATTTGTTACAAGCTTTTGATTTTGTAATGATTTTAGCTAGGTTTTTTTAGTTAGGTTATAACTTGGTGAAGAATGAGGAATTTGGGGAAAAATGATCGGCCTCCCCATTTTATTAAAACCGACCCATTTAATTTACAGTACAATATTATACTACTCTTTGCTCTATTGTCTGGAACCTAAATACCAATTGCGAGAAAATTATTTTATTTTACCGTCGTCTAAGATTATTTAAAACAAATAATATTTTACTAGTCACAATATCTCCTAAGACTTATTTACCTATTAAATTCACAATCAAACATATTCAAACAATTAAATGTACATATTTAAATTTAAAGAAATACCTGATTCTACTGGGCCCAATTTCAGGGTGTTACATGTGAGCTCACCATATTTTAGCTGACCGTTTTTAGCAACGTATCACAGGTACTCAGCAGTAGGTTGACTGCCCATTCAGGATACTTTAGCTCGAGTCGCATGCAAACTCGATACATCAAAGAGATTTTTCTGCATTTCTAGATTTTGTACAATTAGATATGTAATAGAATCTCTCAAGGAAATCATGTGAACTCAATGGATTGTAAACATTTTATTATATCTATGTATTTTGTTAAAAACGACGCATATAGAGTAGATCATTATACCTTATGTGCTGTGATTACTTGATTAGTTGCGCCCCGACCTGAATCGCTTCCGCATCATAATTTGGGGGTGCGACATTATACGAATTGGAAACCAGTTTCTATCTATCATATATATATATATATATATATATATATATATATATATATACTAGCGTATTACCCGCGCAATGCAGCGGAGTTTAGTACTTCAATGTGTTTGGACTACCCGTGATTATGAGCTAATACCCTAGTTTGTGCGTATGTAAAGTTTGTGATTCATGATATAGTTAGTGAAAAATGAAAAATATGATAAATTGATGGGGTTATATTGTAAAATGACAATGATAATTAGATAACTAATATAGAAATGTGAGTCTTAATTTTAAGAATTTCTATAAATAAACTACTAAGATGGTTTATATATTAGTGTGTGTATATATATATACGAATGAGATCCTGTGAAAACAAGGAAATAAAAAAAATGATGAAAACAGATCTCAACCCTTGATCTAATCTACCATATATATATATATATATATATATATATATATATATATATATATATATATATATATATAAGGGATTGAGATAAAAAAAACGGTGAAAATACTTTTTCCTTCACATTTTTTTTTTAAGTTGTGAACTTTTTTTTTCTGAAGTAAACCAAAAAAATTAAGGTTCACAAAAAAATATTTTTTTTTTGTGGAAAGAAATAAAATAAAGTCAAATCCGAAAATCAAAACAAAAAGTTTAAGGTTCACAACTGAAAAACTTAAAAACTTTCTGTGAACCCAAAACAAAAAAGTAAGGTTCACAATTGAAAAAATTAAAAATTTACTGTGAACAAAAAAAATTAAGGTTCACAGTTGAAAAAAAAAAGTTTACAATTGATAAAGTAAAAAACTTTCCGTGAACCTATAAAAATTAAGGTTCATATTTGAAAAAAAAAAGGTTCACAATTGAAAAAGTTAAAAAAAATTAAGGTTCACAGCTGAAATAGTTAAAAAACTTTTCGTGAACCCAAAAAAACTTAAGGTTCACAGTTTGAAAAAAAAAGGTTCACAATTGAAAAAATTAAAAACTTTCTGTGAAACTAAAAAAAAATAAGGTTCACAGTTGAAAAAGTTAAAAACTTTTCGTGAACCCAAAAAACCTTAAGATTCACAGTTGAAAAAAAAAAAGGTTCACAATTGAAAAGGTTGAAAACTTTATCTGAACCAAAAAAAAATAAGGTTCACAGTTGAAAAAGTTAAAAACTAGTTGTGAACCAAAAAAAAAATTTATGGTTCACAGTTGAAAAAAAGGTTCACAATTAAAAATGTAAAAAACTTTTAGTGAACGAAAAAAAAAATTATGGTTCACACGTGAAAAAGTTAAAAACCTTCCGGGAACTAAAAAAAAAATTAAGGTTCACAGTTGAAAAAAATGGTTCACAATTGAAAATTTTTAAAACTTTCCGTAAACCTAAAAAAAGTTAAGGTTCATAGTTGAAAAAAAAAATTCACAATTGAAAAAATTTAAAACTTTGCATGAACTCGAAAAAATTAAGGTTCACGGTTGAAAATTTTAAAAACTTTTTGTGAACCAAAAAAAATAAATTAAAGTTCACAATAAAAAAATTTAAAAATTTCTTGAAAAAATTTATAAAATAATTTATTTGAAAAAAATAAGGTTCACAATTAAAAATGTTAAAAACTTTGTGTGAAGCAAAAAAATAATTAAAGGTTCACGTCGAAAATTTTATGTGAAACAAAACAAATATAAGGGTTCACAAAAAAATTCATATGTGAAGCAAAAAATAATAAAGGTTCACAACTTAAAAAAAGTGTTAATTAAAAAAGTGTTTTCACCGTTTTTTTTATCCCCACCCCTTATATATATATATATATATATATATATATATATATATATATATATATATATATACTAGGTGAAGGACCCGCGACAACGCGGGCTTTAGTATTTTTGTTTGTAAATGATGATTTATTTTTATTTATTTTTTTGTTATATTTAGGACACAATAAGTAAACTAATTTTGGCATAATTTTTCATATCGAAGAATATTTATTTCACATTGTATTGTAACATGTATTTTTATTAAAGTTGTATATATGTCATTGGTTTCATCAGTAATAAATTGTTTACTTATTTTAATTTATTTCATTTGAATATAAATAAAAAAAATTATTATAATGTTTTAATTATAAATTTATATGGTTGTATTAATCTGAAGAATAAATATTGTTTTATTTGATATAAATATAAATGTTGTTTTATTATTGTGACGTTATAAGGCTCAACAACTGTGTTAGAGACCTTTGGTGAAGGTTGAACAGAGAATGTAAGAATAATCCGTCTAGATCTCTTTGATTCTTGATATCACAAGTATTCCAATCCAAATCTAAAGGAAAAAATAAGCTTACAATTTTTTTAGAAAAAAACAAATATTATTATTAATACACCACTACAACAAAAGCATGCATATAAATAAACATAAAACCCACTTATTTATAATATGCATGCATACTGCACTCTTCAATTTATACTACTCAGCTCCATTGTAGCTAGTGCAATACTACTCAATGCCAACCAATCTACAAACACTATACAATCGTTAATTTATTTACATATTTTCGCACTTACACAACCACTATGAACCACATATTTTTGGTATTAGCTTAGAAAAGCTTGATCACCATGGTTACACGTATATATAAACAAAACATTGACTACTAATATTAAAATTTTAATTAATAATAGAACTTCAAAATACTTTCGAATAATTTTCATTTGAAAACATTATGGAAAAGAGTTAGAACAAAAATAAAAAGAAAACCTTTAGATGATTATTTAAAACGCATTATACACGAACAAAAATAATTACAAAACGTACTTAAAGGTCAAAAATAATAAGAATATTATTTTTCCCATTCCTGATTTAGTATTTGGAAGATTACCTCAAAATATAATTTCAAAATTCAACCGAAATTTGTCACACAATTGGACCCGTACACGGAACTAACGGGCTAAAAACCTACACGTTTAACTCGCTGAAAATATCTATCGACCATTTACTATTTACCTCCATACCTCCTTTGAATTTGTGAACGATGAAATCATTATAATATGTACTCCTTCTCACATATCAGTGACCAACAACTTTCAATAATTCACACACCCACACTCATTGCTCTGTGTTTGGCGATTGAAAGCAGCAAGAAGGAAGCATCAGGAGCTTCATCTTCACCTCCTTGCAATCTTCACCACATTCAAACCTTCAAACACACTAACACCAAAATAATAACAAAATCATTATCATCTACTCATCGTCATCATCATAATCCGTTGATCATCATCTTCATCCTAAATCTCATTGTGAAGATTTTCTTCATTTAATTTCATTTATATAAATTATTATAATTATGAAATTTGGTTTGATGATTGTGTAATTAGTTGTGATTTGTGGTTGATTTAATCTGTAAGAACGATCAGAACAAAACAAAACTAAGATAGATGCTTGTATACAAAAGTTTGATCAAGCGAGTGGTTCTGTTCTTGATGTAAAAAAAAAAAAATGTGAGAGACCCTTAACATAAATATAATATGTTACATTTAGAAACTAATATGTAATACATGGCTTAGTGGTTAAATCGCAAGATTTTAAAGGAAAGGTCACGGGTTCGAGCCAGCCCCATGACCTTTTTTGATTTAACTTCTTTTTGTCCAACTCGCTATAAATATATATAACTAAAAACTTAGTAACTACAACAAAGATGGTAACCGTAGTCTACTGGTTGAGGCGAGCGAGATTGAACCAAAGGTCAAAGGGTTGAGCCCTACCTGTGACCTCTTTTAATCCCATTAAATTTCATTTTTGGCTAAATGGTTATTAATACATATAAGGATAAAATTAGCAAGTTATACACAAATGAGGCGATGTAAGTTTGAAACCTAAGGTCATAGGTTCAAACCCCATGACCTATTTTAATGTAATATATATATTTTTGTGGAGCATCTGCGCCGAAATATTGATGGGCTGGGTGTTGGGCCGAGCCCACCTGGGCCATAAGATTTTAAAACCATAAAAATATTGGGCCATATAGATTTGGGTCACATTAATTGGGCTATGCTAAATGGATTGTATTAATTGGGACGAAATAGTTGGGCCAAGCCCAATGAGTTGTTTAATTTTAAAATACAAACTTAAACCGGAACGATATATATACGTGACAAGTAAAGAGAAACGGGTAACATTTTAGTACCACAATAAATGGATTTTATATATATACAATTGAACGAGGTTATTTTTATAACAAATAAACTTATGTTTTTATAACATAAACGGCAACGATAAACTATATATATATATATATATATATATATATATATATATATATATATATATATATATATATATATATACATATATATATATATATATATATATGTACATATATATGTATATATATGTACATATATATGTATGTACATATATATGTATGTGTACATACATATATATATATATATGTATCTATATATATATATATTGTGACACCCGTCAATTTAGGACTAGAATTTAGTGCCTAACCAAGTTTTAGTACATGTAATTAGTACTGTGTTAGGCTAATTAATGTACAAAGTATTATATATATCGTTGAATATATATATATCCATACAATTATGCGGTTTGTCTAAATCATACGAGTTTCAAACCGAATGTATTTCGGTCAATTACATACGGACGTTGGTGAATCAATTATTAAATTATGTGGAATAATTTAATTACACAAATTACCACTTAATATTATGATGATAATATAGCAAACACGTACGTTTTTAATTAAAACGTTACCGAACTCCACGAAGACCCGACCGACCGACAAAACGAAACAAGCTTAAGGATTAAATGTTATAACGCAACTATAAAGTATTTTATAAAATACATCAACGAAAATATCGAATAACTATTGATATTTTAAAACGCGTATAAATAAATATTTACGTTTTAAACGACGGGAAAACGAACACCGCACGGAGCACGATTGCACGGAGTTAAAAAGTGGAGACCCACACTCGGTGGGCCCCCACCGAAATCAGCCACCAAAAGGGGGTCATCACCTCCCCCTCATTTCATTTCTATCTTCTCATCTCTCTCTCTCTACCAAATTCTCTCTCAAAGCCCACCACCACCATTTCATCAAAAATCACAAGATTGGAACACTACACGACATCAAAACATCAAGATTTTTATAGAAACGGAACCACCTCGACACGATCTACTCTTCCATCTTCTCGGATTTTCAATCCGATACCGCGTAAGTTTCCGACAAATTCTCGAAATCTCTCGTTTTAACTTGTTTTTACATGTTTATGAGTTATATAACATGTATATGTCCAAATATATGAAGAAAACACAATTTTACAACCTAAAAATGAGTTTGATTTGGGTTTTGGGGTTAAAAATTCTGTCAGTCGAAAGTTTCTGGGCTGATGTTCTTCAATGCGACACAAGCCTTGTGTAGCATACTATGTCGCATTTTGGCCGTTATGTCGCATCTTGTGTCGTACCAAACCTTTAGTGTCGCAACCCATGCGACACAATATTGTGTCGCAAACTATGTCGTATTTCTATACGACACAACCACTATGTCGCTATTGATTTAGCATTCCGAACCTATGCGACACAACCCTTGTGTCGTATAGGTATTGTGTCGCATACTTATGCGACACAACCCTTGTGTCGCATAACAAATTATTATGTCGCATATTGTAACACCCACAAATTTAATGATTTGCGGAAGCTTGATTTGGGTGTTACTTGTAACACCCGGTCAAAAAGTCAAAATCCTCATCCAATTTGAAACTTTTTATAATCGTATTTTTATATATACAATTATAACTCAGCGAACGAAAACTTTACAATTTGTATAACGAATAATAATAATGAGTATTTAATAATCGCAAATAAATCCATTTGAAGTCACGTTATATTTTTAATCGAGTAAAACAAATTTTGATTTAATTAATTATTAACCGGAAGAACGGAAATAGAAATTTAAAAATATTAAATTTATATATATCATTCGGGTACAAAATACGGGTATTTTACACTGCGAAATAGGAACGAAGTGGGGGAAAACTCCTCCCCACCTCTTTGGATCAGCCACCCCAACCCCCCAAACCCCCTCATTCTTTCATTTTCATTTTATAAACACACACACACCAACTTAAACACTCTCCACCCATTTATCACAAATTTTCGGATCTACAAATCGACACACGAAATTTACATTTTCGGAATCATCAACAAGAGAGGAACAACATTTACAAAGGCAACATCATCATCTTCTTCCTCGTTTGACCTCGATTCGCATTTGTAAGAAATTCTCAAATTCTTAGATTTAATCATTTTGGAGTAATGTTTTAGTGTAAAAATGTTTACATAAGTTGCTTATAACCTAAACAACCACGAAACCACGATTTTTCAGCTTGAAAATGAGTTTGATTTGCGATTTTGGCCGGAATAACGCGAAACCCGAAAGTTTCTGGGCTGCTGTTCTTGAGTGCGACACAAGCCTTGTGTCGCATACTGTGTCGCATGGATTACTCATGCGACACAACCCTTATGTCGTATTCTTGTGTCGTACCTTGTGTCGCAGACTCCATGCGACACAACCCTTATGTCGCTATTGATTTAGCATCACACGCATTATGCGACACAACCACTGTGTCGCAGAGCTTCTGTGTCGCACTATGCGACACAACCATTGTGTCGCATGAACCATTTTTGTGTCGCATGTTATGTCGCAGAAAACAGAAAGTTTAAAAACTCACATTTCCACTAAGTGTCGAGACCCTAAATTTTATCACTTGATTTCACCCAATTTCAAGTCCAGATGCGTTTTTCCTTAAAGCAATATAGTAGAAATAAAAATTTTCCAAGCTGACCTGGCAGCTCGACCCCAGCCAGGGGCTCTGCCCCTTGGACCCCGCCAGGGGCTGCCGCCCCTTGGACCCCGCTAACCAGGGGCGCTGCCCCTGGACCCCCGTACACCATTCCCCGACTTCAACAACAAATGCATACATGAACAACTAGCTTAGACAAACTGATTTGTCTCATACTTATATAACCTCACATGTTTAGGACACTAGAAGGTTGCCATTCGGACGTCGCGCGTATCATCGTATCGCTAACAACTCACAGGTGAGTTTCATAGCCCCACTATTTCAACTGTTTTACTGTTTTTGGGGTGAAACACATGCTCAATCATTGTTTTCGAATTACATTAAGAATCTTTTATAATTCACAACTATTTATATTACTGCATGTAATACGAAATGTGTAAAACTTAGGAATTACACCCTTAACATTGTTTTAGAACAATGTCAGTACTCAACCTAGATAGGTTGCAATCGTACCCTGTTAGATTATTGGAAAACGAATACCAACACATAACTGATGTAGTTATCATAATCTTTTCGCTATATTGTCACGGGACAGTATTATTGAATACCTTAGAACTAGTTAGTTCTACTTACACTAGACAACATCTATACTGTTATTAGTTTTAGTTATTCTTTAGGAACTAAAACTGTCGATACTCTTCGTTACCACGAGAACGGGAACTGGACTTAAGTGAACATTTCCTCTGAGACTCCGATATATATACTTGCTAGGCTTTAGACTAGGAGTATACAATATTATCACACATCGGTACAGATTCCTAATATCAATATAACTCAACCGGTGACGACTCTGGCTCAGGATGTAATCCAACCAGGGATGGTCCCCCGGCTCAGGATGTAATCCAACCGTGTGGGGGTGTCACCTGATAAATATCTACATACAATTATACGATCTACTCAGTCGGGCAGTCGTAGTACTGCTGACTTAAATATTATTTGCAAGAACAACGCCAGAATGGCACTCTCACATTTTCACTCATGACTAGCTATCATGACGATGCCACGGTAAAGTGGGCACAAAACGATGCCACGGTAAAGTGGGCACAAGTACGATATCGCGGTAAAGCGATACACTCGATGTGGCACGGGCTTATGCGTCGTGATCCGCACTTACATACAATCAATGGATCAGCGAGTTATACTCGGGATTCACAAGAAGAACGGGTCGGTGGAGTATCCACGCGAGGCCGTTAGCTTGATACAACACGTCCGGGTTAGCGTATACTAACTGGGTAAACGGACACTCAAAACAATTTTAATCATAGATCTGCGGGTCTACAATCAGATGGTTGCTGCATGCACCATATTTCACATAATCTATATAGTTCTGCGGAACTACAGTTAATTGTTATCATATGACGCGGTCATACTACTACTCAATGGTTATAGGCATGTATTGCCTCATGTTTTTAGACACAACTACTACCTGTTAGGTATCAAGGTATGAATTGCCATACATGTATATATGTACTTAGGTACATGACCCGAACCCTTAGGTATGAGATACCTCGATTTGACGTGTACACATTTGGTGTTGCAAAACTTCAATATAAAACGCATCAAAATGACAGAATTTGAAACTACTTTTCAAAACATACGAGGTTTTATTACATCATGATTTTAACTTACAATCCTATGAACTCACCAGCTTTATAGCTGACCTGTTTTAGCATGTGTTCTCAGGTGCCCAGCAGGATTAGGATTACTTCAAGATTATGCTAGCTCGAGTCGCATGATTTCAAACGTTTGGGACAACTCTGCATTTACTTTTGTATTATCAAATTATGTATTTGGAGTTCATTGTCAAACTCATAACGTTGTAAACGTTCTATTTTGAGAAATGTATAATTATTTTCAAACGTCTCATTTAGAGTCGTTCATTATGTATCTTATGCTGTGATATTTGATTTAGTAACACCCGACCCGACAGCTTCCGCAAACCGAAATTTGAGGGTGTTACAGATTGGTATCAGAGCCTAAGGTTGTAGTGAACTAGGTTGCATTTAGTGGGCCTAGACTATGACCGTTAGGCAGTATTCCTCGTTAGGTATGACCGGTTCAGGGATCTCATCATACGAGTTTAATTTAACATAGCGTAGCTAACTATGTACAATTAAATAAAGATGATGCGATATCTGAAAGGGGTTATACTGAATTGGGAATGCGTAGTTGACTCTGATTGTTATGTGCTAGACATCCTAGGCTATTATATGTACTGTAGGTATGTATGAATAGGCCTTACATGGGTAATACTTTTACGTACTTATATATATATATTGAGTATATATATACAATCAATTCCACTGAACCAATACATACTCGCGAAGAGGCACATCGCCGTCTTCCTAACTATCACGACTCGACACTTTTCTCCGTATACACGCATAGGAGAATATCACAATTATCACTGAGCCTCGGGAAGGAGGTACAAACGTTATCAATGGGAATGGAAACCCGCACATGCTAAACCTTCACGAAACTTAAAACGAACTGATAACTTTTAAATCCTGACCATATGGATCACAATTGGATTAGTGTTGACTAAGTCCGCAACAAAATTATCTCGAATCACAACTTGATCACGTAGATCAACAAATTCAATCATGCGGTACTTTGACCCCTACATTTTTGCCTTTGGGCTACAACTGAGAAATTCGAACTTCAAACACACTTTCGCTTTGGGACTATAATTAAACAACACATGGCACGTGGTGTCACATCATGCTTTCAAGCACCACACATGGTATGTTGATACCACAATATGGGCACGTTAGTGCAAACCTCATAGTAGTCGATACTACAAATCATAGCATGTTGATGCTACATTCACCGTACATGACTACTGCAATTACTGTGCCGCGGGCACTTCATTACGGCACGTGGTGCTGCATTCTATAGTACTTCGGTACTACAATCACAATACATTGGTATTGAAATCACGTTGCTGATAGCACTGCATTACAGTACGTTGATTACTACATTCCGGTGCTTTAGGCACTGCATTTCATAGTACTTTGGTACTACAATTACAAAACATCAGTATTTCTATTACGGTGCTGATAGCACTGCATTATAGCACTAGGTGCTACATCAATTATACATGTAGACTTGTTATAGTCGCATGTACGACTTACATATATATACATATACACTTACTTAATTGGGCACGAGGTGCCACACCTGACTTTTATTATGAACGTATACTGGTATAGGTACGTGTACGCCATATATGTATATACGACCAAATAAGCATGTAATGCTTTAATCAATAAATACACAATGATGTCACCACACACATGGGTTGTGTTTGTGAACCCCATTTCAACATCCCACTTGACACTGTAGGTGTCACACTCACCGGCATGAATGGCCGTATGTTATGTTAGTGCTACACTGTAGTCTGTAGGACTACCCACAACAATATAGTCTTAGCTGGTTACAACGAAAACACAATTTGGTCGTCATTACAACTACACATTGGGAATACAAGCTACTTAATGACAACACTCGGAAAAACGTGAGGTTCGAGACAACTTAACTAAGGTTAACTCAGCACAATTACTGAAACTGTTGCATCAAAGCCACAAAAGGCCAGAAATAGGTCTGCCACCTACAATATCGAAAACTTCAACATCAAGGATCTTAGGATCCAGTGCTACTCATTTAAGAACTCAAGTGAACTATTTATGTCCCTGTAATAACCTTAATCTTTGAATAAAGATCTCACGCTTTGTCGTTTTCTTCTTGTTTAAGAATCATGCCTCCTAGACAACAAACTTTCACTCAAGCTGAGCGTGACCAAATCATTAATCAAGCAGTGGCTGAGGCTCTAGCTACTCGGAACCAAACAAGGCCCTGCACCTTTAGGGATTTCCTGAGGTGCGCACCACCAAACTTCGTCGGAACTGAAGGAGCTGTTGGATTAATCCAATGGTTCGAGAGAATGGAATCTATATTCCGCGTTAGCGACTGTTCCAATGACTGCAAAGTCATGTATGCCACATACACCCTCCAGGATGATGCTTCTACCAGGTGGAATTTCTATACCCGAGCTGTAGGGGCTGACACCACACATGCACTCCCGTGGGAGGAACTAAAACGAATCATGAGGGACAAGTATTGCCCCATTCAGGAACTTTACAAACTCGAGAACGAACTTTGGTACCTCACCGTAAAAGACAACGACATCGAAACATACACCAACCGTTTCCATCAACTATCACACCTGTGCCCAAATATAGTAAACCCTGAGAACCGACGAATAGAAAAGTACATCGGCGGACTTCCATCAACAATCGAGGGAATGGTCACCGCCTCTAAACCCACTACTATACAAGAGGCCGAATGTATGGCCCACAGACTCATGGCACAGGTGGTTCGACGCGAAGCACGTGCAGCTGAAAACAACCAAGGAAAATGGAACAGAGATTCCAGTACCAGTCATAACCCAACAAATCAACCCGAACCTTTAAGGACCTACGCCCCCGAACACAACGAGAAACGAGGCTATGCGGGAAATAAGCCATTTTGCCACGGTTGCAACCGCCACCATGTTGGTTCATGCGGTCCGCCCTGCGGAAGATGCCAACGGTTTGGACACAAAATCTGGGATTGCAGAGTTCCCACCAATCCCAACGCACAAAGGGTTTGCTTTAAATGCAAGGAACCTGGACACTATAAGCAGGATTGCCCAAAACGGAAGCGTAAGCTTCAACAAATCGGTTCCGAGTGAACCATACCACTTTCCAACAATAATGTAAGTACAACCTCCCTCGCAAATCATAACCCTTCACTTCTGGTTTACACTGAATGTGTACTTTTCATTTCCGATATCAATTTTATCAATTTAATGCTAGATGCACCATAGGGCTAGTTGCCTTAGACCACGTAAAACTAAAAGTTTGCTTTCAGCAGACAAATAGATAGAACACTCACCCACCACTGGTCCTGATAGGACTATTCACTAAACGGTCACTATGTGACAACCATCTAGTCCCGAATGGACTATGATGTCAACGATTACCTAGTAACCACAAAATAATCATACTCCAAACAAACGATACGGTCAGAAGGTGACTACAACGATAAACCGCGACACAGTCATGGATTTACTGCCCTTCAACCCTGTTATAAGACATGATATGTCTAATGCCTACTCGATAAACTCCTCATACGTGCATTGCTCCCCAGACCTCACATGACCACGACATCACTTTAAATTTCGGGACGAAATTTTCTTAACGGGGGGAGAATGTAACACCCGGTCAAAAAGTCAAAATCCTCATCCAATTTGAAACTTTTTATAATCGTATTTTTATATATACAATTATAACTCAGCGAACGAAAACTTTACAATTTGTATAACGAATAATAATAATGAGTATTTAATAATCGCAAATAAATCCATTTGAAGTCACGTTATATTTTTAATCGAGTAAAACAAATTTTGATTTAATTAATTATTAACCGGAAGAACGGAAATAGAAATTTAAAAATATTAAATTTATATATATCATTCGGGTACAAAATACGGGTATTTTACACTGCGAAATAGGAACGAAGTGGGGGAAAACTCCTCCCCACCTCTTTGGATCAGCCACCCCAACCCCCCAAACCCCCTCATTCTTTCATTTTCATTTTATAAACACACACACACCAACTTAAACTCTCTCCACCCATTTATCACAAATTTTCGGATCTACAAATCGACACACGAAATTTACATTTTCGGAATCATCAACAAGAGAGGAACAACATTTACAAAGGCAACATCATCATCTTCTTCCTCGTTTGACCTCGATTCGCATTTGTAAGAAATTCTCAAATTCTTAGATTTAATCATTTTGGAGTAATGTTTTAGTGTAAAAATGTTTACATAAGTTGCTTATAACCTAAACAACCACGAAACCACGATTTTTCAGCTTGAAAATGAGTTTGATTTGCGATTTTGGCCGGAATAACGCGAAACCCGAAAGTTTCTGGGCTGCTGTTCTTGAGTGCGACACAAGCCTTGTGTCGCATACTGTGTCGCATGGATTACTCATGCGACACAACCCTTATGTCGTATTCTTGTGTCGTACCTTGTGTCGCAGACTCCATGCGACACAACCCTTATGTCGCTATTGATTTAGCATCACACGCATTATGCGACACAACCACTGTGTCGCAGAGCTTCTGTGTCGCACTATGCGACACAACCATTGTGTCGCATGAACCATTTTTGTGTCGCATGTTATGTCGCAGAAAACAGAAAGTTTAAAAACTCACATTTCCACTAAGTGTCGAGACCCTAAATTTTATCACTTGATTTCACCCAATTTCAAGTCCAGATGTTTTTTTCCTTAAAGCAATATAGTAGAAATAAAAATTTTCCAAGCTGACCTGGCAGCTCGACCCCAGCCAGGGGCTCTGCCCCTTGGACCCCGCCAGGGGCTGCCGCCCCTTGGACCCCGCTAACCAGGGGCGCTGCCCCTGGACCCCCGTACACCATTCCCCGACTTCAACAACAAATGCATACATGAACAACTAGCTTAGACAAACTGATTTGTCTCATACTTATATAACCTCACATGTTTAGGACACTAGAAGGTTGCCATTCGGACGTCGCGCGTATCATCGTCTCGCTAACAACTCACAGGTGAGTTTCATAGCCCCACTATTTCAACTGTTTTACTGTTTTTGGGGTGAAACACATGCTCAATCATTGTTTTCGAATTACATTAAGAATCTTTTATAATTCACAACTATTTATATTACTGCATGTAATACGAAATGTGTAAAACTTAGGAATTACACCCTTAACATTGTTTTAGAACAATGTCAGTACTCAACCTAGATAGGTTGCAATCGTACCCTGTTAGATTATTGGAAAACGAATACCAACACATAACTGATGTAGTTATCATAATCTTTTCGCTATATTGTCACGGGACAGTATTATTGAATACCTTAGAACTAGTTAGTTCTACTTACACTAGACAACATCTATACTGTTATTAGTTTTAGTTATTCTTTAGGAACTAAAACTGTCGATACTCTTCGTTACCACGAGAACGGGAACTGGACTTAAGTGAACATTTCCTCTGAGACTCCGATATATATACTTGCTAGGCTTTAGACTAGGAGTATACAATATTATCACACATCGGTACAGATTCCTCATATCAATATAACTCAACCGGTGACGACTCTGGCTCAGGATGTAATCCAACCAGGGATGGTCCCCCGGCTCAGGATGTAATCCAACCGTGTGGGGGTGTCACCTGATGAATATCTACATACAATTATACGATCTACTCAGTCGGGCAGTCGTAGTACTGCTGACTTAAATATTATTTGCAAGAACAACGCCAGAATGGCACTCTCACATTTTCACTCATGACTAGCTATCATGACGATGCCACGGTAAAGTGGGCACAAAACGATGCCACGGTAAAGTGGGCACAAGTACGATATCGCGGTAAAGCGATACACTCGATGTGGCACGGGCTTATGCGTCGTGATCCGCACTTACATACAATCAATGGATCAGCGAGTTATACTCGGGATTCACAAGAAGAACGGGTCGGTGGAGTATCCACGCGAGGCCGTTAGCTCGATACAACACGTCCGGGTTAGCGTATACTAACTGGGTAAACGGACACTCAAAACAATTTTAATCATAGATCTGCGGGTCTACAATCAGATGGTTGCTGCATGCACCATATTTCACATAATCTATATAGTTCTGCGGAACTACAGTTAATTGTTATCATATGACGCGGTCATACTACTACTCAATGGTTATAGGCATGTATTGCCTCATGTTTTTAGACACAACTACTACCTGTTAGGTATCAAGGTATGAATTGCCATACATGTATATATGTACTTAGGTACATGACCCGAACCCTTAGGTATGAGATACCTCGATTTGACGTGTACACATTTGGTGTTGCAAAACTTCAATATAAAACGCATCAAAATGACAGAATTTGAAACTACTTTTCAAAACATACGAGGTTTTATTACATCATGATTTAACTTACAATCCTATGAACTCACCAGCTTTATAGCTGACCTGTTTTAGCATGTGTTCTCAGGTGCCCAGCAGGATTAGGATTACTTCAAGATTATGCTAGCTCGAGTCGCATGATTTCAAACGTTTGGGACAACTCTGCATTTACTTTTGTATTATCAAATTATGTATTTGGAGTTCATTGTCAAACTCATAACGTTGTAAACGTTCTATTTTGAGAAATGTATAATTATTTTCAAACGCCTCATTTAGAGTCGTTCATTATGTATCTTATGCTGTGATATTTGATTTAGTAACACCCGACCCGACAGCTTCCGCAAACCGAAATTTGAGGGTGTTACATTACTAATCAATAACAAAGCACAAAGATAAATAGTAAACGACTCTATATGCGTCGTTTTAACAAAATATATTGATAACTGAAATGTTTACAACATTTAAAGCTTTACATAGCTCGAGTTTAAATAAAATGAGATTTCAGTACATAAGTACTTGTACAAAATATACTAATGCAAGAAAATCTCAATCGTCTGTATGCTGACTCGAGCTAAAGTCCTGAAGCAGAAACATCCTACTGCTGGGTACCTGCGATATATGCTAAAAGGTCAGCTATAAAGCTGGTGAGCTCACAGGTTTGAAATCAGTTAATATAGTATGAACCGCAAGATTTAAATAATGAATTGCATCCAGCAATTTAATAATGAATTGCATCCAGCAATTAAATGATAGTCATCGTGTATACAGCCATGAGCACATAGTTGAGCTTAACTCGAGGGCCGGGTCCCCTATAAAGAATTCCGGGCGAGGTTGCCTCCACGAATGCCTAATCCACATTCGTCTTCCCAAATATTAGTACGTCCGTTTACCCGGTTAGTGCTTGCTAACCCGGACGAGGTGGGTCAATCCTATATGGTACCATATACTAATATTCACGCTACAACGTATTAACAACTATGCTGACGGAGGACTTTAAAATGATTAGTTTCGAAAAACTCATGTAGTATATGAAATGTTAGTACTTGCGTTCACATGTAAAAGTTGAGCAATATATCACACCCCTGAGTAAAACAGTAAAAGAGGGGCTATGAGACTCACCTGAGTCTGAAAGCGTTTAAACAAACGTAAGTTGATTAGCCGAGAATGAAGTCCAAAGACTTGTAACCTGAGGGTGTCCACGACACGCGATGGTTATAATCATGATTGGGTATCTCAAAAGATCGCCCTTGTAGTTGTTACACAACTATATATATGTCCAAATTACTACGATTTGGTTGTTTTGTTAAGTGTTTGAAAACATTTACGGCCCGTTGGTGACGGATTTGTAATAATAATCTCAACTATTATTATTTTGATTTCGTGGCGTTTTACTTGAAAAATGTGTTTTGATTGTGTTTTAGAAGCCGTTACGGAATCTAAGTACGGGGGTCCGGGGGCAGCGCCCCTGGTAGCGGGGTCCAAGGGGCGGCAACCCCTGGCTGGGGTCGAGCTGCCAGGTCAGCTTGGAAAATTTTTATTTCTACTATATTGCTTTGACGAAAAACGCATCTGGGATCTGAATTCGGGTAAAATCGAGTGATAAATTTCGAGTCTCGATACTTAGTAAAAATCTGAGTTTTCTGTGTTTTGCGACACAATATGCGACACCAAAGTGGTTATGCGACACAAGGGTTGTGTCGCATAGGAGTGCGACACAATATCTATACGACACAAGGGTTGTGTCGCATAGATGCGAGATGCTGATTCAACAGCGACATAGTGATTGTGTCGTATGGAGTTTGCGACATAGTGGTTGTGTCGCAAGACTTGCGACACTAATTATTGGGTACGACATAAGGTACGACACAGGGATTTTATGCGACACAAAGGCCAAAATACGACACAACATGCGACACAAGTCTTGTGTCGCATGGATGAACACCAGCCCAGAAAGTCCGGCTGTTAATGTTTTTCCGGCCAAAATTCCATTTTAAACTCGTTTTTAAGCTATGAAATCGTGTTATATACTTAGTAAGGGACATATATATGTTGTATAAACAACCACAAGTGAAAAATACTAAGATTCGAGAGATTTCGGGATTTTGTCGGAAACTTACAATTTGCCGAAATGAAAATCCGGAAAGATAGCGTTGTAGATCGTAGCGAGGTGGTCGTGAATCTCTAAAAATATTGATGATACGAGTGCGTTTGGTAGTAGTATTTTGCGATTTTAATGGTTTTGGGGTGTTTTTCTTTTTAGAGAGAAAAGATAAGAGAGAGATAGAAGAAAAAGATGAAATGAAGAAGAAAAGTGGGAGGTGGGGGTTTATCCCCACTTTTCAGTTTTCGCCCCGCGTTCCGCGTGGTATTCGTTTTCTCCGTCATTTAACGTTTGAAACAATTATTTACATTTTAATTATAAGTTTTAAAATACAATTTATTACGAAATGTTTTGTTTAAATATTTTACACATCAATTTATATTTGAGTTATAAAATGTAAGTTTGTTTATTTAGTTTGCGCGTTTTAATATTTTAAATTGTGTAAGTTCGGTTTGTACGATACGAATGAATACGAAATATTATCATAATAATATTTTTGACATAAAAGCGTTATTTAATAAAACTGGTCAACAACGTCCGTATTAAATTGAATCGAAATACATTCGATTTAGATTGCGTACGATTTAATCCAATCGCATTTTCGTATATATTCAACAATATATATAATTCGATACATTAATTATCCTAACAAAGAACTAATTACATGTATTAACATATGATTAGGCACTAATTACTAGTCCTAATTTGGCGGTTGTTACATTCTCCCCCTGTTAGAAGAATTTCGTCCTGAAATTTAGCTCGAAGTCGGGTTTGATATAGAATCGGTAAATAGCTGAGGATATTTGAGTCGCATTTGGTCTTCCCGTTCCCAGGTGAATTCCGGACCACGCCGCGAATTCCATCTGGCCTTGACGATGGGAATACGACTTTGTTTCAGTTGTTTGACCTCACGGTCCATAATTTCAGCGGGTTCCTCAACGAAGTGAAGTGTATTGTCAACACGAATTTCATCTAGTGGGATAATAAGTGTCTCTTCAGACAGACACTTCTTCAAATTTGAAATATGAAAAGTCGGATGCACGCTGCTGAGTTCAGATGGCAGCTGCAATCGATAAGCTACGGGGTCAATCCGTTCGAGGATCTCAAAAGGCCCGATGTACCAGGGATTTAACTTCCCGCGTTTGCCAAAACGGATGACGCCTTTCCAAGGCGATACTTTTAAGAGTACTCGATCCCCAACTTGGAACTCGAGTGGTTTGCGTCTCACGTCAGCATAACTTTTCTGACGATCACGTGCGGCTTTGAGTCGGTTTTGGATTTCCACTATTTTCTCAGTGGTGGCGTGAATGAGTTCAGGACCAGTGAGTTGACTATCTCCCACTTCAGTCCAACAGATCGGTGATCGGCACTTACGACCGTACAGTGCCTCAAAAGGTGCAGCCTTAATGCTGGCGTGATAACTGTTATTGTACGAGAATTCGCACAACGGTAGATGTTTTTCCCAGTTTGTACCGAAATCAACTACGCAGGCGCATAGCATATCTTCCAGAGTTTGAATGGTTCGTTCACTTTGGCCGTCGGTTTGAGGATGGTATGCGGTACTCATGTCAAGGCGAGTACCCAAAGCTTTCTGAAGTGATTGCCAAAAACGAGAAGTGAAACGGGCATCTCTGTCAGAGATGATCGAGATTGGAACGCCGTGATGAGAAACAATTTCCTTTATGTAGATTTGTGTAAGGCGTTCCATTTTATCGTTTTCCTTGATTGCCAGGAAGTGAGCAGATTTAGTGAGGCGGTCAACGATCACCCAAATGGTATCGCAACCGTTCGACGACTTGGGTAGTTTGGTTATGAAATCCATGGCAATTTGTTCCCATTTCCATTCAGGGATTTCAGGTTGTTGGAGTAAACCAGGCGGTTTCTGATGTTCGATTTTGACTTTCGAGCAAGTAAGACACTTGCTGACATAAGTGGCGATTTCGGCCTTCATGTTTGGCCACCAATAAAATTCCTTGATGCCGTGGTACATCTTATCGGATCCTGGATGGATAGAATATTTAGACTTGTGAGCTTCATCCATCACCAAGTCTCGTAGGTTCCCGAAATTAGGCAACCAGATTCGGTTTGAGAAATACCTAATCCCGTTAGATTTGATTTCAAATTGTTTGTCAATACCCCGTAAGGCTTCATTTTTGATGTTTTCAGGTTTCAGGGCTTCGATCTGAGCGGTATGAATTTGAATAGTAAGATCGTTATGAATGGTCATACTGAGAGCTCGGACTCGAATTGGTTTTGGTCGTTCCTTCCGACTGAGGGCATCGGCTACAACATTAGCCTTCCCTGGATGGTACTTGATCTCGCAGTCGTAATCGGTAAGAAACTCGACCCATCGACGTTGCCTCATATTGAGATCCTTCTGATCGAATATATGTTGGAGACTTTTTATGATCGGTAAAGATTGTGCACTTAGTGCCGTAGAGATAATGTCTCCAGATTTTGAGAGCAAAAACGACAGCTCCAAGTTCGAGATCATGAGTGGTGTAGTTCTTTTCGTGAATTTTCAGCTGTCGTGAAGCATAGGCAATGACTTTGTCTCGTTGCATCAGCACGCAACCGAGACCTTGGTGAGAAGCATCACAGTATACCACGAAGTCGTCGGTGCCTTCGGGTAGTGATAGGATTGGGGCACTGCAAAGCTTTTGTTTCATAAGTTGGAATGCTGACTCTTGTTTATCGGTCCAATCGAACCTCTTGTCCTTCTGAATCAGTGTCGTGAGTGGTTGAGCTATTTTGGAGAAATTTTCGATAAATCGCCGATAGTACCCAGCAAGACCCAAGAATTGTCGTACTTCAGTTGCAGAGATGGGTGCTTGCCATTCTTTGATAGCCTCAATTTTTGATGGGTCAACGTGAATTCCCTGACTGTCGATCACGTGACCAAGGAATTGAACAGTTTGTATCCAGAACTCACACTTAGAGAATTTGGCATAAAGCTCCTCGTGTCTAAGTAGTTCAAGGATGGTTTTGAGGTGTTGCGCATGTTCTTGCTCGTTGCGCGAATAGATGAGGATGTCATCGATAAAAACAATGACAAACTTGTCGAGGTAAGGTTTGCACACCCGGTTCATGAGGTCCATGAATACAGCCGGTGCGTTGGTTAGACCAAAGGGCATCACTTGAAATTCGTAGTGCCCGTAACGAGTTCTGAAAGCAGTTTTCGGAATATCGGTGTCGCGAACTCGTAGTTGGTGATATCCTGATCGCAGGTCGATTTTAGAGTAGAAACTTGAACCCTGAAGTTGGTCGAATAAATCATTAATGCGAGGAAGTGGATAACGGTTCTTGACGGTCAATTTGTTCAACTCTCGGTAGTCGATGCACATTCGAAATGAACCGTCCTTCTTTTTAACAAATAAGACCGGAGCTCCCCAAGGCGAAGAACTCGGCCTAATGAATCCTCTATCCAGAAGTTCCTGTAACTGAGAGGACAACTCCTGAAGTTCGGATGGGGCTAAACGGTACGGTGCACGGGCCACCGGTGCGGCACCCGGCACGAGATCAATTGAGAACTCAACCTGTCTAGGTGGAGGTAAACCAGGTAGCTCTTCCGGAAAGACTTCGGGAAAGTCTCTAACAATCGGCACATCCTCAAGTCGCTTCTCCTCCGACTTCTTCTCTGTGATGTGTGCGAGTATTGCAGGGTAACCCTTTCTCAGAAATTTTCGGGTTTTTAAGCAAGAGATGATATTGAGTCCCGTCCCACCGGTCTCCCCCTGTATGATCAAGGTTCCCCCGGCAGCGAGTGGAATGCGGACGATCTTATCGTAACAAATGATTTCAGCTCGGTGTTTGGACAACCAGTCCATTCCAATGATGACGTCGAAACTTCCGATTTCAACGGGTACAAGATCGATTGAAAAGGTTTCATCAGCCAGGTTTAAAGTGCAATTAGGTATCACACTATCGGTTTCTATAAGTTCTCCATTTGCTAGCTCTACAGTGTACTTAACATCTAAGGCAACAGGAGTGATGTCAAGTAATGGGCAAAAGTCATCGGAGATAAAGCTTCTATCGGCACCAGTATCAAATAGAACAGAAGCATTTAAGTTGTTGAGGAGGAACATACCCGAGACCACATTCGGGTCTTGGCGGGCGTCCCCAGATTTGATGACGAAGGCTCTGCTTCGGTTGTTGTTGTTGTTGTTGCGATTGTTGTTGTTGTTGTTCAGCTTTGGGCACGTGTCCCTGAAGTGCCCGGGTTTTCCACACTCAAAGCAGACTTTGGGTGGCCTGGTGTTGTTGTTGGAATTGTTGTTGGCGGGAGAGCGGCAGTCTTTAGTGAGATGGCCGTACCTCTTGCAATTGTTGCAAAAGGGACCATAGGAACCTTCATGGTGGCGACTGCACTTGGAACAGTAGGGTTTGTTCCCAGTGTAGCCCCGTGTGATGTCGGTGGTGGTGTTGTAGGCTTTGATGGTGTCGGGTTTCTTGTTTTGTTGGCTGGAGTGGTTATTGTGATAGTCAGACCACTTTCGTTTGTTGTTTTGGGAGGATGAAGTTGGTGGTTCAGAATCTTGGCTCATGGACATCAGGTCTTGGGCCAATAGGATTGCACCGTCAATGGTGGTTTGGTTTGAAGAGGCGACGTGCCCCCGAACAGGCTCAGGAAGACCAAGGATGTACTTCCTGATTTTATCAGGTTCTGTGCTTACCATGGCTGGGCGGAGGGCAGCGAGTTGCTGGAACTTGGTGGTATAACCATCGATATCACCACCCTGAACCTTCAAGTTCCAGAATTCCTCGTCCAGCTTTTGGAGTTTGGCGATTGAGCAGTATTTGGCAGTGAGTTTTGCTTTCAAGTCCTCCCAAGAGAGTTGGTAGGCAATGTCAGCACCCACTGATTGGGTATATGAGTTCCACCAAGAGTGGGCATCATCTTCGAGAGAGCAGGTGGCGAAGTTTACTTTGTCGTTCTCCGCGCATTTGCTGACACAGAAAACAGTTTCCATCTTTTCGAACCACCTGATCAGTCCGATGGCTCCTTCAGTACCCTTGAAGCTTGAGGGTTTACAGCTCTGAAAGTCCTTGTAAGAACAAGGTTTAGTAGCGGGGGTTTCAGCGGCATCACCGTTCCTTGTGGAAATTTTGTGGGGTATTCCGAGCCAAGGCTTCAGTAACAGCCTGGGTTATAAGGGATGTAAGCTGAGCGTCGGTGTAAGGTCTTGACTTTGGCGGCATGATTCTTCAATAAAAGAATTGAAGATACATGAGATTTCGTAGGAAAGTTGTATTTGTTATAGATGTACATGTATAAAAGCGGTAATACATGACATCAACATGGAATAATGACAATTAATATGAGTTGAAACAACAAGGAATATTTGATAGCTAATATGAGTTCAAAGGTTACATCCTATGGATGTGTTACAAAAGGCGTATGGAATTGTTACATCCGACCGAATTATAGAGTAGTGCTAGATAGTCATTAGATTACGAACTAGTTTACAAAACAAAGACTACACTAGTCTTAACGTAGATTAATTTGTTCCATCATCGTGACAAGACGGTCCACAGTGTTTGCAAGTCTACTAGCTTGACGGGCGTTATCTTCTGCTAGTGCCAGTCGTTGTGTTAGTCCACGGGCATACTCTTCTGCTTCATGTGAGCGCTGTTCACATTCTTCCATCCTTTGTCGCAGAAGGGCATTTTCCACACTTATTTCTATTACTTGGTTGCGAAGGACATCCATGTTGTTGTTCGTGGTTTCCAGGTCGTCGGAGACTTGTTCGATGCGTTCAAGGGATGTAAGTCTCCAGTTTTCGTTCGTTTCTTGCAACACGACATCCATGGTGCGAAGTCGCTGCTCGTGTTGGTTCACCCTAGCGGCTAAGGCCGGCAAGGTGAAGTGAGTGGGGTACGGGCCAGCTCGAGGCAACCTGTTGTTCCTCCTTGCTACCCTTGGGTTCTGCGACCCAGATTGAGAGCGAGATGAATTGGGTGGGATGTTTGCCATTTCTGAGATAAAGCGTTAAAGAAGGTGAGGCCTATATTCATATAGTTCCTATATAATATAGCTTATTAAGTGTCTAGCATAAACATGTTTAAGTCTTGGTTCTCTCGAGGTCAGAGTCTTCTATTGTATCCTGTTCAGCCATAACTACTTTCAGATCTTACATCATCTTTGCTTAATTGTACATAGTTGATCAGGCTATGTTAAATTAAACTCGTATGATGTAATCACTGAACCAGTCATACCTAATAAGGAATACTGCCTAATGGTCATAGTCTAGGCTCACTAAATGCAACCTAGTTCACTATAAACCTGGCTCTGATACCAATCTGTAACACCCCCAAATTTAATGATTTGCGGAAGCTTGATTTGGGTGTTACTAATCAATAACAAAGCACAAAGATAAATAGTAAACGACTCTATATGCGTCGTTTTAACAAAATATATTGATAACTGAAATGTTTACAACATTTAAAGCTTTACATAGCTCGAGTTTAAATAAAATGAGATTTCAGTACATAAGTACTTGTACAAAATATACTAATGCAAGAAAATCTCAATCGTCTGTATGCTGACTCGAGCTAAAGTCCTGAAGCAGAAACATCCTACTGCTGGGTACCTGCGATATATGCTAAAAGGTCAGCTATAAAGCTGGTGAGCTCACAGGTTTGAAATCAGTTAATATAGTATGAACCGCAAGATTTAAATAATGAATTGCATCCAACAATTTAATAATGAATTGCATTCAGCAATTAAATGATAGTCATCGTGTATACAGCCATGAGCACATAGTTGAGCTTAACTCGAGGGCCGGGTCCCCTATAGAGAATTCCGGGCGAGGTTGCCTCCACGAATGCCTAATCCACATTCGTCTTCCCAAATATTAGTACGTCCGTTTACCCGGTTAGTGCTTGCTAACCCGGACGAGGTGGGTCAATCCTATATGGTACCATATACTAATATTCACGCTACAACGTATTAACAACTATGCTGACGGAGGACTTTAAAATGATTAGTTTCGAAAAACTCATGTAGTATATGAAATGTTTGTACTTGTGTTCACATGTAAAAGTTGAGCAATATATCACACCCCTGAGTAAAACAGTAAAAGAGGGGCTATGAGACTCACCTGAGTCTGAAAGCGTTTAAACAAAAGTAAGTACGACACAGGGATTTTATGCGACACAAAGGCCAAAATACGACACAACATGCGACACAAGTCTTGTGTCGCATGGATGAACACAAGCCCAGAAAGTCCGGCTGTTAATGTTTTTCCGGCCAAAATTCCGTTTTAAACTCGTTTTTAAGCTATGAAATCGTGTTATATACTTAGTAAGGGACATATATATGTTGTATAAACAACCACAAGTGAAAAATACTAAGATTCGAGAGATTTCGGGATTTTGTCGGAAACTTACAATTTGCCGAAATAAAAATCCGGAAAGATAGCGTTGTAGATCGTAGCGAGGTGGTCGTGAATCTCTAAAAATATTGATGATACGAGTGCGTTTGGTAGTAGTATTTTGCGATTTTAATGGTTTTGGGGTGTTTTTCTTTTTAGAGAGAAAAGATAAGAGAGAGATAGAAGAAAAAGATGAAATGAAGAAGAAAAGTGGGAGGTGGGGGTTTATCCCCACTTTTCAGTTTTCGCCCCGCGTTCCGCGTGGTATTCGTTTTCTCCGTCATTTAACGTTTGAAACAATTATTTACATTTTAATTATAAGTTTTAAAATACAATTTATTACGAAATGTTTTGTTTAAATATTTTACACATCAATTTATATTTGAGTTATAAAATGTAAGTTTGTTTATTTAGTTTGCGCGTTTTAATATTTTAAATTGTGTAAGTTCGGTTTGTACGATACGAATGAATACGAAATATTATCATAATAATATTTTTGACATAAAAGCGTTATTTAATAAAACTGGTCACCAACGTCCGTATTAAATTGAATCGAAATACATTCGATTTAAATTGCGTACGATTTAATCCAATCGCATTTTCGTATATATTCAACAATATATATAATTCGATACATTAATTATCCTAACAAAGAACTAATTACATGTATTAACATATGATTAGGCACTAATTACTAGTCCTAATTTGGCGGTTGTTACACATATTGTGTCGCATAAAACAGAATATTTACAACTTTTTACTAAGTGTCGAGACCAAAATTTTATCACTCGATTTCACCCAAATTCAAGTCCAGATGCGTTTTTCCTTAAAGCAATATAGTAGAAATAAAATTTTTCCAAGCTGACCTGGCAGCTCGACCCCAGCCAGGGGCTCTGCCCCTTGGACCCCGCTAGGGGCTGCCGCCCCTTGGACCCCGCTACCAGGGGCGCTGCCCCCGGACCCCCGTACTTAGATTCCGTAAGCACATTTTTCACCAAGTGTCGAACTTATGAAACTTCAAACTACTATACGATATGACTTCTCAAATACATTGGAACATACTTTTCAAGGATAACTCTTCGAATCATAATAAGATCATTGAATTCTTTAATTTCCAATAATCACCAACGGGCCGTACGCGTTTTCAAAACATACTTTAAAATCAAACAAGTCGTTGTAACTTGTATCAATTCAATCAAACAAGTCGTTGTAACTTGTATCAATTCAATCAAACAAGTCGTAGTAACTTGTAACAAAACAAACAACCAAATCGTAGTAATTTGGACATATATATATAGTTGTATAGCAACTTCAATGGTAGTCTTTCTAGATACCGGTACAATTAATAACAAATCAAGTGTCGTGGACACATTCAGGTTTCAAGCCTTTGGACACCAATTCACAGCTAATTACTTCAAGTTTATTAAATTAAACACTTCAAGACTCAGGTGAGTTTCATAGCCCCATTTTCACTATTTTACAACTAGGGGTGTGATATTACTGCTCTGTTTTGTTTTACGAGTAGAACGCAAGTACCAATCTTCAAATACTACATGAGTTTCAAGCTAATCAATTTAAAGTCCTCTATAGCATAGTCTCTAATATTTTAGCTTGAATGTTAGTATATGATATCATATGGGATTGACAATCCTCATCCGGGTTAGCACGCACTAACCGGTCAAACGGATGTATTAGCATTTGGGAAGACGAGTGTGGATTAGACACTCGTAGGAGGCAAACCAGTTAGGTTTCCTTAATTGGACCTAGCGCTCAAATTATGCTCAGACTATGTGCTCATGGATTGTATAACTTTTATTTTGCTTAATTGCATTGTAAATTCAATTTAAATCTTGCGGTTCTTACAACTATACTTTGACATACAAACCTGTGAGCTCATCAGCGTTTTCGCTGACCCATTTTAGTATGTATCACAGGTACCCAGCAGTAGGTTGGCTGCACAAGCAAGGATTCTTAGCTCGAGTCAGCATTCATACAACTAGAGATTTGATTGCATTATTATATTTTGTAAAAGTAATTATGCTATGTAATCTCTAAATTTCAGGAACCGAGCTAATGTAACATTATTTTTGATGTAAACGTTTACTTTATTAATACAAGTTTAAAACGACGCATATAGTGGTCGTTCATTATATATCTTATGTGCTTTGTGTATTGATTAGTGACACCCAATCGAGCTTCCGCAAATCATCAATTTTGGGGGTGTCACAGATTGGTATCAGAGCCTAAGGTTATTGTGAACTAGGTTGCATTTAGTGGGCCTAGACTATGACCGTTAGGCAGTATTTCCTATTAGGTATAACCAGTTCAGAGATTACAGCATACGAATTTAATTTAACATAGCTTGATCAACTATGTACAATTAAATAAAGATGATGTAAGATCTGAAGGGAGTTATGGTTGAACAGGAATACACTAGTTGACTCTGACCTCGAGAGAACCGGGACTCAAAACAAGTCTGTGCTAGACACCCTAGGCTATTATGTGTTACATACTTATATATATACATAAGTAGACCTCACTTTTTTCACACCTTGTCTCAGAATGGCAAATACACCACCCAGCTCCTCTCGCTCTTATCCACATGGATCGCGAAACCCGAGAGTGGCTAGGAGGGACACCGCGTCGCCTCGAGCTAGCCCGTACCCCACTCACTTCACTCTACCGGACTTAGCCGCTAGAGTACACCATCACGACCAACAAATCCACGAGATGGATATTGAGCTGCAAGAGACCCGTGAGCTCTGGAGACTTACAGCAACGGAACGAATCGAGCAAGTCTCCGAGGGCCACGATCACACTGTTAACAACATGAACACTCTTCAAAATCAGGTGGAAGGAACAGTCGAAACCATGGAGGTTGTCCACAACCAAGTGATTGGCAACCGAAATGAAATCTCTGTTTTACAATCAAGGCTGCATCAGTGCGAGACACGTCTAAGGGAAACCGAAGACGCCCTCCGAACTGCCAACAGACTTGCAGAGTCTGTGAATCATCTCACTGCACTGCTACCACAACTCAACTTACGTCAGAATTAGCTTAGGCTGAATCTGTACCCTAATATGCTTTTGTAGGATCTATGTAATTCAACCGGATGTAACAATTCCTGGCGCTTTTGTAAAACATCTAAGTCTGTAACTTTTGAAACTTGTGACACAAAATCGTCTGTAATCATTTGGCTTCGAAATATCAATTGACGATTTCTATTAACTGTTTCACGTTATTCTTGAGATGTTATATATTACCATTTTATATATGTACATCTATGGAGATATATCATGAATTTCGGACTAGTATCTCACTTCCTTTCCTTGTTCTTTCTTGCTCAGCATCATGCCTCCTCGCCGACAAATCAATCTTAGTGAAGCTGAGATCGCGGGACTGATTGCCCGCAGTGTGACCCAAGCCTTGGCTGCCCGAACGCCACCACCCAGTAGCGAGGACACAGCCAACAATGCTCCACCACCCAGACCCTGCTCCTACAAGGACTTTCTGAGCTGCAAACCACTATACTTCAAGGGCACGGAAGGTGCTATTGGTTTGAGCCAATGGATAGAACGCATAGAATCTGTCTTCAGCCTATGCAACTGCACAGAGGAAAACAAGGTAAAGTTTGCCGCCTACACTTTTCAGGAGGGAGCCCTCACATGGTGGAACGCCCATGCCAACTCTGTGGGTCTTGAGATAGCTAATCAGCTACCTTGGGCCGAGTTGAAGAGCAAACTGAGGGAGAAGTATTATCCCGAGGAGGAGATACACCGATTAGAAGAGGCGTTCTGGCAACTAGCTGTGCAGGGGACCGATATTGAGGGATACACCATCAAGTTCCAGCAATACGCATCCTTGTGCCCTAGTCTGGTGGAACCAGAGAAAAAGGGGGTTAAGAAATACATCCGCGGCCTTCCCGAGAGCATCCAGTTAAGTGTCGCCTCATCACAACCAACCACCACCGAAAGTGCTATCAGGCTAGCACACGAGCTCATGGCACTGGTGGTCAGCCGTGAGAAATCCAACAACAACAAACGTAAATCCACCGAATCCCACAGCAACCACCAAAACAAAAGGTCCAACACCACCCAAGCTTACAACACCAACACCGAACCCAAACGCACCTACACTGGAGACAGACCATATTGTTCCAAGTGTAACTACCACCACCATGGCCCTTGCAGATCTCCTTGCAACAACTGCAGGAAGTACGGGCATTCATCCAAAGACTGCCAAGCCCCTAAATCACAAAATAACAACCAATAACCCAAAACCTGTTATGGATGCGGGGAGACGGGACATTTCAGGGATGCATGTCCCAAACGGAAGAACAACAACAACAACGTCAAGGGAAAAGCCTTCGTGCTCAAATCTGGGGAAGCCCGTCAAGACCCGAATGTGGTCACGGGTATGTTCCTCCTCAACAATTTAACTGCTTCAATTCTGTTTGATACTGGCGCTGATAGGAGTTTTATTTCCGATGAGTTTTGGCCACTACTTGACATCACCCCAGTTGCCTTAGATGTTAAGTTCACTGTAGAGCTTGTAAACGGTAAACTTATGGAAACCAAGAGTGTGATCCCTAATTGCACTTTAAATCTAGCCGACGAAATTTTCTCAATAGATCTCATGCCTGTTAAGATAGGAAGTTTCGATGTCATTGTTGGAATGGACTGGTTGTCCAAGCATCGGGCTGAAATTATCTGTGGCGACAAAGTTGTTCGTATACCTCTCGCCACCGGTGGAACTTTAATCATACAGGGGGAGACCGGGGGGACGAGACTCAATATCATGTCTTGCTTGAAAACCCGCAAATTTCTGAAAAAGGGCTATACCGCAATCCTCGCACACATCATGGAGAAAAAGTCGGAGGAGAAGCGACTTGAGGAGGTGCCAATTGTCCGAGACTTTCCTGAAGTCTTTCCTGAAGAACTGCCTGGTCTACCACCAACAAGACAGGTTGAGTTCTCGATTGATCTCGTGCCGGGTGCTGCGCCGGTGGCACGAGCACCATACCGTTTAGCTCCATCCGAACTTCAGGAGTTGTCTGCCCAATTACAGGAACTTCTGGAAAGAGGATTCATTAGGCCGAGTTCTTCGCCTTGGGGAGCTCCGGTCCTATTTGTCAAAAAGAAAGACGGCACTTTCCGAATGTGTATAGACTATCGAGAGTTGAATAAGTTGACCGTCAAGAACCGATACCCATTACCTCAAATAGATGATTTGTTCGACCAACTTCAAGGATCGAGTTGCTATTCAAAGATTGATCTCCGATCCGGTTATCATCAATTGCGTGTTCGCGATGCCGACATTCCAAAAACCGCTTTCCGAACTCGCTATGGGCATTACGAATTTCAAGTGATGCCATTCGGCCTAACCAACGCACATGCTGTATTCATGGACCTTATGAATCGGGTGTGTAAACCTTACCTTGACAAGTTTGTCATTGTCTTCATCGCTGACATCCTCATATATTCACGAAGCGAAGATGAACACGCGCAACACCTCAAAACCATCCTTGAACTACTTAAACACGAAGAGCTTTACGCCAAATTCTCTAAGTGTGAGTTCTGGATAAAAACAGTTCAATTCCTTGGTCACGTGATCGACAGTCAGGGGATTCACGTTGACCCATCAAAAATTGAAGCTATCAAGGGCTGGCAAGCACCCACCACTCCGACCGAAGTACGCCAATTTTTGGGTCTTGCCGGGTACTACCGACGATTCATTGAAAATTTCTCCAAGATAGCCTTACCACTCACGACTCTGACCCAGAAAGACAAAAAGTTTGACTGGACTGATATACAAGAGTCGGCATTCCAACTCTTAAAACAAAAGCTTTGCAGTGCTCCCATTCTATCATTACCCGAAGGCACCGATGACTTCGTGGTATACTGCGATGCTTCTCATCAAGGTCTCGGTTGTGTGCTTATGCAACGAGACAAAGTCATAGCTTATGCTTCACGACAGCTCAAGATTCATGAAAAGAATTACACCACCCACGACCTCGAGCTAGGAGCTGTCGTTTTTGCTCTCAAAATTTGGAGACATTACCTCTATGGCACTAGGTGCACAATTTTTACAGACCACAAAAGTCTCCAACACATATTCGATCAGAAGGATCTCAACATGAGGCAACGTCGATGGGTCGAGTTGCTTACCGATTACGACTGCGAACTCAAATATTATCCAGGCAAAGCAAATGTTGTTGCTGACGCCCTCAGTCGAAAAGAGCGAGTGAAACCACTTCGGGTCCGAGCCCTCAGTATGACCATTCACAACAATTTAAACATTCAAATTCTCACTGCTCAACTCGAAGCCTTGAAACACGAAAACGTCAAAGATGAAGCCTTGCGGGGCATGGATAAACAATTCAAAGTCAAACCTAACGGGATTAGGTATTTCTCAAACCGAATCTGGTTGCCTAAATTCGGGAATCTACGAGACTTGGTGATGAATGAAGCTCACAAGTCCAAATATTCTATCCATCCGGGATCCGATAAAATGTATCACGGTATCAAAGACTTCTATTGGTGGCCGAACATGAAAGCTGAAATCGCCACCTATGTCAGCAAGTGCCTTACTTGCTCCAAGGTCAAAATCGAATATCAAAAACCTTCTGGTTTACTTCAACAACCCAGTCTTCCTGAATGGAAATGGGAACAAATTGCCATGGACTTCATAACCAAACTACCCAAGTCCTCGAGCGGTTGCGATACCATTTGGGTGATCGTGGATCGTCTCACAAAGTCTGCTCACTTCCTGGCAATTAAAGAATCTGACAAAATGGAACGCCTCACCAGTATTTATCTGAAGGAAATCGTGACCAAACACGGTGTTCCAATCTCAATTATCTCCGATAGAGATAGTCGTTTCACTTCACAATTTTGGCAATCACTTCAAAAATCCCTGGGTACTCTACTTGATATGAGTACCGCATACCATCCTCAAACCGACGGCCAAAGTGAACGAACAATTCAAACACTAGAAGACATGCTACGGGCCTGCGTAGTAGACTTCGGTGTAAATTGGGAAAAACACCTACCATTGTGCGAGTTCTCGTACAACAACAGTTATCATACCAGCATTAAGGCTGCACCTTTCGAGGCACTGTACGGTCGTAAGTGCCGGTCACCTATCTGTTGGACAGAAGTTGGGGATAGCCAACTCACAGGTCCAGAAATCATTCACGAGACGACCGAGAGAATCGTTGAAGTTCAAAACAAGCTCAAAGCCGCGCGTGATCGTCAGAAAAGCTATGCTGACGTGAGACGCAAACCACTCGAGTTCCAAGTTGGGGACCGAGTATTACTTAAGGTATCGCCCTGGAAGGGTGTAATACGGTTTGGCAAACGAGGGAAGTTAAACCCCAGATACATTGGACCATTCGAGATCCTCGAGAGGATTGGTCCAGTGGCATATCGATTGCAGCTGCCGTCCGAACTCAGCAGTGTGCATCCCACTTTTCATGTTTCAAATCTGAAGAAGTGTCTGTCTGATGAGACTCTTATCATTCCACTCGATGAAATTCGAGTTGACGAGAAACTTCACTTTGTTGAGGAACCCGCCGAAATCATGGACCGTGAGGTCAAACAACTTAAACAAAGTCGTATTCCCATCGTCAAAGTTAGGTGGAATTCGCGGCGCAGTCCGGAATTCAACTGGGAACTGGAAGACCAAATGCGACTCAAGTATCCTCAACTCTTCACTGACTCAACATCAAACGCGACTTCAACATAAATTTCGGGACGAAATTCTTCTAACAGGGGGAGAATGTGACACCCGTCAATTTAGGACTAGAATTTAGTGCCTAACCAAGTTTTAGTACATGTAATTAGTTCTGTGTTAGGCTAATTAATGTACAAAGTATTATATATATCGTTGAATATATATATATCCATACAATTATGCGGTTTGTCTAAATCATACGAGTTTCAAACCGAATATATTTCGGTCAATTACATACGGACGTTGGTGAATCAATTATTAAATTATGTGGAATAATTTAATTACACAAATTACCACTTAATATTATGATGATAATATAGCAAACACGTACGTTTTTAATTAAAACGTTACCGAACTCCACGAAGACCCGACCGACCGACAAAACGAAACAAGCTTAAGGATTAAATGTTATAACGCAACTATAAAGTATTTTATAAAATACATCAACGAAAATATCGAATAACTATTGATATTTTAAAACGCGTATAAATAAATATTTACGTTTTAAACGACGGGAAAACGAACACCGCACGGAGCACGATTGCACGGAGTTAAAAAGTGAAGACCCACACTCGGTGGGCCCCCACCGAAATCAGCCACCAAGAGGGGGTCATCACCTCCCCCTCATTTCATTTCTATTTTCTCATCTCTCTCTCTCTACCAAATTCTCTCTCAAAGCCCACCACCACCATTTCATCAAAAATCACAAGATTGGAACACTAAACGACATCAAAACATCAAGATTTTTATAGAAACGGAACCACCTCCACACGATCTACTCTTCCATCTTCTCGGATTTTCAATCCGATACCGCGTAAGTTTCCGACAAATTCTCGAAATCTCTCGTTTTAACTTGTTTTTACATGTTTATGAGTTATATAACATGTATATGTCCAAATATATGAAGAAAACACGATTTTACAACCTAAAAATGAGTTTGATTTGGGTTTTGGGGTTAAAAATTCTGTCAGTCGAAAGTTTCTGGGCTGATGTTCTTCAATGCGATACAAGCCTTGTGTCGCATACTACGTCGCATTTTGGCCGTTATGTCGCATCTTGTGTCGTACCAAACCTTTAGTGTCGCAACCCATGCGACACAATATTGTGTCGCAAACTATGTCATATTTCTGTACGACACAACCACTATGTCGCTATTGATTTAGCATTCCGAACCTATGCGACACAACCCTTGTGTCGTATAGGTATTGTGTCGCATACTTATGCGACACAACCCTTGTGTCGCATAACAAATTATTATGTCGCATATTGTGTCGCATAAAACAGAATATTTACAACTTTTTACTAAGTGTCGAGACCAAAATTTTATCACTCGATTTCACCCAAATTCAAGTCCAGATGCGTTTTTCCTTAAAGCAATATAGTAGAAATAAAATTTTTCCAAGCTGACCTGGCAGCTCGACCCCAGCCAGGGGCTCTGCCCCTTGGACCCCGCCAGGGGCTGCCGCCCCTTGGACCCCGCTACCAGGGGCGCTGCCCCCGGACCCCCGTACTTAGATTCCGTAAGCACATTTTTCACCAAGTGTCGAACTTATGAAACTTCAAACTACTATACGATATGACTTCTCAAATACATTGGAACATACTTTTCAAGGATAACTCTTCGAATCATAATAAGATCATTGAATTCTTTAATTTCCAATAATCACCAACGGGCCGTACGCGTTTTCAAAACATACTTTAAAATCAAACAAGTCGTTGTAACTTGTATCAATTCAATCAAACAAGTCGTTGTAACTTGTATCAATTCAATCAAACAAGTCGTAGTAACTTGTAACAAAACAAACAACCAAATCGTAGTAATTTGGACATATATATATAGTTGTATAGCAACTTCAATGGTAGTCTTTCGAGATAACGGTACAATTAATAACAAATCAAGTGTCGTGGACACATTCAGGTTTCAAGCCTTTGGACACCAATTCACAGCTAATTACTTCAAGTTTATTAAATTAAACACTTCAAGACTCAGGTGAGTTTCATAGCCCCATTTTCACTATTTTACAACTAGGGGTGTGATATTACTGCTCTGTTTTGTTTTACGAGTAGAACGCAAGTACCAATCTTCAAATACTACATGAGTTTCAAGCTAATCAATTTAAAGTCCTCTATAGCATAGTCTCTAATATTTTAGCGTGAATGTTAGTATATGATATCATATGGGATTGACAATCCTCATCCGGGTTAGCACGCACTAACCGGTCAAACGGATGTATTAGCATTTGGGAAGACGAGTGTGGATTAGACACTCGTAGGAGGCAAACCAGTTAGGTTTCCTTAATTGGACCTAGCGCTCAAGTTAAGCTCAGACTATGTGCTCATGGATTGTATAACTTTTATTTTGCTTAATTGCATTGTAAATTCAATTTAAATCTTGCGGTTCTTACAACTATACTTTGACATACAAACCTGTGAGCTCATCAGCGTTTTCGCTGACCCATTTTAGTATGTATCACAGGTACCCAGCAGTAGGTTGGCTGCACAAGCAAGGATTCTTAGCTCGAGTCAGCATTCATACAACTAGAGATTTGATTGCATTATTATATTTTGTAAAAGTAATTATGCTATGTAATCTCTAAATTTCAGGAACCGAGCTAATGTAACATTATTTTTGATGTAAACGTTTACTTTATTAATACAAGTTTAAAACGACGCATATAGTGGTCGTTCATTATATATCTTATGTGCTTTGTGTATTGATTAGTGACACCCAATCGAGCTTCCGCAAATCATCAATTTTGGGGGTGTCACATATATATATATATATATATATATATATATATATATATATATATATATATATATATATATGGGAAGGTTCAAATGAGAACCAACCCAAGTTTAAGAACCAAGAGAACTGATTTTTCTAAATAAACTAAAAAGGGTAGGTTAGTCTTTTGAACATATTGGTGAGTCCCTTTAAACTCTCAAAATCGCCTCACTCTCCTATTATCTGTGACAACCGTCAATTTAGGACTAGAATTTAGTGCCCAATCAAGCTTTAATACATGTAATTAGTTCTGTGTTAGGCTAATTAATGTATCAATTATTATATATATTGTTGAATATATATCTACAATTATACGGTTTGTTTAAATCGTATGAGTCTCAAATCGAATGAATTTCGACACAATAAATACGGACGTTGGTGAACAATTTTATTAAGTAATACAAATATTATTTAATAACGCAACTTTATTTAGAATATTATTTTTTATAATATTTAGTATCCAAGTTTTATCACACAATTAATATAAACGCGAATAAAATGTAATTTCACAAAACAATTAGATATCTGGTAAAATATTACATAAAACATTCTTACAATAGTTAGTAATTTAAAAAGTATATTAAAACCTATAAAATAATTATTTAACGTTTGAATAACGGAGAAAACGAACACCACACGGAGCGCGGAGGCGCAGACTGAGAATTTGGAACTCCCACCCAAAACCACCATCTCTTTCTCTTTTCTTTCATTTCTCAATTTCTTTCTCTCTCTCCTCTCTTATTTTCTCTCTATCACCACCAACACCAAAAATCAACGAAATTCGAAAATAACACCACGAAACGCAACCGGATCATCAATATTTTTAGAGATTCACGACCACCTCGCTACGATCTACAACGCTACCTTTCCGGATTTTCATTTCGGCAAATTGTAAGTTTCCGACAAAATCCCGAAACCTCTCGATTCTTAGTATTTTTCATTTGTGGTTGTTATTATAACTAGTATATGTCCATTACAATGTATAGAACACGAAATTACAGCTTGAAAACGGGTTTAAAACGGATTTTTGGCCGGAAAAATCGTAACAGCCGGACTTTCTGGGCTGGTGTTCATCCATGCGACACAAGCCTTGTGTCGCATGTTGTGTCGTATTTTGGCCTTTGTGTCGCATAAACTCCCTTGTGTCGTATCTTGTGTCGTACCCGAGATTTAGTGTCGCAAGTCCTGCGACACAACCACTATGTCGCATACCCCATACGACACAATCACTATGTCGCTGTTGAATCAGCATTTCGCATCCATGCGACACAACCCTTGTGTCGTATGGACATTGTGTCGCACTCCTATGCGACACAACCCTTGTGTCGCATAATCCATTTAGTGTCGCATGATTGTGTCGCATAAAACAGCAGATTTTTACTAAGTGTCGAGACTCGGAATTTATCACTCGATTTTACCCGAATTCAGATCCCATATGCGTTTTTCGTCAAAGCAATATAGTAGAAATAAAAATTTTCCAAGCTGACCTGGCAGCTCGACCCCAGCCAGGGGCTCTGCCCCTTGGACCCCGCCAGGGGCTGCCGCCCCTTGGACCCCGCTACCAGGGGCGCTGCCCCCGGACCCCCGTACTTAGATTCCGTAAGCACATTTTTCACCAAGTGTCAAACTTGAACAACTTCAAAACACTTATACGATACAACTTTTCAAACATAATGGAATTTATTTTTCAAGCCTAACACTTCAAACAAATATAGATATGTCGAGATTATTATTTCAACTAAATCACCAACGGGCCGTACATGTTTTCAAACATATTTCAGAATCAAACAAGTCGTTGTAACTTGTATCAATTCAATCAAACAAGTCGATGTAACTTGTATTAATTCAATCAACCAAATCGTAGTAATTTGGACATATATATAAAGTTGTATAACAACTACAAAGGTAGTCTTTCGAGATACCGGTACAATTAATAACAATCAAGTGTCGTGAACACATTCAGTTTTCAAGTCTTTGGACATCAATTCACTGCTAATTACTTCAAGTTTATTAAATTAAACACTTCAAGACTCAGGTGAGTTTCATAGCCCCATTTTCACTGCTTTACAACTAGGGGTGTGATATTACTACTCGATTTTGTTTTACAAGTAGAACGCAAGTGCCAAACTTCAAATACTACATGAGTTTCAAGCTAATCAATTTAAAGTCCTCCATAAGCATAGTCTCTAGTATTTTATAGCGTGAATGTTAGTATATGATATCATATGGGATTGACAATCCTCATCCGGGTTAGCACGCACTAACCGGTCAAACGGATGTATTAGCATTTGGGAAGACGAGTGTTGATTAGGCACTCGTAGGAGGCATTTCAAGTTAGGTTTCCTTAATTGGGCCTGACAAATCAAGTTAAGCTCAGACTATGTGCTCATGGACAGTATAACTTTTATTTTGCTTAATTGCATTTTAAATTCAATATAAATCTTGCGGTTCTGACAACTATACATTGACATACAAACCTGTGAGCTCACCAGCGTTTTCGCTGACCCATTTTAGTATTTATCACAGGTACCCAGCAGTAGTTTGGCTGCACAAGCAGGAATTATTAGCTCGAGTCAGCATACATACAACTAGAGATTGGACTGCATTATTATATTTTGTAAAAGTAATTATGCTATGTAATCTCTAAATTTCAGGAACTGAGCTAATGTAACTATATTTTGATGTAAACATTTACTGTATCTATACAAGTTTAAAACGACGCATATAGTGGTCGTTCATTATATCTTATGTGCTTTGTATATTGATTAGTGACACCCAAATCGAGCTTCCGCAAATCATTAAATTTGGGGGTGTCACAGATTGGTATCAGAGCCTAAGGTTATAGTGAACTAGGTTGCATTTAGTGGACCTAGACTATGACCGTTAGGCAGTATTCCCTATTAGGTATAACCAGTTCAGGGATTACAGCATACGAATTTAATTTAACATAGCTTGATCAACTATGTACAATTAAATAAAGATGATGTAAGATCTGAAGGAAGTTATGGCTGAACAGGATACATTAGTTGACTCTGACCTCGAGAGAAACGGGACTCAAAACACGTCTGTGCTAGACACTCAATAGGTGATTATGTGATATACATATATTTACATAAATAGACCTCATTACAACTTTAGACTATATTATATTATATGAATATAGGCCTCTTTCTCTCTAACGTTTTGTCTTGGGATGACAAACACACCACTAGTTCACCACACTCGGACTAGTATCTTATTTCATTTCCTTGTTCTTTCTTACTCAGCATCATGCCTCCTCGTCGTCAAATTACCCTTAGCGAAGCTGAGATCGCGGGAATCATTGCCCGCAGTGTGACCGAAGCCTTGGCTACCCGAACACCACCCGGTAGCGAGGACACAGCAACCAATACTCCACCACCCAAACCTTGCTCCTATAAGGACTTTCTTAGCTGTAAACCGCTATACTTCAAGGGCACGGAAGGTGCCATTGGCTTAATCCGTTGGATTGAGCGCATGGAATCTGTTTTCAGTCTCTGCGATTGCACTGAGAACAACAAGGTCAAATTCGCTGCTTACACCTTTCAGGAAGGTGCACTCACGTGGTGGAAAACCCACGCAAACTCTGTAGGCCTTGAGGTTGCAAATCGACTTCCTTGGGCCGAACTGAAGAAGAAGCTAACAGAAAAGTACTGTCCTGAAGAGGAATTACACAGGCTAGAGGAAGAATTCTGGCACCTGACAGTGCAGGGAAATGAAGTTGCTGAATATACTACCAAGTTTCAGCAGTTTGCTTTATTATGCCCGGGTTTGGTCGAACCAGAAAGTAAGGGCATTAAGAAATACATTCGTGGACTCCCCGAGAACATTCAGGGAAACGTCGCTTCATCCAAACCAACCACCACTGAAAATGCCATTCGATTGGCCCACGAACTCATGGCTCTAGTTGTCAGCCGTGAGACTTCCAACACCTCATCCTCTAACAACAACAAACGCAAATCCATTGAACACCACCACAACTCAAACAAGAAAAACAACACCATCCAAGTCTACAACACCAACTCTGAATCCAACCGCAGCTACACCGGGGACAGACCTTATTGTCCCAAGTGCAACTACCACCACTTTGGTCAGTGCAACCACCCTTGCAACAACTGCAGGAGGTACGGGCATTCGACTAAGGATTGCCGAGCCCCCAAATCCAACAACAACCCCTCTGACAAAAATACCCGACAACCTAAGTCCTGCTACGAATGTGGAAACCCAAGACACATTAGGGATTCTTGCCCATAACTGAAGAACAAGGGCAACTACAACAACCACCGCAACAACAACAACACCAAAAGTAGCGCCTTTGTGATCAACTCAGGGGACGCCCGTCAGGACCCGAATGTGGTCACGGGTATGTTCCTCCTCAACAATTTAACTGCTTCCATACTGTTTGATACTGGTGCCGATAGGAGTTTTATTTCCGATGAATTCTGCCCTCTACTTGACATTACACCTGTTGCTTTAGACGTTAAGTACACCGTAGAGCTAGCAAATGGCAAATTGATAGAAACCAATAGTGTGATACCTAATTGCACCTTAAATCTAGCCGACGAAACCTTCTCCATAGATCTTATGCCTGTTGAGATAGGAAGTTTCGATGTCATCGTAGGCATGGACTAGTTATCCAAACATCGCGCCGAAATCATCTGCTACGACAAAATTGTTCGCATACCTCTCACTGTCGGTAGAACCCTAGTCATACAGGGGGAGACCGGAGGGACGAGGCTTAACATCATATCTTGTCTTAAGACCCGAAAATTTCTGAGAAAGGGTTATCCATCAATCCTCGCGCACATCATGGAGAAAAAGTCGGAGGAGAAGCGACTTGAGGATGTTCCAATTGTTCGAGACTTTCCAGAAGTCTTTCCTGAGGAACTGCCTGGTCTACCACCACCAAGACTGGTTGAGTTCTCAATCGATCTTGTACCAGGTGCTGCGCCTGTGGCCCGAGCACCATACCGTTTAGCTCCATCCGAACTTCAGGAGCTGTCCACCCAGTTACAGGAACTCCTGGAACGAGGGTTTATCAGGCCGAGTTCTTCACCTTGGGGAGCTCCGGTCCTATTTGTTAAGAAGAAAGATGGTTCTTTTCGAATGTGTATCGACTATCGAGAGTTGAACAAGTTAACTGTCAAGAACCGGTATCCACTCCCTCGAATCGATGACCTGTTCGACCAACTTCAAGGGTCGAGTTGTTATTCAAAGATTGATCTCCGATCCGGTTATCACCAATTGCGTGTTCGCGATGCCGATATTCCAAAAACCGCTTTCAGAACCCGTTACGGGCATTACGAATTTCAAGTGATGCAATTCGGCCTAACCAATGCACCGGCTGTATTCATGGACCTTATGAATCGGGTGTGTAAACCTTACCTTGACAAGTTTGTCATTGTCTTTATCGATGACATCCTCATATATTCACGAAACAAAGAAGAACACGCGCAACACCTCAAAACCATCCTTGAACTACTTAAACATGAAAAACTCTATGCCAAGTTCTCTAAGTGTGAGTTCTGGATCAAAATCGTTCAATTCCTTGGTCATGTGATTGACAGTCAGGGGATTCACGTTGACCCGTCAAAAATCGAGGCTATCAAAGACTGGCAATCGCCAACCACTCCGACCGAAGTACAGCAGTTTTTAGGACTGGCCGGATACTATCGACGATTCATTGAAAATTTCTCCAAGATAGCCATACCACTCACGACGCTGACCCAGAAAGACAAAAAGTTTGACTTGTGACACCTGGTCAAAAATGACATTTTTCGCGCCAAATTTAAACTTTCAAATCACGTATTATTTAAGTATAATATCGAAGTAATCGAGTACGATATATATAATTATATATAAATCACGTGAAATGATTATTTAATAATCGTACATAAACAAATCTGAATGAAAAAGAATTTTATTAGATTATATTATGTGAACGAATAGAAATAAAAAGTGAACCAAAACAATTATATGTTATATATACATAGAACGTATTATAAATCGAACAGAAACAATTCTAAAACGTTCTCAAAGGCCAAAATCATAAAAATTCTTTTTTTTTCATTCGTCTGAAAACATTTGGAACAATACCTCAAAATATGAATTCGTAATTCAATTGAAATTTGGCACCCAATTGGATACGCGCAGTGATAAATGTACAAATCTAAAATAGTCAGAAATAATCAAAATGATATTTTACTAACTTTAAATAACGTATCTGGAAAACATCTAGAAAATAAAAATATAAACTATTATATTTTATAGTGCTAAAATTATACCCGTACCCGAAATTAACGGGTTAAAAACCTACAGTATTATTATAGCTAAAATATCTCCAGACATCAACTTGATTAAACCATACTCCCACGTTTGAAAATATTGAGTCTGCATCAATATTATATACTTCCATGTTTCCTTCTCAGTACACACACATGCTCCCTACCAAACTTCAATAATTCACTTTCTTCCTCACTCTGTGCATTTGATCGGCAATAGCAGAAGGAGATCAAGAAGCAGCAACAAATTATATCATCCTCATAATTTAATAACAATCATCATCATCCTTTCTTCTTCATCATCAATCGATCATCATCACCATTTATCCCAACCTCTCGGCTCACTACCTCCACCGCCGACCTCCATCACAAACATCATCCTTTTCGGAATCACCATTAGAGAGGAGGAAACAAGAGGAAGAACGTCATCATAGTACCATCGACCATCATCAACACATCATTCTTATTATCACTCTCGGCACCACCATCGGACACCATCACCAACCGAGAGCACCACCACCGCTCGGCATCATCACACCCGAGCAACCACCACCGAGACCACCACCACCATCGTGTATCACCACCCTCTCAGCTTCGCCCCACCGTGAGCAACTATTTATCTTTTAAAGTGATATGTTTACAAACTAGACCTTGTTGTGTCTTATTGTTGCATCCACGATACATATTCGAGATTTGAAGTTAAAACTACTTGCGAAATGATACTGTAAAATGTAGCTAGAAAGCCTCATGATTAAACCACCTTTAGATGACAAAACACAAAATTTTACTTAACTAACAGTAGATATATACATATACTTAGAGACTTTTAAACAAAATGAGGCTCTTAGCCTACTGGTGAGGGCGTTCAGTTTGTAGCTAGTGGTCACAGGTTCTAATCCTGTGACCTATTTTTATTTTACTTCACTTCTTTTGACTAACTATTATATATATATTTAGTAGCAACACTGTTATTTTTTTTACAAGTCCTTAATAATTATTAAATATCTAATAATCAATTAATATTAACATATTCTTCAAGAACTAATTATATATTGATACTACGAGCTCACCTATATGTATGTATACATTTTCAAAATACACAACGGAAAGGGTTTAATAATAATACTTTTTAACGAATAGTGAATATTACAATTCAAAACAATTGAATCAATTGTGTACTTTGACAACTCGTCAAATACTCGTATTAATATATCTTTTACGTTTAGGACGTTAGAGGATTTCGAATTGGATATTACTCGTGGTTAGGAAAGCTAGCATCCACAGGTGAGTCTCACAGCCCCTTTTTACTGTTTTACTGTTTTGGGGGAGATGCATTACTTGTTTTACTCGAACACATGTACTTACTTACTTGATTTACTTACTGATTTACTGGTATATCGATTGCATGGGTTTTACTTAATCCAATGAAGTCCCTTTAATCATAGTTGTTAGTTATGGACATAAGCGCGGGTTTTAGTATATGGATCCATATGGGACTGACAATCCCTACCTGGGGTGGTAGCGCCACCACGAACCGTACTCGTATAAACAGGTGTTTTCTACTCGTTTCATATGAATGTTTGGATTAGCATTCACGAGGGCAATTACTTACTTACTGTTAAGCTTCAACTATGGTGCTCATGGCAATGTATACGGAAACTATTGCAACTGTGCAATATTTACTTACTTTTACAAACTGATGTGTTCAAAACTGTTACTTACTATAAACCTGTGAGATTCACCAACCTTTTGGTTGACCTTTTTAGTGATGCATTCTCAGGTACGCAGCTATAGTAGGATGGCCCAGCAGGATCTACTTATTAACTCGAGTCGCATGCATGTAACTACTTGAAGATATTATGACATTACTTTTGTATTAATGGTTATGTACTTTGGAATACTAATGTAACGTACTATTTTTCCAACATCTCATGTAGAGTCGTTCTCTGTATACTTTTGGTGCTTTGGTTATTGATTAGTCACGCCCCGACCCGATTCGCTTCCGCAACCCGAAATAGGGGGTGTGACATGACTGGACTGATAAACAAGAGTCGGCATTCCAACTCTTAAAACAAAAGCTTTGCAGTGCTCCTATCCTCTCTTTACCCGAAGGCACTGATGACTTCGTGGTATACTGCGATGCTTCTCATCAAGGTCTCGGTTGTGTGCTTATGCAACGAGACAAAGTCATAGCTTATGCTTCCCGACAGCTTAAGATTCATGAAAAGAATTTCACCACCCACGACCTCGAGTTAGGAGCTGTCGTTTTTGCCCTCAAAATCTGGAGACATTACCTTTACGGTACCAGATGCACAATCTTTACCGACCATAAAAGCCTTCAACACATATTCGATCAGAAGGATCTTAACATGAGGCAACGTCGATGGGTCGAGTTACTTACGGATTACGACTGCGAACTCAAATATCATCCAGGCAAAGCAAATGTTGTTGCTGACGCCCTCAGTCGAAAAGAGCGAGTGAAACCACTTCGGGTTCGAGCCCTCAGTATGACCATTCACAACAATTTAAACATTCAAATTCTCACTGCTCAACTCGAAGCCTTAAAATCCGAAAATGTCAAAGATGAAGCCTTGCGGGGCATGGATAAACAACTCGAAATCAGACCTAACGGGATTAGGTATTTCTCAAACCGAATCTGGTTGCCTAAATTTGGGAACCTACGAGACTTGGTGATGGATGAAGCTCACAAGTCCAAATATTCTATACATCCGGGATCCTATAAAATGTACCACGGTATCAAGGACTTCTACTGGTGGCCGAACATGAAAGCTGAAATCGCCACCTACGTCAGCAAGTGCCTTACTTGCTCCAAAGTCAAAATCGAATATCAAAAACCTTCTGGTTTACTTCAACAACCCAGTCTTCCAGAATGGAAATGGGAACAAATTGCCATGGACTTCATAACCAAACTACCCAAATCCTCGAGCGGTTGCGACACCATTTGGGTGATCGTGGATCGTCTCACAAAATCTGCTCACTTCCTGGCAATCAAGGAATCCGACAAAATGGAACGCCTCACCAACATTTATCTGAAGGAAATCGTGACCAAACATGGTGTCCCAATCTCAATTATCTCCGATAGGGATAGTCGTTTCACTTCACAATTTTGGCAATCACTTCAAAAATCCCTGGGTACTCGACTTGACATGAGTACCGCATACCATCCTCAAACCGACGGTCAAAGTGAACGAACCATTCAAACACTGGAAGACATGCTACGGGCCTGCGTAGTAGACTTCGGTGTAAACTGGGAAAAACATCTACCATTGTGCAAGTTCACGTACAACAACAGTTATCATACCAGCATCAAAGCTGCACCTTTCGAGGCACTGTACGGTCGTAAGTGCCGGTCACCTATCTGTTGGACCGAAGTTGGGGATAGCCAACTCACAGGTCCAGAAATCATTCACGAGACGACAGAGAGAATCATTGAAATTTAAAACAAGCTTAAGGCAGCGCGTGATCGTCAGAAAAGTTATGCTGACGTGAGACGCAAACCACTCGAGTTTCAAGTTGGGGATCGAGTTCTACTCAAAGTATCGCCTTGGAAAGGCGTAATCCGATTTGGCAAACGAGGGAAGTTGAATCCCAGATACATTGGACCATTCGAGATCCTCGAAAGGATTGGTCCAGTGGCTTATCGATTGCAGCTGCCATCTGAACTCAGCAGCGTGCATCCCACATTTCATGTTTCAAATCTGAAGAAGTGTCTGTCTGATGAGACACTTATTATTCCACTCGATGAAATTCGAGTTGACGAAAAACTTCACTTTGTTGAGGAACCCGTCGAGATCATGGACCGTGAGGTCAAACAACTTAAACAAAGTCATATTCCTATCGTCAAGGTTAGGTGGAATTCGCGGCGCGGTCCGGAATTCACCTGGGAACGGGAGGATCAAATGCGACTCAAGTACCCTCAACTCTTCACTGATTCAACGTCAAACACGACTTCAACCTAAATTTCGGGACGAAATTCTTCTAACAGGGGGAGAATGTGACAACCGTCAATTTAGGACTAGAATTTAGTGCCCAATCAAGCTTTAATACATGTAATTAGTTCTGTGTTAGGCTAATTAATGTATCAATTATTATATATATTGTTGAATATATATCTACAATTATACGGTTTGTTTAAATCGTATGAGTCTCAAATCGAATGAATTTCGACACAATAAATACGGACGTTGGTGAACAATTTTATTAAGTAATACAAATATTATTTAATAACGCAACTTTATTTAGAATATTATTTGTTATAATATTTAGTATCCAAGTTTTATTACACAATTAATATAAACGCGAATAAAATGTAATTTCACAAAACAATTAGATATCTGGTAAAATATTACATAAAACATTCTTACAATAGTTAGTAATTTAAAAAGTATATTAAAACCTATAAAATAATTATTTAACGTTTGAACAACGGAGAAAATGAACACCACACGGAGCGCGGAGGCGCAGACTGAGAATTTGGAACTCCCACCCAAAACCACCATCTCTTTCTCTTTTCTTTCATTTCTCAATTTCTTTCTCTCTCTCCTCTCTTATTTTCTCTCTATCACCACCAACACCAAAAATCAACGAAATTCGCAAATAACACCACGAAACGCAACCGGATCATCAATATTTTTAGAGATTCACGACCACCTCGCTACGATCTACAACGCTACCTTTCCGGATTTTCATTTCGGCAAATTGTAAGTTTCCGACAAAATCCCGAAACCTCTCGATTCTTAGTATTTTTCATTTGTGGTTGTTATTATAACTAGTATATGTCCATTACAATGTATAGAACACGAAATTACAGCTTGAAAACGGGTTTAAAACGGATTTTTGGTCGGAAAAATCGTAACAGCCGGACTTTCTGGGCTGGTGTTCATCCATGCGACACAAGCCTTGTGTCGCATGTTGTGTCGTATTTTGGCCTTTGTGTCGCATAAACTCCCTTGTGTCGTATCTTGTGTCGTACCCGAGATTTAGTGTCGCAAGTCCTGCGACACAACCACTATGTCGCATACCCCATACGACACAATCACTATGTCGCTGTTGAATCAGCATTTCGCATCCATGCGACACAACCCTTGTGTCGTATGGACATTGTGTCGCACTCCTATGCGACACAACCCTTGTGTCGCATAATCCATTTAGTGTCGCATGATTGTGTCGCATAAAACAGCAGATTTTTACTAAGTGTCGAGACTCGGAATTTATCACTCGATTTTACCCGAATTCAGATCCCAGATGCGTTTTTCGTCAAAGCAATATAGTAGAAATAAAAATTTTCCAAGCTGACCTGGCAGCTCGACCCCAGCCAGGGGCTATGCCCCTTGGACCCCGCCAGGGGCTGCCGCCCCTTGGACCCCGCTACCAGGGGCGCTGCCCCCGGACCCCGTACTTAGATTCCATAAGCACATTTTTCACCAAGTGTCAAACTTGAACAACTTCAAAACACTTATACGATACAACTTTTCAAACATAATGGAATTTATTTTTCAAGCCTAACACTTCAAACAAATATAGATATGTCGAGATTATTATTTCAACTAAATCACCGACGGGCCGTACATGTTTTCAAACATATTTCAGAATCAAACAAGTCGTTGTAACTTGTATCAATTCAATCAAGCAAGTCGATGTAACTTGTATTAATTCAATCAACCAAATCGTAGTAATTTGGACATATATATAAAGTTGTATAACAACTACAAAGGTAGTCTTTCGAGATACCGGTACAATTAATAACAATCAAGTGTCGTGAACACATTCAGGTTTCAAGTCTTTGGACATCAATTCACTGCTAATTACTTCAAGTTTATTAAATTAAACACTTCAAGACTCAGGTGAGTTTCATAGCCCCATTTTCACTGCTTTACAACTAGGGGTGTGATATTACTACTCGATTTTGTTTTACAAGTAGAACGCAAGTGCCAAACTTCAAATACTACATGAGTTTCAAGCTAATCAATTTAAAGTCCTCCATAAGCATAGTCTCTAGTATTTTATAGCGTGAATGTTAGTATATGATATCATATGGGATTGACAATCCTCATCCGGGTTAGCACGCACTAACAGGTCAAACGGATGTATTAGCATTTGGGAAGACGAGTGTTGATTAGGCACTCGTAGGAGGCATTTCAAGTTAGGTTTCCTTAATTGGGCCTGACAAATCAAGTTAAGCTCAGACTATGTGCTCATGGACAGTATAACTTTTATTTTGCTTAATTGCATTTTAAATTCAATATAAATCTTGCGGTTCTGACAACTATACATTGACATACAAACCTGTGAGCTCACCAGCGTTTTCGCTGACCCATTTTAGTATTTATCATAGGTACCCAGCAGTAGTTTGGCTGCACAAGCAGGAATTATTAGCTCGAGTCAGCATACATACAACTAGAGATTGGACTGCATTATTATATTTTGTAAAAGTAATTATGCTATGTAATCTCTAAATTTCAGGAACTGAGCTAATGTAACTATATTTTGATGTAAACATTTACTGTATCTATACAAGTTTAAAACGACGCATATAGTGGTCGTTCATTATATCTTATGTGCTTTGTATATTGATTAGTGACACCCAAATCGAGCTTCCGCAAATCATTAAATTTAGGGGTGTCACATTATCACTCCTCTTTATCTGTATCAATTTCAAACTCCAATGTCATTATTTAATAATTCCGGCCATCAAGATATGATAACAAATATTCCGGCGATCATAAAATTTGATACAGCAATATGTTCACATATGAATATGTTACATTTGTCTAAATATAAAATCACTTTGGAGTTGAAAATAGATACATCCATGGTGTTCACATATGCACGGACATTGTTCACTTGTGCACTAATGTGTGTTCATGTGCACAAATATTTGTTCACTGTGTTCATGAACTAAAAAAATGAATCTTTCAATATTCACAAACCATTAATACGTAACCAACCATTAACACATAGGATCTGTGTTCATATATCGCCACAATACACGTGTTCATAGATCTTCAGTATATCGTCATCTTTGTCTTTCGGTATTCAAAAGATCCTAATGTGCACAAGTGAACATCCGTTTTTTCTTCTCGATTCGCCTTTTTTCGTGAGATTTCATCTTTTATGTTTGGTCACATGCACACTTGTAAATATGTTTTTCATGTATTCCTTGAAACTTCATAAATACATGAAGCCTAACCATGTCACGTTATTTGATAAACAATTTTTTTTTGCATTTTAAAGAAAAAAATTAAGAACAAACACGATTACTCCAAAAAATCTAGCCTTAAACGATAACGGAACCCTACTTTTTAAAGTTTCAGTAGGCAGTGGTTTTATGTGAAATAGGGACGATCGATATGAATAATGGCCGGAAAGTGGGATAAGAAAACCTGGAAGTTATTGTGAGCTGAGAGAGAGAACGTGTGTTACGGATGAAGAGGTCAATGTGAAATAGATGATAATTAGTGAAAATATATATTGTATTTAATTCCCAAAATGAAATTCCATCGGTACCCCTTAACCTGTTGTAATAAGTTCGTGAACATCCTTTTAATTACTATTGTGCCACTTTCAATTTCACACGTTGATTAGTTTGATCAAAAGCTTATATTTAGTTCTCATGGTTCTTAAACTTGGGTTGGTTCTCATTTGAACCTCCTACTACATATATATATATATATATATATATATATATATATATATATATATATATATATATATATACATATATATATATATATATACATATATATATATACATACATATATATACATACATATATATTCATATATATATATACATACATATATATATATATATGTACATACATATATATATATATATGTATATATGTACATATATATATGTACATATGTACATACATATCTACATATGTACGTATCTACATATATACATATGTATGTACATATATATATATATATATATATCTATATATACATATGTACATATATACATATGTATGTACATATATATCTATATATGTACATATATAGATATATATGTACATACATATATATATGTACATATGTACATAATATATATGTACATATGTTATCTATATATGTACATAATATATATCTATATATGTACATAATATATATCTATATATATGTACATACATATATTATCTATATATGTACATAATATATGTACATATATATCTATATATGTACATATATAGATATATATGTACATACATATATATATGTACATATGTATATATGTACATAATATATGTACATATGTATATACATATATATATATATAGATATTATGTACATATACATATATACATATATATATGTATGTACATATATACATATATATATGTACATATGTATATATGTACATATACATATATGTACATATGTATATATGTATGTACATATGTATATATGTACATATACATATATGTACATATGTACATAAATATATATATACATATATATGTATATGTACATATATACATATATATATGTACATATGTATATATGTACATGTACATATATATATGTACATATGTATATATATGTACATATATACATATATATGTACATATACATATATATCTATATATGTACATATATATATATATATATGTACATATATATTTATATATACATATATAGATATATGTTTACATATACATATATAGATATATGTTTACATATATATATATATATATGTTTATATATACATATATAGATATATGTATATATAAATATATATATACATATATATATATATATATATATATATATATATATATATATATATATATATATATATATATATACATATATAGATATATGTTTATATATACATATATAGATATATGTTTATATATATGTACATATATCTATATATGTACGTATATATGTACATATATATGTTTATATATACATATTATATATATGCATATATATATACAAATTATATATATATATATATACATATATTTGAACCTAACCCTATATATATATATATATATATATATATATATATATATATATATATATATGTATATATATATATGTTTATATATACATATTATACATATTATATACATAAATATATATATACATATTATATATATGTACATATTATATATATATATACATATATTTATACATATATACATACATATATTTATACATATATACATATATTTATACATGTATATATATATATATATATATATATATATATATATATATATTTATACATATTATAGATCCTTGTCGTATATATATATGTACATATTATATATATATACATATATTTATACATATATACATATATTTATACATATATAGATCCTTGTCGTATATATATATGTACATATTATATATATATACATATATTTATACATATATATATATATATATATATATATATATATATATATATATATATATAGGGGAATGATCAAGAGGGAAGTATTTTTTTGGGGGAACGGGGAAGCGTTTAGTATTCATCAAGAAACATATTACAATTATCAATCAAAACGTAAAAAAAAAATACTTTTTCCGGTAAATAGTAACCAAAATCGATGCTACAAAGAATATTTTAACGAATGAATTTCAATTTTAAGTCATAACATTAGTTAATGAATATTTATTTAATAAATTGTTAATATTCACTGTGATGAATATTAACTAATATGCATTACGATACGTATTAAAACTTCACATTATTTGAAAAATATTTATTGTTAATATTCATCAGAATGCATATTAACTAATATTCACCGTGATGAATATTAACGGATTTAGATCTAATATTCATAAATCGATGTTATAATTTGCAGAAAGAATTTATCAAGGACTTAACATTCATAGCATCGATTCTGTTTAACATTTACTAAATTTCAGTTTGTTTTTTTCGAGATTTGTATGGGTGAAGGTAATATGCTTCTTGATGAATACTAAACGCTTCCCCCTTCCCCCAAAAAATGCACTTCCCTCTGGATCCTCCCACTATATATATATATATATATATATATATATATATATATATATATATATATATATATATATACGACGACAATTAATATATATACGAACATATATATTCAACTAATAAGTATATAGGGATATACTTACACGCAATCACTGTTTAACACATGTATCACCAACCAACTAAAGTTGTACAAATACGTTAATGTAATGAATAGTCCGTATACTTATATAAGGTTTATTTATTTGCGTCTAGGTATTTGAGGGACGCATCTGGACTACTATATTACTAGCTGTACTCGCTGAAGATTTGCTACCAGTGAGTTCACAGCCCCTACTTTTTACTTGTTTTAAGTGCTTTTAAAACCAGGGGTGGAAAACATAGAACTATGTACTATTACATGCTACTTGTTTTATATAATTGTTTATCATGCTTTTATATCAAACTGATTTATATAAATGCTTAATGCTTTATATTCAACTGTTAACTATATAAAACGTTTTCACAACTTTTTGGGAATAAGACAACGAATCTTGGTACGATCCTAGGTTTACGTGAGGTAGTTGTAGTGCACATAAGTCCCAGTGCTTGCAACCTATAACCATTAAATAGGTGACTCTAGCCACTGAGTATATAGATAGTACTATCGATTTGACAACCCTCCCAGGATATAACTCGTTGGTCATTCCAACCACATGACGGCAGTCGTAACGAGTAGTGTATACTTACTATGTTACTGAGGCAACAACATCAACTAGTCGTGGATTGGTTATAGTACTAGGTGTCGTTACTTTAACTCTAAAGATTTAGCTCACCTTAGAGGGATCATTATCTATAATTCCCACCTAAACTAAACAACTAAATTACAACGTGATTTGGGAAGGGTATTCCCAGTGACAACTAATAGGATTGGTGTTCCTACACACGACTACTTTTAGGAAACGTTTACCTTGATTGGCTGAACTTGGTGTAACAACCCCAAATTTAGGGTCAATTTAAATTTTCCCTAATTACGTGTTTATTTCTTGTATATAATATGAAATAGGATTATATACATTATGTACTTACTATATATATATGGATGGAATATATATATACGCGTATACGATTCGTACAAATCGTATAAAACAACAATTGTACAAACATACGGACGTTGGTAAAACAATTATTAAATAATGGGAAATTATTTAATTACTTTGACTAGTACTTTATATTATGTTTATAATATAACGGAAAACGTACGTTTTGATTAAAACGTTACCGAACTCCACGAAAACTCGACCAACCGACAAAACAAAACTAAGTTATGTTTTATAACTTGAAAACTAGTATTTTGATAAAATACTTCAACTTAATAACCGGATATTATTTCGTATTTTAAAACGTATATTAAATCGCGTATAAAATGATTTTTACGTTTAAACGACCGGGGAAACGAACACCGCACGGAGCGCAAACACGGAGGAACAAAAATTGGTGAGATCCACACTTGGTGGACCCCACCCAACCGGCCAACAAGGAGGGGACATCACCCCCCTCCCTTTCTCACTTACACACACAATCTCACTCAATCACTCTCTCTCTCTCTCTCTACGGTTTCTCTCTCTCTCTCTAAAACCGATTACAAAACGCCATAAAAACACCATTAAAACACCTCGGAGGTCCATACCCGTTTGGAGAAAAGCGATCACGAGAACGAGGGCTACAATCTCATCTTTTCGGATTTTCGTTTCGACAACTTTGTAAGTTTTCCGGCGACCCGAAACTTTTCCGATTATTTTTATTTTGCTAGATTAATGTTTCCCTAACTTAATAATGTCCGAATATATAATCTAAACTCGTTTTTGAACACGTTAATGTAAATGTCGGTTTTGGTCATTTTAAAGAAAACGACACCACAAACATTAAAAACAACTACCAATAGTTATTATGGACTTATTACAACATATTGAAGCTAGTATAAAAGTTCTAGACCCAACGGAAACCGGAAAATACGTTTTCGGAAACTAAATTTCCGAACAGACCTCTTGTGTCGCATCGGACCGAAATCTCATGCGATACAACACTATGTCGCATGTTATGTCGCACGTTATGTCGCAATGTATGCGACACAACGCTTATGTCGCATTATACGTCGTACCATCTACGACACAAAGTTTACCCATCGCTTGATTGCGACACAACGACTATGTCGTATCGTTGTGTCATACCCTTGTCTGCGACACAATCATTGTGTCGCATAAACACTAAATCAGAAACAAATCCATACGACACAGACTTTATGTCGCATACGGTCTGCGACACAAGAAAGCCCAGATCAGAAAACAAAATATATTCTAAGTGTGGAAATCACTTTTCAACTACTAAATCAAATACGATGCTACTTATACCTGAAAATACTATACTTTTGAAAGTATGCAACAACACTTGAATACGTACAAGACTATACAAAACTAACGTGAGATTTCACTCACACACGCACACGAGTTTACACTCGAAATACTTAGGAGATTACACTCCAACGAACTTACACTTGTACATTACACGGGATTACATCCGATACGAACTTACATGTTCACTCACTAGTTACGTGCTGGATTACACGTTAACTGATACGAACATACATACGAATACTTACGAGGTTTCACTCGTACCCTTTGGGGTCTAAGCCCACTGGAACTTACGCAAACGATACATGTTGTAATACAAACAAACGATTTTACGAGTATACTTTACAACTGTACAACTACTATGAATACATAATAATAATGGATGGAATTATTATTATACACTGATAACAAACAGACCGTACAACTTTTATACAAACTACGATTTACAAACGAATACAAACGTACGAACAAACTAACGGACATTAACTAGTTTGGGAACAACTAGCATGGATACTTTACAAGTATTCCATTTACTTACTAAACCTTATGCATATTAGGACGCTAAGGGTTGCTAGTTCGGAATACTACTTGCTTACTTACTGCATTATCTGCCAGACTCAGGTGAGTCTTACAGCCCCTACTTTACTGTTTTATACTCAGGGGTGAGATGCATTACTGTTTTACATGAACACACAAAACTTACTTGCTGCCATGATTTACTTACTGTATGAGATTACGAATACGCCAACTGCATGAGTTTACGGCTAATCCAATGAAATCCTCCTGAACCATAGTTGTTAGTTATGTGATAAGCGCGAGTTTTAGTATATGGATCCATATGGGACTGACAATCCCCGCCCGGGGTAGCAAGCACTACCACGAACCGTTCCTGTAGAAACGGGCGTTTCTTACTCGTTCCGTATGAATGTTTTGGATTACATTCATGAGGGGGTACCTATATTTACTGTACGTTAAGCTTCAACTATGGTGGCTCATGGCAATTGTATCAAACGGTTAGCATAACCTGCAACCACCACTTATTAAAACTTAAGTTAACGATGAGCATAACCTGTGATCGTTACTTACTGGCTGGCTATGATTTACAAAATACTACTTGTGTGTTCAAACTGTTTACTTACTTACAAACCTGTGAGATTCACCAACCTTTTTGGTTGACCGTTTTAGTAATGCTTCTCAGGTACACAGCATCAGTAGGGATGCCCAGCAGGATAAGCCTTCTTAGCTCGAGTCACATGCATTTACAAGCTTGGAGATTTTCCTACATTACTTTTGTACTAGTTGTTATGTATTAGAATCTCTAGGAATTTACTTGAACTCGAGCTTGTATTTTGAAACTACTTATGTATTAATGTAATAACTTTTCGAACGTCTCATTTAGAGTCGTTCACTGTATCCTTTGTGCTTGTGATTATTGATTAGTAACACCCAAAACATCGCTTCCGCAAACTGTTAAATTTGGGGGTGTTACAGATTGGTATCAGAGCCTAAGGTTATAGTGAACTAGGTTGCATTTAGTGGGCTTAGACTATGACCGTTAGGCAGTATTCCTCATTAGGTATAACTGGTTCAGGAATTACAGCATACGAGTTTAATTTAACATAGCCTGATCAACTATGTACAATTAAATGAAGATGATGTGAGTTCTGAAAGGGGTTATGTTGAACCGGAATGCATTAGCTGACTCTGACCTCGAGAGAACCGGGACTTTTACTTGATTGTGCTAGACACACACTAGGCGGTTATGTGTTATATATATATATACATAGGCCTCTTTCCCCGATACGATACTCTCTCTCGACTACTACGAAATTCACTTTCAAATTTTATCAAACAAACGACAACCCGACTCTCGTCGTTCCATCCTTATTCGATTTTTATAAATTCACGACTACCGACTTACGTCCGAAGACTTCCACACCGTTATAACTGACAACCATTGTTACTCGAACGTCCTTCGATATAAAGATCGAGACCTTGTTTTCATTTACTATTCCTACCTAATTCGACGTTTATACCATTCTACAACGTACCCCACCGTACCATTATATGTATCCCAATAAAATCATTTTCAACTCAAGTCTCCGTCAGACTTCAAATTATACAACCGATTTTTAACATCAAAATTTGATGACAAATGTATTTTTGTCAAACATGTTACAAAATTCCTTACAAAATGTTTTATAAAATTTTCAAAAATTTCGAAACTGTATAAACTTATTTATAACCCACAAACTTTGAACCAATTTCAACCGTTGACGAAATTTCTTTAAACGTACTAAATCATCACCGCCATAATTCTTATTCAAATCCTCACATGTTCTTTATTATTGTTTCAAGGAACATGCCTTCTCGACGTCAAATCATGCTTACTGAAGCCGAAGTAGCGGGTATAATTGCCCGTAGCGTGGCTCAAGCCCTAGCTACCCGAACATCAACCCCTGGTAGCGAAGATACAGCTACTAATGGACCACAACCCAAAACCTGCACCTACAAGGATTTCCATAACTGCAAGCCGCTGAACTTTGCAGGAACTGAAGGAGCAATCGGTCTGATTCGATGGACCGAGAAAATCGAATCAGTGTTCCTCATCTGCAACTGCAAGGAAGAGGATAAAGTTAAATTCGCCGCCAGCACCTTTTCTGACACCGCCCTTACTTGGTGGAACACTTATGCGCAAACGGTGAGCATTGCCGATGCTTACAAACTACAGTGGGATGAACTAAAGAATATGCTGAGGGGCGAGTACTGCCCAAGAGATGAGCTAAAGCAACTAGAGTTAGAATTCTGGAATCACAAGATGCAGGGTGATGACATCACCGGCTACACCAACCGTTTCCACCAGCTGGCACTCTTGTGCCCATCCATGGTTGATCCTGAGTACAAAAGGATCGAAAAGTACGTTGATGGACTTCCCGAACGACTACAAGATTTAGTTACTTCATCCAAACCGGGAACTATTCAGAGCGCCATTCGTATGGCTCATGAACTAACGGCCAATTCTGTCCGCCGTGGCTCGACTTCAACCCCGTCTACGAATAACAAACGTAAATGGGAAGTAAGTCCCCACTCATCCAACCCGACTTCTGACAAAAAGCCTGCAACAGTCAATGCCAATGACTCAAGGGCTTACAAGGGGAGCAAGCCTTACTGCTCCAACTGTAGTCGTCATCATAACGGCTCATGTCCCTGCACTAAGTGCAAGAAATTCGGGCACCTGGCCCAAGACTGCCGAACCAACCCCACTGGTACTGATACTTCTGCACCCAAAACCTGCTACGAGTGCAATGGTACCGGGCACTTCAGGAAGGATTGCCCTAAGCTGAAACCCCAAACCAACAATACAAGGAGTAGAGCTTACGTAATTAACGCCAGGGAGGATGACCCAAACCCGAGACTCTGTGATTTACTCAACCCGGGTACGCGTATTCTTTGACTACCCGAATCTGTTTCTCATAAATCTCTATCTTAATGACTTATGTATAACTGTATTTTATTCTGTGTGTTTTCTTTGATCATAAGTACACGATAGGATTAGGAAACGACCGACTACTTAAAACCCGACAACACAATTTGCCTTACACCTTAGATACAGAAACCCAAACTCCCTTCCCAATTATCTCACACTGGTTGAGACCGGGAACTCGTATGCTATTCGTTACTTGAAACAGATAAATTAATATAACTTCACTTACTTGAGGCAAATTCTTAAATAGAACACTTATTTCGTAGGAAATGACAACTCACTCCGTCAACAACCCTACACTGCAAAATGAACTGCTCAGTGAGGAACCGAAGATGTTTCCTTACCTCCTCGAACTCGAGTGTGATACAGAACACTCCGCTGAATCAGCAGCAGCACCTGCCCCTCCTGCTGCTCTAACTGCTGCAAAAGCATCAGTTGATGAAACCTTGACTGCTGAATCAGTCAGCCACCTTAACCAAACTATTGATTCGCTGCGAAAACAACTTACTGAAGCACGGGAAGACATTGATGACCTACGACGAATTGCTTTCCAAAATGACATACGTATGCGTGAGTACGAGCTACGCTTGATAGCTTTAGAAAACCCTACTTCACCACCAACTTCACAAAGTACTCCTACTGAAGAGGATACCGACACCGACTGTACGTCACCTCCAACAAAAAGGGTGAAGATTACTCCCTCCAAACCCACCGGAAATTACTTGGGAAAGAAACCTTTCTGTTCCCGATGCACTCGGCATCATGAAGGACCGTGTACCATACCCACCGGTCGATGCAAATCCTACCCTAAAAGTACGAATCCTCCTAAGGTGAAACTCTGCTTCAACTGTGGGAGTGCTGGCCATCTCAAGGCCCAATGCCCACTACCATCAGGCAACAAAATTTAGGGTACGTTACCACCTGACGATTAATTGATTTCAAACACTGTAGGACCTACACTACAACTGTAGGCTGCTAGTACACATTGTAGCTACCTGACTAGTATAGAACTACCGATTACTACTTCGAACAAATTTCGGGACGAAATTTAATTAACAAGGGGAGAATGTAACAACCCCAAATTTAGGGTCAATTTAAATTTTCCCTAATTACGTGTTTATTTCTTGTATATAATATGAAATAGGATTATATACATTATGTACTTACTATATATATATGGATGGAATATATATATACGCGTATACGATTCGTACAAATCGTATAAAACAACAATTGTACAAACATACGGACGTTGGTAAAACAATTATTAAATAATGGGAAATTATTTAATTACTTTGACTAGTACTTTATATTATGTTTATAATATAACGGAAAACGTACGTTTTGATTAAAACATTACCGAACTCCACGAAAACTCGACCAACCGACAAAACAAAACTAAGTTATGTTTTATAACTTGAAAACTAGTATTTTGATAAAATACTTCAACTTAATAACCGGATATTATTTCGTATTTTAAAACGTATATTAAATCGCGTATAAAATGATTTTTACGTTTAAACGACCGGGGAAACGAACACCGCACGGAGCGCAAACACGGAGGAACAAAAATTGGTGAGATCCACACTTGGTGGACCCCACCCAACCGGCCAACAAGGAGGGGACATCACCCCCCTCCCTTTCTCACTTACACACACAATCTCACTCAATCACTCTCTCTCTCTCTCTCTCTACGGTTTCTCTCTCTCTCTCTAAAACCGATTACAAAACGCCATAAAAACACCATTAAAACACCTCGGAGGTCCATACCCGTTTGGAGAAAAGCGATCACGAGAACGAGGGCTACAATCTCATCTTTTCGGATTTTCGTTTCGACAACTTTGTAAGTTTTCCGTCGACCCGAAACTTTTCCGATTATTTTTATTTTGCTAGATTAATGTTTCCCTAACTTAATAATGTCCGAATATATAATCTAAACTCGTTTTTGAACACGTTAACGTAAATGTCGGTTTTGGTCATTTTAAAGAAAACGACACCACAAACATTAAAAACAACTACCAATAGTTATTATGGACTTATTACAACATATTGAAGCTAGTATAAAAGTTCTAGACCCAACGGAAACCGGAAAATACGTTTTCGGAAACTAAATTTCCGAACAGACCTCTTGTGTCGCATCGGACCGAAATCTCATGCGATACAACACTATGTCGCATGTTATGTCGCACGTTATGTCGCAATGTATGCGACACAACGCTTATGTCGCATTATACGTCGTACCATCTACGACACAAAGTTTACCCATCGCTTGATTGCGACACAACGACTATGTCGTATCGTTGTGTCATACCCTTGTCTGCGACACAATCATTGTGTCGCATAAACACTAAATCAGAAACAAATCCATACGACACAGACTTTATGTCGCATACGGTCTGCGACACAAGCCTTGTGTCGCAGAAAGCCCAGATCAGAAAACAAAATATATTCTAAGTGTGGAAATCACTTTTCAACTACTAAATCAAATACGATGCTACTTATACCTGAAAATACTATACTTTTGAAAGTATACAACAACACTTGAATACGTACAAGACTATACAAAACTAACGTGAGATTTCACTCACACACGCACACGAGTTTACACTCGAAATACTTAGGAGATTACACTCCAACGAACTTACACTTGTACATTACACGGGATTACATCCGATACGAACTTACAAGTTCACTCACTAGTTACGTGCTGGATTACACGTTAACTGATACGAACATACATACGAATACTTACGAGGTTTCACTCGTACCCTTTGGGGTCTAAGCCCACTGGAACTTACGCAAACGATACATGTTGTAATACAAACAAACGATTTTACGAGTATACTTTACAACTGTACAACTACTATGAATACATAATAATAATGGATGGAATTATTATTATACACTGATAACAAACAGACCGTACAACTTTTATACAAACTACGATTTACAAACGAATACAAACGTACGAACAAACTAACGGACATTAACTAGTTTGGGAACAACTAGCATGGATACTTTACAAGTATTCCATTTACTTACTAAACCTTATGCATATTAGGACGCTAAGGGTTGCTAGTTCGGAATACTACTTGCTTACTTACTGCATTATCTGCCAGACTCAGGTGAGTCTTACAGCCCCTACTTTACTGTTTTATACTCAGGGGTGAGATGCATTACTGTTTTACATGAACACACAAAACTTACTGGCTGCCATGAATTACTTACTGTATGAGATTACGAATACGCCAACTGCATGAGTATACGACTAATCCAATGAAATCCTCCTGAACCATAGTTGTTAGTTATGTGATAAGCGCGAGTTTTAGTATATGGATCCATATGGGACTGACAATCCCCGCCCGGGGTAGCAAGCACTACTACGAACCGTTCCTGTAGTAACGGGCGTTTCTTACTCGTTCCGTATGAATGTTTTGGATTACATTCATGAGGGGGTACCTATATTTACTGTACGTTAAGCTTCAACTATGGTGGCTCATGGCAATTGTATCAAACGGTTAGCATAACCTGCAACCACCACTTATTAAAACTTAAGTTAACGATGAGCATAATCTGTGATCGTTACTTACTGGCTGGCTATGATTTACAAAATACTACTTGTGTGTTCAAACTGTTTACTTACTTACAAACCTGTGAGATTCACCAACCTTTTTGGTTGACCGTTTTAGTAATGCTTCTCAGGTACACAGCATCAGTAGGGATGCCCAGCAGGATAAGCCTTCTTAGCTCGAGTCACATGCATTTACAAGCTTGGAGATTTTCCTACATTACTTTTGTACTAGTTGTTATGTATTAGAATCTCTAGGAATTTACTTGAACTCGAGCTTGTATTTTGAAACTACTTATGTATTAATGTAATAACTTTTCGAACGTCTCATTTAGAGTCGTTCACTGTATCCTTTGTGCTTGTGATTATTGATTAGTAACACCCAAAACATCGCTTCCGCAAACTGTTAAATTTGGGGGTGTTACACTTGGTTTTCCTACAAAACAACTTTTATAGGAAATGTTTACTTGATTGTTAAACTTGTATTTCCTGCAACTATTTATTAGGAAATATTTTTGATTAAACTTGTGTTTCCTACACAGCTATTATTTGTAGTAAGAATGACATTCTTACAGTAAATAGAAAATGTCTTCTTTAATTAGATTACTTGTATTTCCTACTATACATATAAACATTATGTTTGTGTACATGAATGATTTATACAAAACTTGGTTTAACTACGTATATACTAAACCTGTGAATTCACTCAACATTCAATGTTGACGGTTTACTATGTTTTTCAGGGAATTAGGACTCAGGTACTGCGCATGCATAAAAGGACGTAAGCTACCCAGACTATTTAGGATGCCACTTTTGGGACACTTGGATTTCTTTTGTATTACCAATCTCATTGGTTATACTTACGAAATTCCTCTTTTATAAACTTGTATTTGTCAAAACTTATGTTGTACTACAACACTACCACTTGTACGACTTTATAAGTCATACCCTTTTGTAATAACTATAATTTTGGAATCTTAAATATATATGTTCTGTATGATCATATGCTCTGATACAGTGAATGCACTATTGTAACGTCAGCACCCCCGCTGTTAAACTGTAATTATAAAATGCTTCCGCTAATTACTAAATAAACGCGATTACCAATTTTGGGGGTGTGACAGTAATGGACGCTAGCAAAAAGATTAGCTTTATGCTATTTGCTTGGAGTAGAGAACTACATATAGGCTGTCTTTATTCAATGTCTTCGGATCATTCCAAGCAAATATAAAGTACCTTAAAAAACTGCACACAACACAATACACAATATATAAACATCATGAAAAATAATAAAATAATATGTTAGCATTAAAGCTTCATGAACAGCATGGAATACATGCATTATTGGTTATTGGGTATTAGAAGGAAAAAAGAGACATGAATATAAAAGTACTTCACAACAGGAGCAAGAATGTATTTTTCAGAATTTCCTTATATTATTTAAGAGGCTGGACCCTTTAACCTCTTTGATGGTGCAAGAGGTTGAACACATAAATAGACCAACTTAATTGTAGCAAAAAGAGTTCTAACCAGTAGATCCTTGTTGGTATTCATAAAGATCTTAGTGATCAACATCACATAGGTGGCCTGTATGGTTCAACATCTTTAGATTAGGCCAACACCACATTACCTTATGATAGCCTACAAAACATAAAACAATTTTGAACAAAACTGATCGTGTGGAATGAATTTGTTTTATTGGTGAGACAAAAATCAAGTAACACTTAACTGTGGACTCTACATGCCTGCTACACGTCTTCGTCTTGTAACACTGGTTGAAATATAAGGAGCAAGAAACCTTGGCTAGCTGCTGCATCTCTTGGTTTTGTGAATATGTGGACAATTCCACATGAGAAATCTACGTAATATTCTTCAAAAAGTGGACATGCTTCTTATAACAATTTACTCACCAAAGTGTGATTAACATAAAACCTAACCAAACCATATGATTAATCTTTCCAAATATAAATATCAAACGCAAATGCAATTCTCGACCAGAACGTTTGATGTTATAGCTGTCTTTCTCACCATCGAAACGTTGAAATTCTATGACGAAGATAAAAGTATATTATGGACTGAAATTCACTGATTTTTTGAGAGGAATGTTTACCTTAGGGCTGTGTTGAATGCGTGAACGATTTCATAAAATAATAGACATTTTTGAGAAATTACACAAATCGCATAGTCTTTGTTATGCCTCTACTGGTTTTGTAGTTATTAATTGATACGATCAAATATTGGCTGCAGATAAATCGCGTATACTTTGGGAATAATAAATACTAATTTAGATTTAGTAATCCTTTTTCACCATGTATTTTCGGGAAAAATTTTGAAATTGATCACGGAAAGACGTGTGCGGAAGAGTGGGTAACTTGTTTTAGATCCAAAAAATTAGAGTATTTTGTTATTTTGGGATATGAATATATGAATATGAATAGTTGGATATTAAAAACCCCTTTATTAAAATGTTCGTGCCGTATAACAAATGCTGATGCATTTGTCAAAACTTGAAATTACATTAAATAATTATATTGAATATAATAAATATATATATATATAACTAATTCGGAAAAATTATAATTAGATGGTAATAATATTATTAAATTCTATACAAATTTTATTTTGTTTTATTTCATATTTTTAATTTAATTTAGTTAATTACATGTATATAACAAAATTGTATCGAATGTCAACATAAATGATTGATTGGCCAGTATCGATGGTTTGTAATAAAATTATAAATCTAAATTATTACTTAATATAGATTATGAGGTGAATAGTTGTTAACATGCAAGACACAATTCCATTTTTTTAATTCATTAATTTCTGAAGGGGAATAATGTAATTATAAGGGGAGAAATGATAGTCATAGTAAACATGGAGGTAGTAAAATGATCATTTTTTTGGGATTATATAAGTGTTAATTTTAATTTAATAAAAGGATTGATCAACAATTTATTAATTATGTTTAGGTATACATGTAAGCATTTAATCATTGGATCAACATTAAAGGAGCCAATGGAAGGGTAAGATCTCTTCTGATTGACCTCTTTTATTTAATATAAGGATTAAAGATGTTAGATTAGATGGAGGGTGGAGATGTGTTTTCACTGGGGGTTTTTTATCTCCTTGTTTTCACCAGAACCCATCTATATATATATATATATATATATATATATAGACTTGGGATCCTGTGAGAACAAGGAGATTCCGTGAGAACGGTGAGAACACATCTTAGCCATCCATTTTTTGATCAAAAAACCTGATTTTGAAGGTGGCATTTTTGTAAATACTTTAAAGTTTGATTTTGAAAGGTTAACATAAGGATTGCTAGATGAAGTTTAATTTTTTTTGCTTCACAATAGTTTTAACATGGTGAAGTTTTATTTAATTTTTGTTAATCAACATATTTGAAGTAGTGAATTGATAAGTATAAAAATTAATCTTTTCAAAAACTAATGTTAAAAAAAATATATTTACTTAATCTAATTAAAACTATGTGAATCTATAAAAATAAAAATTCATAGCATCGTAACCTTATGTTAAAAAAAATATTAAACTTAACCTCACCAAAATGATGTGAAGCTAAAAAAAAAGAAGCTTCACGTGAGCAAAATGATGTGACGCTAAAAAAAAAAAAGCTTCACAGGAGCAAAATGATGTGATGCTAAATAAAAAAAGATTCACATGAGCAAAATGATGTGAAGCTTAAAAAAAAAAAAATTTCACATGAGCAAAATGATGTGAAGTTAAAAAAAAAAAGCTTCACATGAGCAAAGGTGATGTGAACCTTCCAAAATCAAACTTCAAAGTATTTACAAAATTGTCACCTCCAAAATCAGGATTTTTGATCAAAAAAATGGATGGCTAAGATGTGTTCTCACTGTTCTCACGGAATCCCCTTGTTCTCACAAGAACCCAACCCTATATATATATATATATATATATATACCTATATTATAAAAGGTAGATGTTTTTTACTATTACAGTCCTTAAAAAATACCACCTCAGCAGCAAATAGTCTTATACTGTTCATCTTTTGAAATTTTTTGTTGTGCAACCAAATACCATAAGTCCATAACTTCACCCATCATCTTCTCACCGGCCCTCATCTCATTTCTGATTTCTCTCTCTATATCTCTCTCTCACACACATTTTCTTTACCCTTTTGGTTTCTTTTTCTTGGAGACTTTAGCTAATTTATGTTTTCCTTGCAGTGATACTTAGCTTACAGGTTTCTTATATTAGCTTGGATTTGAAGAATGGTGTATGTGGTTATGGATTTCCTTGTGAAATGTAAGCTGTCCCTTTCATTCGAATTTTACCGATCATATATATGTTTTTTCATGTCTTCCTTGCGAATTGTAAGTTACACTTTTGGAATTTTTGTTTTCATTTAATTAATGGTCATGGTGTAAGCTCATCTGCTGTTACATATTTACATGGATAGATATGTTGTAGTCATGGTGATGATATATGATTAATGGAAAAAATGGTGATAACTTTTTCCCTTAAAATTTTTAATAATATTTTAAAATGTCTTTATTCCCAGAAAGCTTTTCCAAATCATCAAATCAGAAATATACATTTGGTAATTACTGCCTTTTCCTTCCTCCTTTTTTTTGTTTCTTTTGTATGCGTATTGTTTTTGCAGGTTTTGAAGTATCTGTTATTCATTTGACGGATTCATGTTTAGGTGTGTGTGTGTATGTGTATGTGTATCTAACATCTGTTTCCTTTAAAGTTGGTGTGTTAACATGTTTTCACGTGTTTGTGATTTTGAGATGGCTTCAGTTTTTTTACTGTTGGGTTTAATTTGTTGGTTTAAGCAGCCCATAAATGAGTTTGGCAGAAATTTGAAGGTATGGATGTGACTGAAGAAGATCATGAAGATTTGAATAATGTTGATAAGAAAATGATGAAGATTTCATGGGTCTCAATTTTCTATGTAAGTCTATAACCATAAGAATGTTTACGTTTTTGTGAGATAATTTTAATTTGTATCAGTTTTGTTCTTATTTTTAGACCATCAATAACATATTTGGAATGTTGTGGGAAGATTGAAAGTAGTCAATACGTAGTATAAACAGACAATTTATTTATGTATTTTAAAATTTATATGATATGAATGAGCATTAGTCAGGTTAAATTAGTTTTTGTTATTTGTACTCCATATCTTAGGTCTTATATTATTAGACGTTGGAGTTCAATAATGTAATTTCGGATAAATATGGAGTATTAGTGTATTATATATGATGATTTCAGCTAACAGATATTTGTACCCTGGATATATGATTTAAAGAAATGGATGGGTATTTATGTTTGTAATGCTAACTACGAGTATATACTAATATATACGAAGCATATCTTTACTCCTTTATAATACATATGCCCCCTTTTCATTTTAAGAGATTCAGTTTCAACCACTAGCAAATCCCAACCATTCATTACTATCAAAAGCAATCCAATGGCCCTCCTTCTTTGATCTCCACCTTTAGCCTTTTAACCTACCTATATAATCACGTATACATCACATAAACACATAGTATACACACTAAAAGAAACACACAAGGCTCTTTTCTCTCAAATCAGGTTAACATCACCAACAATACAAAAACACCTAAAGAAACACACACTCTCCTTCCTACTTCATTCCTTCCTCACACTTTCCGCCGCCGTTTCCACCCTCCCTTGTTCGTCCGAAACCATCACTGCAAATATGATAACATCACTACCGACTCTTCACCGTCTAAGTAACCAACCGGAGTTTCTTAGATCCAAAATGGTTTTCTTTACCCACCCCTTTCTATTGGTCAGATTTGCAACTATTCTTTTAATTACCTTTTTTTGTTAGATCTAAATGTTTCACTCTATATTTGTCAAATATATCATTTACATGTTAATTAAATCTGCAAGTTTTGTTTTTGTGCAGATCTAAATTGTTCCCAACTACCACCACTACTGTCGGAGGCTACTGCTAAACTGATGTTGGATGGATCAAAACCGAGTCCGTACAAACGGCATCAAAAGGTTTTTATCCCTTTTTGTAACTCCTATTGTGTGTTTTTTCTCTAATTTTATTCTTCAGCTTACTACTTTTATTATTATTATTTTCTTACTTGAAAATTCATCTTTGTATTTTATAGATCATGAGCATATTTCCTCTAATTTTATCCTTAAAGGTAAAGGTCTCAATTCCATTCTAAAAGTTCATCATTTTTGTTATTTAGTTTGGTATTCAGATTATTCTAACTGAATCTCCATGTGGATATATGTAGGAAAAAAAAAAAAAATTAACCACAAGACAAGGACTTATGGATAATCCTTTGAAACGTGTGAACCGAGGACATAAAGACGAACTTGAGTTGACCATACAAATCTAAAATAAAACCCTTAAATCTAAAATAAAACCATTTATCCTGACACCCTATTAAACTAAATTATTAAAATTCTGAATTCAATAAAATTACTTTCTAACACTCTTTAAGGCCATATAGAAAGAATATGAAAAATGCAATGGAGTAGTATCGAGAAAGATTTTTAATATTTCATTTACTTCTATTGTCCTTTTAGATTCCAACTTTTTAAAATTTTAAAGCACATCGTTTTGTTCAAAGTCCGAAGTTCTGAAAAAAAAAAAAAAAAAAAAACACTTTCTATTTACTGTACTCAACTCAATAATGTATACAGTAGTATATAAGGCTATTGCCATTCATGACCGAGAGGTTTGGTTGGTCACACTTTACACAAAAAGAAACAATTAAAAAATAAAACCTCACCAACCAAATGTGTTGGTGGGTTGGATTTAGTCCTGCCGGTTGCCCATATTATAATACTAACCTTTAAACCCGTGTATACACACGGGTTATGCAAGGAAAAATAATTTATTTTATAATACTTAGTTTGTCTTTTTTATAAGGGTGATGATCCTTACACTAGTAAAATTATTCATATATCACTAAATGTGCTTTAAAGTGTTGTATAGTACAATACTATAAAGCATTCTTAGTGGTGTATGGATAATTTTTGATGGTGTAAGGATCACTCCCCTTTTTATAAGGAATTTGTATTTATTATATCTAATAAAATAAAAGGTTTTGATTAAATGTTTTTTATATCATGAATTACAATGACATCGAGTCATAAATTTTAGCCAAGCAAGGAAAAATAATTAATTTTATAATACTTAGTGTGTTTTTTTTTTAACAATTAATTAATTAGTATTTATTATTTATACTTTTTTTTTTGTCTATAGGTGATAGATTAAAACGTAGACATTTATATGTTATGGAGTACTTCTTATCTAATAAGGATTTATATCTAATAAGGATTTATGTATGATATAATTTTCAATAAAATACGATGGACACATAAATTAATTAAATAATCTTAAATTATTTATATTATGAATGATGATATCATTGATACCTAAATTTTAGCCAATTTTACAAAATTGAACAATTCTATTGGTTGATTAAAATTTTGATGACATCATTAAATGTTTCTTATATATAACTTAAGATTATGGGTTGATTTTGAATTGTACTTTATGCAATAAACCTTATACTATTGTTGTATTATTTAATAAAATAAAAGGTTTAAGGTGGGTTGGTAATGGGAGTGTAAAGTTGGGTTTAGTTTGGTTGGATAGGTGGAAGAGAGAGAAATTAATTATTTAGTGAATAGTTGGGTTGGTTTCGGTTGTGAATGAGGATAGTCTTAGAATCTAATATGTACAACTTTATCTCTCTTACAAGTGAGCATATGCATAGAATACACGGATGAGCCGATCACGTGTAAAGAAAATGAGATGGTTTTGACAGTGTAAAGAAAATTAGATGGTTTTGATGTGTGTCGGGGTGTGTAAAGAAAATCAGCTTTTTATTTCCTTATGAGTGAATATTGAATATGACCTTTGACTTTAGCTTTTGTGAAATCGTAAACTGCCTTTTCAGTTTTTACTGTTATGTACATGTTTAAAAAGTTTGCCTTTTCTGTCTTGTAGGACTATTCATTAGGAGGCCGACACAAAGTTCGAAATCCCCCAAGTCTACGACTTTCACATATAGATCAAATAATAAAAACATTTCCTGGGTGTTTATTGGAATGAAAGCTCAATGTATTTGTATAGGTTTTTGAGAGAGAAAATAGACATAGGTGATAAATTCAATCAAAAATAAAACCAATGCACACACATGCACTTAGCGGTGTTATTCAGGTCAACCCGACCCTAATAAGAGTTAGTCGGGTCGGGTTAGTCGGGCTTTTCAGAAATAAATATATACCCGTAGCCCGACCCTATTAGGTAATCGGGTTATCGGGTTCGGGTTAATCGGGTAGCGGGTTAACCCGTATAAATTCACAGTTTTCTAATAATTGTTAAAATAAATATATAGATGACTTTGAATGTTGGGATAGTACACCAAAATATTGAATGATATATGAAGTTGAAACCACATGAATTATGTATACGTAGTTAAACCATAGTCTGTAAAAGTGAGTTTTGTTTTAAATTGAATATAAGTATTGGATTTCAAAGCAGGTATAAGTATACTTGAAATGTGAGGCATGTTTACATCTTTCGAAAATTGAAGAATGCAATCATAGCACTAACATTTTGATGAAAGAATAATTACAAGTTGTGTTACAACTAATATAAGTTCTTCATAATCATATTCATATACATTGCTACACTTTACACTAATGTTATTATATGGTTATAGCTGCTATTATTAATTAAATTGTAGTCTTAGACTCTTATATATATAGAAAAATATCTCCACATTAAATTAACATATTCAACTTATATTATTATATACAGAAGTTAACTATGAAAAAATAACAGAAAAATTGATACTTGGTTAAATCGGGTTAATCGGGTCAATCTGCATTCGCATAAGTTTCTCTATTTTAACCCGTAACATGACTCTACTAAGCATTCGGGTTAATCGGGTTAACCCACATAACCCGATTAAACTTTCTAACCCTATTAAACCCGATCCGGAGAGTCTTAATAGGGTTCGGGTCGGGTATGGGTTGGGTCGGGTTACTTACATAGTCTTAATAAGTTTCTCTATTTTAACCCGTAACACGACTTAGCTTTGCTATGACGATAAACAAAGCTCTAGGTCAGACAATTCAAAACGTGGGTGTTTATTTACCGGAGTCTGTATTCTCGCATGGGCAACTTTATGTTGCATTGTCTATAGGCATATCTCGCAATAATAAAAAGGTTTTAGTGAAGTCTCCTACAAAAATGAATCAGGTCAGAGTTTACATATCAAATGTGGTGTATAGAGAAGTTTTAAGTGATGTATAAATAATGAATACATGCAACTATTTATTATGCTATTTCATTTTTCGTAGTAGATTACTTGTATGGATAATGATTAATTTTTCAATACTTATATGTCAACACGTATAAATTGTTACATTAACGATTATGATACCAGATGAAATTATTTTGCCCCGCCGCTTTGCGCGGGTACAAGGCTAGTGTATATGTATGTATATGTATATGTATATACGGAGATGGAACAACACAGTAAAAATCCAAGTAATGTTGATGAAAGTAAAAATCATTAACGTACTCGATCATCTTTAATTTAATTTGTTACTATAATTATTTTCATGCTTTTATTGAATAAACAAAATCAGTCATGGACCGATAATGTATTTTTGATTTACTCCCATATGAAAAAAGAAAATGAGAATTAACGGAGGGTCGTACTTGATACAGTGGGTTTGGTGGAGCAATAAAAGACATATAGAGTGTAGTGTAGGTTATGATGGGATAAGAGTATAAGACCTCTCGGATGACATGACAGGATGACGGTATTGTGTGATTGAGATATATTCCACCAACTATCATTGACTTTTATCATCAATCAAGTACAGTATTTCATAAATGAATATCAAAAGATTCAAAACAACGTACTACTTCATAAACAAAGTCTTCTTCTTGTGAGTTTAGAAATGTACGACAAAACATTGTTTAATACGGGGTACAAAATATAATGGGTTTCAGGAGACAAAATGTAATGGTACGACAAAACATTGTTGTGGTGTCAATCCAAGTGTTATGGGTATTCAGGAGACAAAATGTAAATCTATGGTTGATGGCTTTGTGGCTAATCTGTGGGGTTCGGATGAGTTTGGTTATGCAAAGGTTGATGCAAATGGTAACTCGGGAGGTCTATTGATTATGTGGGATACTAGGGTTTTGGATGTTCAAGAAGTGTTTGGTGAGGAGGGGTTTATTGCGGTGGTGGGAAAGTGGATTGGTAATGACCAGGTAGTGGGATTCGTTAATGTGTACGGTCCGAGACAAGAAGCTGGTAGAGGTGAGCTATGGATCAAGTTAGAGAGATTAATGAATAGACTTGACGGGAGTTGGTGTGTGTTTGGAGATTTTAATGAAGTCCGGAATAAAGATGAGAGACATAATTCTCAATTTAGTGAACGAGGGGCAGAAGCATTCAATAGGTTCATTCGCGAGATGAACTTGGAAGACATTCCAATTAGTGGTAAGAGATTTACAAGAATTAGCGACGATGGTATTAAATTCAGCAAATTAGACAGGTTTCTATTGATGGGAGGCTTTTTTAATGGGCCCAGCCGTATGGTTTGTACCCCTTTGGATAGGAAATTCTCCGATCATTGTCCGTTGTTATTGACGAATGAAGCAGAGAAGGATTTCGGACCAAAACCTTTTAGAATCCTGGGCATGTGGTTAGAAGAGGCAGGCATTGAGGGGGTAATAGAGGAAGCGTGGGGTAAGCCAGTTTCTTCTTGTAGGCCTGATTGTGTGTTTAGGGATCGTCTAAAAAATGTCAAGGCCGCGCTGAAAGTTTGGAGTAAAGGTAAAGTGAGCGATGTGGATAAGGATGTTAATAGATGTAAAGATACGGTTCAGAGATGGGAGCAGGTAGCTGGAAACAGGGAGCTATCACATAGTGAAATTGAAGAGTTGATGGAAGCTCGTAAGTTGTGGGTTGAAAAGGAAGGTATTAGATCTAAGATCTTGAGACAGAGGTCGAGAGTTAAATGGGCAGCGGAAGGAGACGAAAACTCTAAGTACTTTCATACAGTGATACGTAAGAGAAGCAGGAAGGGGGCTATGATGGGATTGATGGTGGATGGAAATTGGTGTTATGAACCTCAAAAGGTTAAGTCAAGTGTCAAAGATTATTTCGAGAAATTTTTTAAGGAGGATTCGCATGAGAGACCTTCTTTTAGGAGTAACAGATTTAAAAAATTGTCAGAAGAAGAAAAGAATAACCTTGAAGTGTCGTTTTCAGAAGACGAGGTTTGGAGTGCGGTCAAAGGGTGTGGAAGTTCAAAGGCACCGGGTCCAGACGGGTTTAATTTTAAGTTTATAAAGAAGTATTGTAGCCTGCTAAAGAGGGAAGTGATTAGGGCTTTGGCTTGGTTTTGGGAGAATGAGTGTATTAGTAGAGGTTGTAACTCGTCTTTCGTTTCACTCATCCCAAAGGTTAGTAACCCAATTGATCTTGGTGACTTTAGACCGATTAGCTTGATCGGTTGCTTCTACAAAATTGTGGCGAAAGTGTTAGCCGAGCGGTTGAAAAAGGTCATAGGTTCGATTATTGGAGAAGTGCAGAGTGCTTTCATTGCAGGAAGGTCTATTTTGGATGGGGTTCTTGTAGCTAATGAACTTTTGGACCGGATGAGAAGAAAGAATAAAAGGGGACTGGTCTTTAAAGTGGATTTTGAGAAAGCATATGATTGTATTAGTTGGGAGTATCTTTTCTCAATCATGGAACAAATGGGGTTTGGGAAAAAATGGATTAGATGGGTTAGAGCTTGTGTTTCGTCAGCTTCAATCTCGGTGTTGGTTAATGGTTCTCCAACGGAGGAGTTTTGTTTAGGTAGGGGGATTAGACAAGGTGACCCGCTGTCGCCTTTTCTCTTTTTGTTAGTGGCGGAAGGGCTAAATGTGGCAATGGAGGAGGCGAGGGCTATTGACGCATTTAAGGGTATTAGGATTCAGGAAGATAGAGTAGGGTTTTGTCACGTGGTGATCTCCCATTTACAATTCGCGGATGACACTATTTTCTTCGGCGATTGGGAGGAGGATAATATAGCGGCTTTATTAACACTTCTTAAGTGTTTCCAAAAGGCGTCAGGGTTAAAAGTGAATTTAAAGAAGAGTAAGATCATGGGGATCGGAGTAAAGGAGGATGTGGTTAAGGTGTGGGCTGATTTGATTGGGTGTGGTATTGAGACGGTTCAGTTTAAATATCTCGGTCTCCCGGTTGGTGGTTCTATGAGTAGGTTGTCGTCGTGGTCTTCCGTATTAAGTAAATTTAATTCTAGACTCTCGGATTGGAAAGCTAGAACGATTTCTTTTGGTGGCAGGTTAACTTTGCTCAAATCTGTGCTTGGTAGTCTCCCGTTGTATTTCTTCTCCCTTTTTCGTGCCCCGGTATGTGTCTTAACTCTCTTGAGTGTATTCGTAGAAAATTTTTTTGGGGCGGGAAAGGGGAGGGCAATCATAATACGTCTTGGATAAATTGGAATTGTGTTCTTTCTTGTTTTGGGAGGGGGGGTCTAAATATCGGGAGTTTAAAAGCGGCCAATTGGGCCCTTCTTGGAAAATGGTGGTGGCGGTTTAAAACGGAGGGCAATGCCTTGTGGGTTAGGGTCATTTCTTCTATTTACGGGAGGAATGGGGGTTTGGGTGGTATCGATAGAGGGGTCTCTCGGGTGGGGAAGGTTTGGGGTAACATTTTAAAAGTGGGTAAAACCATTGATGGCGTTGGAATAAATTATTCTAATTCATTTGGGAGAGAGGTCGTTAACGGGATGGATACTTGCTTTTGGAAAGATATATGGTTAGGAGGTGAGGTTGCGCTTTGTGATAAATTTGAGAGATTGTTTAGTTTGGAGAAAAATAAAAGCGTGAAGGTGGGGGAAAGGGGGGAATGGGTGGGTGATAATTGGAATTGGAAATGGGAGTGGGTTAGGGAGCCAAGAGGAAGGGTGGTTGGAGATTTAGAAGAGCTTCAGAGGGTTGTAGATCGCGGTAAACTTAAACGGGAGGGTGTGGATCAATGGAGATGGTTGTTAAGGAAGGATGGTAGGTTCTCGGGTAGGGATTTGAGAAAATTGATAGATGAAAAATTGCTGATAGATAATAAGAGGCGGGTCGAAACTCTATGGTGTAAGCTAATTCCTAGAAATATTTGCGTTTTTATATGAAGGCTTAGAAATGGTAGAATTCCAGTTCGCGAGGTGCTTGATAAAATAGGAGTGGATCTTCATAGTATTCTTTGCCCGTGTTGTCTGGATGAGGTGGAATCGTTGGATCATTGCTTCTTGAGATGTTCCGGTGTTAAAGAGCTTTGGGTCAAAATTTTCCAATGGTGGGGGTTGGGGTATAAAGATTTTAGAAAATTAGAGGATCTAATCAAGCATGAAGGTAGTGGGTCCTTTTCATCTTGGAAGAAAAAAGCTTGGTCTAGTGTTATTTGGTCTACTCTATATTTAATTTGGATGTCAATAAATAGTAAAGTGTTTAATAGAGCTGCTGATGTGTCTACGGATTTGTTCAAAGAGGTGCAACTGAAGACTTTCGGTTGGGTTTCTGCTAGAGAGAAGTCAGTGAGAATTGATTGGGATCTTTGGAAGAATGCTGCTGGTAGTTTTGGTTAATTTTTGGACTGATTTCGTCTTCTACGGGTCCACTTTTAGCATCGATCTTTGCTGTTGTGCCTTCTGCTGTCTACTGATATTGTAATGGCCCCATGTGGTTTTTATTTTTTGTTGACTCCTGTTTGTTAGTTGTTGCTCTTTCTCGGTATTACCTCTTGTAATATTGAGTAAAAGGTTGTGTCTCGGTCTTGTTGGGCCTGTTGTTATTTTGTGTGGATCTTTGTTTTTTATGGGTTTAATGGTAATTTGTCTGCAGTTTCCAAAAAAAACAAAATATAATGGGAATATGGATGGTTGTGTACACAAAGAAACGCATGGGTACAACTATAGGACTATTGATAGAGCATGACCTGACTTTTTTTTCCCTATCTAAATCTTATAAAATCATTGTGGTTGAATAAAATAGAAGAACATTACTCATGCATTGTAACGTTACTGTTTTACCGTATCATTTTGCGATAATGTAAGTTTATTATACTTCTAATTTCTGTATTAGTCTAAAGTTAAACTTTAAATAACGTGGGTTGTGCTATGCACAACCTTAAAAACTTCCTAGTACCTATATTATATAAGGTAGTTCTTTTTTACTGTGATATCCTTTAGAAATTTACAGCTCAGCAACAAACAGTCTGATACTGTTACAAGTATGGAGCAAATGAAGACCATCACCCTTTTAACTTAACCATCTTCCCACCTCCATCTCATTTCTCTAGCCCCTCTATAGCTCTCTCTCCCCCACTCACTCTCTTCTAAACGTTTTTTTTTCTCTTCCTTTTTCTTTGTTTTTCGTTTGTATTATTATTATTTTATTTATACTATATATAATTGGTCTCTTTGTGTTACTGATGCTTGCAGGTGTATCCTCATCAAGATGGACTCGAAAACAAAGTGCTAAACTATGATGCCTATTTCACGAAAATGCTGGTTAACGTGTGTTGAGAAGAAAAAGATCGAGTAACCCAATTAAGGTATGTAGATATGGTGTTGAGATTTTGTTTCTCTCGAAAATTTAATTTTTGCAAACCAAATATCATGCTAAATTGAAGTTTTGTTGTTAGTTCCTCATTATTTCCGGTTATGCCCTTCTGTTGTTACCATGGACATTATTATGCTTTTGGATGGTATATATCATGGTCATATTTCATACTCCGTATTTGTTTTTCCAATTTGGTGTTTCTTTAGAAACGTTTTCATTTTCAAGAAAATTCTAATGAAGACATATATGCAAAGGAAATTTTTTACTATCTTTAATACAGTAGTTTAATGTGTTACTCAATTATTTAATCTATTCAGACAAAGTTCTATTTACAGGGCATAAAGATATATAAAGATAGATGTCAGGCAGAGTCAAACAAGAAAAAAGAAAGTAGAAGGCTATATATATATATATATATATGCATAATGATGTGGTGGAGCCGTGGTCCGTGGAGGTAGAGACCGACTAGAGAGTTTTCAAGTTGATACTCCGTATCGCTATTGCTCCGTAAAGCATGGTAATTAAAAGTTATTGTTTAAAATGACAGAAATATTTTATTTATTTTGGTGACTCACTAAATGGTGGTCTCACGTGTACTGTTGTACATATATTAGTATAAGATTAAAATTATATATAATATGTTTCATAGACGTAAATATTGGTACATTGTTTGGTTTCCTGAATTTTAAGTTCTACTACATTTACATTTACATTTGATGTTAAGACCACTTGTAACGCATATACGTGGATGGCGTTGTCAAGATCCAGAACGCTAACGCGGCGTTCTGGACCGGCGTTGTCGTGGCGTCGTTCGTGAGATAACATGGGAAGATACGAGCGTTGTGAAATTTTTATTCTTTTTGTTTTTGTTTTCGTTTTTCCTTTTCCTTTTTGATTTTGCTTTTTTTCTTGGTTGCTTTTAAATGAGTGGTTTGCAGGGAAGCTGTAACCCAAAAAAAAAGTTGCAGGGGAGGGGATGAGAACGATGGAGAAGAAGAAGAAGAGGATGGGTGGGTAAAATCATATCATAACATTAGTTAGTGGGTGGTTTTAAAAATGTATTTTATCTATTAGACCATTTTTTTTATAAAATGTATTTAAATTTATTTGTTTTATGAATAATGAAATAGAAGAAAATTAAATTTAGTTAGTTGGTGGGTGGGTGGGTCCCAGAATGGGAAAAAGTGGCGTTCTGGTGTTATGATTAGGAGTGTTATGGTGTTACGCTGATGTGGCGCTGATGTGGCACCTGAAAAAGTGGCGTTCTGGTGTTACGGTTACAGATGGTCTAATGTTTGTTTTCTTTCATGGTATCCTATCTACTTACGGTATTTCTAGCTAGATCACCTCATAATATTTATTTTTTGTAGAGAGAGATGAGGAAGGATTATTTCAAGAATCGTTTAGTTTCTTTCATTATTTACTTTTGGTATTATCACAAATTTGCGATGTTTTTCACAAACTTAGGATAATGATGATGAGATGTAGAACGAGAAAAAGGTATATCGACATGTAATATATGGCAATAGCTTCAAATGGACAATGTCACAGTATATACCAATATTTAGAATAGAATCTTTACTAAATACAAGTAATACCATACATGGCTGTAGTGTTGATCACTTGATTTTATACGTACGGGTTTATATGGAACAGTAATTACTCCATATTACAATTGTTTCGGAAGTATAAAAACAAAAATACGTATACGTACTCCTAGTATATTAGGCGTACTATGGAAATAGCAGTTGAAGAAGCTGATCATGACTAAGCTAGGAATAAGAAATAGCCAATAGAGACAAACAATAGTAATTTTGGAGGCATGGGGCTGGTGGTATGGTTGAGTTGGGGACTCGAGTATTTTATGCGTCAAAAGATTTGTCAAAATATATGTTAGGTGAAACTGTGAAAGCCTGAAAGGTAATGGGTGGTTCCAAAAATCTATTCTATTTTACTTTTATTATGTGACTATGGGTAGTTCCAAAATTCACATATACAATCAGGAGATTAAATATATCAAAAACACACAATCTAAGTAAAAGTAAATTTATACGGTGATCGTATTTGTTAAAGAGAATTGCACTTTTGTATAGACATAATCACATAAATATAAATATTAATTATAAAAGTTGACCGTTAATTAAAGAAACGAGTTTTTTTTTATTATTTTATAATAGATAAATAAAAAAACTGTATTGTACTGTAGAAGTTATGATTTTAGACCATTAGTTGTTTGTATATTTAGACCATTCCCAACAGTGACAGAAACTGACGCGCCACATCAGCGCCACATCAGCTTTTTTAACCAACTGACAGAAACTGACAGGCCCCTCCCAATAGTCATCCGTCAGTTTCATTTTTCAGGGACCCGCACCAACAAACTTAATTAAATAATACAAAATAATTAAAAGAAAAAAACACATTTCATTAAAATTAAAAACATTACAATACTAAAAAAAAACATTACAATACTTAAAAAAAATTCAATAATAAAAAAAAAGTTACACTAAAAATGAAAGGCAATTATTTTAATTAAACGATTACAACAATTAACGACTACGGTAGTTCGGAGGGAGTTGTGCAATGTGGTCGATCAAAGCATTTCGAAGTCGGTGATGAACTTCCCGATCGCGTAATTCTTTGTCCATACGCAAATAAGTCTCAACCCTTTCTTACCACGAGCGTCTCGGTGGGACATCCGGATATTGCTCCTCCGGGTCACACAAATTGCGTCTGTTATCCTCGGTTATCATATTGTGCAGAATAACACAAGCATACATGATTCTTGATATCTGGTTGGTGGAGTACGGTCTTGCCGGGTTCTTGATTATTTGCCAACGGCCTTGAAGCTGACCGAAAGCCCTCTCCACATCCTTTCTTGCAGCTTCTTGGTATCTCTTGAACAGTTTCTCTTGTTCCATTAGTAGATGCTTAAACGGTTTCCCAATAGTGGCCCATTCCGGATAAATCCCATCTCCTAGATAATAACCTCGAGTGAACTCTTGCCCGGCAGTTGTGAAGTTTACTTGGGGAGCTCTATCTTGAAGTAAGTCGTTGAACAAATCCGATTGATTGAGCATATAACACCACAAGATTTGAAGAGACATTTTTTTTTTTTAACATATATCGGAAGCGATTAAATACAAATCATGCATTATAGATTGCGTATAACATAGTTCCCAAAACACAATCTATGCCTGCATGATAAGTTGATACAATAACCACATCAGTTACAACATTAAGTTAGGTGTTATTTAAATTCCAAAACATAAGTTTATAAACGACTACATGTCGTATAGTCAGAGTAGGCAGTCAAACATTCTTCAAACTAACTTCTTGCCCACCCACATCAAAAGTAATCTGCAAGAAGTGAGGAGAGGGATTAGCACGAAGCTAAGTGAATAGATCACAACTATCAATCTAAACTATCATAGCAATTGATCACCACAAAGCATCATAACAAATACATCAAAGAGGATCGGTGGTCCTTGAGGTACCCTCATGCCGCGGTGGTTCCCCAAGTAACACTTATAACCACTGAAGGCCAAACAGTGGTCTTACCGATAGTTTAGTACCATTACTACATACGACATAATTTCAATAAACAACACATGTACAAAGTCATCATGTCGTCCAAAGTAACAGTATCCAAACCCAATTTCATATTGACCCCTGACAAGATAGCACATTTCATAATCATCATGGCAATATGCAATTTATACAATGTATAACAGTAGAACATGTTTACCCGTTGTAACCAGATTGTTACAACTAATTTAGACTGAAAGTCAATGATCCACTCACCCTTCACAGTCACCGTCTTCACTCAAAGATCTAATATTATTGAGTCTTCGGTTTATCTGAGAACACAAGAAGATTACAAGTTAATACTCATTTCATATGATATCTAACTTTCATTAAACACTTAATATCAGTTCAACAAGCATTAAGTATCATAACGATAGCATACAAGTTGATTAACACAAGTTCTAGCATCTAAAATGACAAAAGCTGCAAACAGTGGGAATCCGCCGGATTCAAATGAATACGGTCGGATTCCCATGAATCCGCCGTATTCCCACCCCCTTTCAGCTCCAATTTGGGACAGAACCCTAACTAAGGAATACGCCCCAGGAATACGCCGGATTCCCATGAATCCGGTACCTGAATCCGCCGTATTCCAAGGAATACGACCGGATTCCCATTTGTTTCAGACTGACATAAAAAGGGGGAATCCGACCGGATTCCCGTGAATCCGCCGGATTCCCAAGAACATCAAGCACGCCCAGAACCTGCAACAACTCAACCCGAACCAAAACCACCAATCATCCATTTAAAGTTACACTACACGATTTATACACAAAATAACTTAAAGTATCCTCATGTAACAAGTTCTAACAACAATGATCTCATCAATCATCAAATCTACTCATTTCTACTCAATTTCATCAAACCCTAACATATGCATACATATATTCAAAGTAATTTGAACTTACAATCGAGATGATAATCCGTTAAGATGAAGATGAAGCTATAGCAAGATCATAATCAACCTTTCTTTCCTTTTTTTCCTTTTGATTTCAAAGATATGAGTGTATGTGTGTGTTTTCTTTTGGAAGACAAAATAATTGGGGAAGGGAAAAATGAGCCGATCCACCAACTAAAATGGTTATAAGTGGATACCAAATAATACCCGCTCTAAATCTATTGTCTGGAACCTAAGAACCGTTTACATGAAAATATATATTATTATACCGTCAACTATAATAATTTAAAACAAGTAATAATTCATGTATCACAATAAGTCATTTGACCACTGGACATATTTATTTCAATTAGCCAAATAATACGAATTATTTCTAAACTCAAGTAAATAATCAAATGAATTAAGTAATTTACCAAATTTCTCCTAGGCTGGTAATGAGGATGTTACAAATCTTCCCTCCTTAAGAAGATTTCGTCCCCGAAATCTCGCCACGCTCAAAGAGATTAGGATAACGCAATCTCATGCTTTCCTCCGTTTCCCACGTAAGATTAGCACCCAAACTATGTCGCCACTTAACCAAAACCATGGGTATCTCCTTCTTTCGAAGTTTAGTCACTTTTCTATCTACAAGGTCTATGGGCTCCTCTACAAGTTTCTGACTTAAGTCGACACGCAGGTCATGTAACGGAAGGACTTGGGATTGGTCCTCCACCTTACACTTCCTTAAGTAACAAACATTAAAGGTGTCATGAATACCCGCTAATTCAGGAGGAAGATCTAACGATACCGTTTGATCATTAACTATTTGGCGAATTCTAAATGGTCCAATAAACCTAGGAGCAAGTTTACCACGTTTACCAAACCGAATCACTCCCTTCCAAGGGGAAACCTTTAAATATACCAATTCACCCACTACAAACGAAACCGGACGGCGCCGAGGATCGGCATACTGTTTCTGTCTATCACGTGCCGCTTTTAACTTCTCACGAGCAATTGCTACCTTATCAGCAGTAATCTGAACAATATCTGGACCCGCAAATTGTTTCTCACCCGCTTCCAACCAACATGTGGGTGTTCTACAACGACGCCCATAAAGCATTTCATACGGAGGCATACCTATACTCGAGTGATAAGAATTATTATACTCAAACTCAATCAATGGCAGGTGTGAATCCCAAGACCTACCATATTCCAACACACAAGCACGCAACATGTCCTCCAAAGTTTGAATGGTGCGCTCTGATTGACCGTCCGTCTGAGGGTGATAAGCCGTACTCAAATTAATTCGGGTACCCAATTCCTTCTGCAAACCCTGCCAAAACCCGGACACGAATCGTGGATCTCTATCCGACACAATAGATAATGGAATTCCATGTCGCGAAATGATCTCATTAACGTACAATTGGGATAATTTACTCAAAGAAGCCGTCTCACTAGTAGCAAGAAAGTGAGCACTCTTAGTCAATCGGTCCACAATCACCCAAATCATGTCGTTTCCTCTAATGGTTCGCGGAAATTTTGTTACAAAGTCCATCGTAATGTTTTCCCATTTCCACTCGGGGATCTCAAGTTGTTTCAACGACCCATACGGTTTCTGGTGCTCGGCCTTTACTTGAGAGCATATATGGCATGATTCCACAAATTGAGCAACATCCATTTTCAAAGTAGGCCACCAATACAAAGGTTTCAGATCATTATACATTTTTGTGCTCCCGGGATGAACCGACAATCTGGACTTATGAGCTTCCATCAGTATTACATCACGAAGCCCACCAAGCAAAGGAACCCAAACTCGCGATTGGAATGTCTTTAATCCACGAGAATCGTCACATAAAAGTTCTTTTCTTTTCAATAGAATCTCGGCCTTCAAATTTTGATCCAACAATGCATCCATTTGTGCCATTCTCAATTTGTCAATCAAATCTGAGGAAACTTCTAATCGCATAAAGCAAACTTTCTCGAACTTCCCTTTTCTACTCAACGCATCGGCGACTACATTCGCCTTACCCGGATGGTAACGAATTTCACAATCATAATCTTTTATCAACTCTAACCATCTCCTCTGACGCATATTCAGTTCCTTCTGAGAAAACATGTATTGAAGACTCTTATGATCCGTACAAATAACGCATTTAGTACCATACAAATAGTGTCTCCAGATTTTCAAGGCAAAGACTACAGCTGCGAGTTCCAAGTCATGGGTAGGGTAATTCTTTTCATGAGGCTTAAGCTGACGAGAAACATACGCAATGACTCGACCATGTTGCATCAAGACACCACCCAAACCCGCATGCGAAGCATCACAATACACAATGAAATCCTCGGACCCTTCAGGCAAGGCTAAAATTGGAGCCTGACACAATAACTGTTTCAAAGTCTGGAAAGCCGACTCTTGTTGATCATTCCACTGAAACTTAACATCCTTTCGAGTCAATTTCGTCAAAGGACCCGCGAGCTTAGAGAAATCCTTGATGAACTTTCGATAGTAACCCGCTAGACCAAGAAAGCTCTTAATCTCCGAAGCAGACTTAGGCGCTTGCCAATTCATAACTGCCTCAACTTTAGATGGATCAACCTTAACTCCATCCTCACAAATAATATGCCCCAAAAACTGGACCTCACGCAACCAAAACTCACATTTGGAGAACTTAGCATACAACTTCTCCTGTTTCAAAGTGTCGAGTACTAAACGCAAGTGTACTTCATGATCAGCCTCAGTCTTAGAATAAATCAATATATCATCAATAAATACAATAACGAACATATCGAGATAGGGTCGACAAACTCTATTCATCAAATCCATAAAGACCGCCGGAGCATTAGTCAACCCAAAAGGCATAACAAGAAATTCATAATGACCATATCTAGTGCGAAAAGCCGTCTTAGGAATATCCTCCTCACAAACCCGCACTTGATGATAACCTGACCTCAAGTCAATCTTAGAAAAATAGGAAGACCCTTGTAATTGATCAAACAATTCATCTATTCGGGGCAAAGGGTACTTATTCTTTATGGTTCGCTTATTCAACTCTCTATAATCAATACACATCCGAAGGGTGCCATCCTTCTTTTTAACAAACAACACGGGTGCACCCCAAGGAGACGAACTAGGCCTGACGAAACCCTTATCTAATAGCTCCTGGATTTGGGTCATCATTTCATGAATTTCGGAGGGAGCTAGTCTATAAGGAGCCTTAGCTACGGGAGTAGAACCCGGAATTAGGTCAATTTTATATTCCACCTCTCTAATGGGAGGCAACCCAGGCAATTCATCAGGAAAGACGTCAGGGTAATCAGAAACCACCCAAACATTGGAAACGGTTTTCTTTTCTAATTTTGCATCAACTATATAAGCCAGGTAGGATACACACCCCTTAGCTAGAGATTTACTAGCTTTCATCATAGAAATCATAGGGATACTACCTCTTTCCCGTTCCCCTCTAGCCACCACATATGACTCATTAGAGATTGGAATCCTAATTAGTTTCTTATGGCACTCTATACTTGCCTTATTCTTACTTAACCAATCCATGCCTAAAACCGTATCAAAACTGGGGATAGGCATCAAGAGAAAAGAAATTGGGAAACTATGATCCTCAATCAAGATGCTAGCTCCAGTCACCGATGTGGTAACTGGAACTATCTTGCCATTTGCTATTTCAACCTCAATAGGATTTGTAATACAAGTGGGAGTCAATTTCAGTTTATCGCAGAAAAGCATAGATATAAATGAGCAATTGGCTCCCGAATCAAACAGAACAGTAGCTGGTACAGAGTTGATTAGAAATGTACCAGTTATAACATCTTCAGTCCCGACAGCATCATCAGCTGTCATTTGGAATGCCCTACCAGTTGCCGTTGGTGGATTCTTTCTTTTCTGGCCAGAAGATGAAGACCCTCCGACCACACCCATCTTTTGTTTCCCAGCCTCCGGACACAAACCCGAACGATGACCTTCCTTTTGACAATTCCAACACACATGTCTAGGAAACGCACAATCTTTGATGTCATGACCAAGTTGTCCACATTTGATACACCTAGCAGTTTGTGGAGTGCAAGGACCCGTGTGTCGCGATTTACAATTGTGGCACCAATTGGTTCTGTCCAATGATTTACTATCCGAACTGGACTTCTTAGGTTGATGAGATCCCTGCCATTTCTTCTTTCCAGGACTACCCGAAGATTCACCCTTGGGTTTAAATGGAGATTTTTTCTTAACCTCCAAGCCCTGTGCCCTAACATCCCCATCCACAGAACGGGCAAGATCAAAAGCTTGGGAAAGAGTACCCGCCAATCTCACGGTCGTCCGATAAGTATGCGGTAACATTCCCACAAAATGGTCAATCTTCATACGTTCCTCCGGTACCCATTGTTGCACGAATCTCAACTTGTCAGTGAATTGGGAAATGAGATCATCCATCGTCATCTTATCCGTTAATTGCAAATCCAAAAACTCGCATCGAATCCGAGTCATGTCAAATCCCGAACAATATTTCTTACAAACCTCATTGTGGAAATCAGACCAACAAATCGATGCTCTCTGCTGTAGGGTAAAATGTGATGTAATGGAATCCCACCAAACCATTGCTGGACCCTTAAGTAGTTGCACCGCAAAAGGAACTTTGACTTCCTCTTCACATCTACAAACTTCAAACTTTCTTTCCACATCCCTCAGCCAATCCAAGGTAACGGAGGGATTTGTACTACCCGAATAATCCGATGGTCCACAAGACTTGAAAGTCTTAAAAGAGCATAGCTTAGGTTGACTCTGAGCTTGAAATATCGGAGTCTGATAACCCGAAGGTCCGGAAGAGAACGGAGCCGAAATCGGATAGGTACCATAGTGTGGATGATGATAATAAGACTGAGATACTGGAATCTGCGAAGTCACCAAAAGTGGTGGTACAGTGCTAACAGTAGGTGGCAAAGATTGCAAGATTTGTTGTGAAGACCGGTTTTGTTGTTGTTGTTGCAAAAACTGTTGTTCTATTGCCTTAAGTCTCAGATTTTCTGTCTCTAAATGAATCATATAATCATCATGATCAAAATTCCCTGCAGAAAAGGTAGTACCAGTTTGACCCTGGCTAACATTTTGGGTTTCAGTAGGGGATACATTAGTTCGGGGGGCATCATTGGGTGTGTCAGCTGGAGGTTCATTCTCTGCCATATCTGTACCAAAACAACATCTCATAACACGTTAGTTGTTAGTACCTATATACTAACCAACTTCACATGCTAACAAAATCCCACTCATAGGAATGTTTGACTGACACACACATAGATTTGGGATTGAACACTTAACACATGCTCAATTCACCCAAACCTAAGCTCTGATACCAATTTATAACACCACAAGATTTGAAGAGACATTTTTTTTTAACATATATCGGAAGCGATTAAATACAAATCATGCATTATAGATTGCGTATAACATAGTTCCCAAAACACAATCTATGCCTGCATTATAAGTTGATACAATAACCACATCAGTTACAACATTAAGTTAGGTGTTATTTAAATTCCAAAACATAAGTTTATAAACGACTACATGTCGTATAGTCAGAGTAGGCAGTCAAACATTCTTCAAACTAACTTCTTGCCCACCCACATCAAAAGTAATCTGCAAGAAGTGAGGAGAGGGATTAGCACGAAGCTAAGTGAATAGATCACAACTATCAATCTAAACTATCATAGCAATTGATCACCACAAAGCATCATAACAAATACATCAAAGAGGATCGGTGGTCCTTGAGGTACCCTCATGCCGCGGTGGTTCCCCAAGTAACACTTATAACCACTGAAGGCCAAACAGTGGTCTTACCGATAGTTTAGTACCATTACTACATACGACATAATTTCAATAAACAACACATGTACAAAGTCATCATGTCGTCCAAAGTAACAGTATCCAAACCCAATTTCATATTGACCCCTGACAAGATAGCACATTTCATAATCATCATGGCAATATGCAATTTATACAATGTATAACAGTAGAACATGTTTACCCGTTGTAACCAGATTGTTACAACTAATTTAGACTGAAAGTCAATGATCCACTCACCCTTCACAGTCACCGTCTTCACTCAAAGATCTAATATTATTGAGTCTTCGGTTTATCTGAGAACACAAGAAGATTACAAGTTAATACTCATTTCATATGATATCTAACTTTCATTAAACACTTAATATCAGTTCAACAAGCATTAAGTATCATAACGATAGCATACAAGTTGATTAACACAAGTTCTAGCATCTAAAATGACAAAAGCTGCAAACAGTGGGAATCCGCCGGATTCAAATGAATACGGTCGGATTCCCATGAATCCGCCGTATTCCCACCCCCTTTCAGCTCCAATTTGGGACAGAACCCTAACTAAGGAATACGCCCTAGAAATACGCCGGATTCCCATGAATCCGGTACCTGAATCCGCCGTATTCCAAGGAATACGACCGGATTCCCATTTGTTTCAGACTGACATAAAAAGGGGGAATCTGACCGGATTCCCGTGAATCCGCCGGATTCCCAAGAACATCAAGCACGCCCAGAACTTGCAACAACTCAACCCGAACCAAAACCACCAATCATCCATTTAAAGTTACACTACATGATTTATACACAAAATAACTTAAAGTATCCTCATGTAACAAGTTCTAACAACAATGATCTCATCAATCATCAAATCTACTCATTTCTACTCAATTTCATCAAACCCTAACATATGCATACATATATTCAAAGTAATTTGAACTTACAATCGAGATGATAATCCGTTAAGATGAAGATGAAGCTATAGCAAGATCATAATCAACCTTTCTTTCCTTTTTTTCCTTTTGATTTCAAAGATATGAGTGTATGTGTATGTTTTCTTTTGGAAGACAAAATAATTGGGGAAGGGAAAAATGAGCCGATCCACCAACTAAAATGGTTATAAGTGGATACCAAATAATACCCGCTCTAAATCTATTGTCTGGAACCTAAGAACCGTTTACATGAAAATATATATTATTATACCGTCAACTATAATAATTTAAAACAAGTAATAATTCATGTATCACAATAAGTCATTTGACCACTGGACATATTTATTTCAATTAGCCAAATAATACTAATTATTTCTAAACTCAATTAAATAATCAATGAATTAAATACATTACCAAATTTCTCCTAGGCCGGTAATGAGGATGTTACAGAGCACATTGATGTCGTTGCTCGAACCGACTGGACCAAAGAAAGCGTGCCAAATCCAAGTATCATAAGAGGCAACAGCTTTGAGCATGATCGTTGGATGCCCGTGATCACCTCGAGTGTACTGACCTTGCCAGGCCACTGGGCAGTTTTTCCATGGCCAGTGCATGCAATCAATGCTACCAAGCATCCCAGGAAAACCATGCACCTGAGCATGTTTCTCGTGTAATCGTTGCACATCCGCCAATGTTGGTTTTCGTAAATACTCCGTAGAGTATAAATGAAAAACACGCTTACAGAAGTTATCCAAACAATCATATGCAGTTTGCTCACCCATATGTAAATATTCATCAAATGCATCGGCGGCACAACCGTATGCCAATTGCCGTATGGCAGACGTGCATTTTTGCCAAACATTAAAACCAAGTAACCCGGTACAATCGGGTCTTTGAATGAAGTAAGAAAAGTATGCAGGTACCGGAACGGTGGAGTATGATGTTATACCTTGGCATATACGGAGAAATAATGCTTTGCTCATCCGATAACGTCGACGAAAAACATCCACCGGAAAGGTTGGATTCTCGGCAAAGTAGTCTCGATACAAACGTTCCGACGCGCCGGCACGACCTCTAGGGAAGTATCGTCGGGGTGCTCGTGGTATCGGTACATAAACTTCGTCTTCATCGGATGAACCGGAGCTTATCGCGTCGAGCATTGTGAGAGCTTGCATCAGATCGGCACAAGCGTTCACCGCCATCACGTCTTCGATATCGGAATCGGAAGATGACATTTTCAAAAGTGTGAAAGTATACAAATTTGAATTTTAGAGAGAAGTGTGAGTTTGAGGTGTGAATTTTTTGAGGTTTAGATGTGTGTATTTATAGGGAAAAATGGGGGGAAATTAAAAAAAAAAACGGTAACATGCATGACCGTTACCCTTTTTTTCAATTTTTTTATTTTTTTAAAAAAACCTTTCCAACGGTTACTTTTTTAAAATAATGTTTTTTTTATTCTCACTCGGCCCCACACGGACCCACGCATCACAACCGACGCTCCGTCGGAATTCCGACGGAACCAACCGACGGATCGAAACCGACGGCCCGTGCCATCGGTATCGATTCCATCGGTTGGAACCGACGGAAAACCGACGAGTGCGTTAGGAGAGGTCTTACTAATATAAAGCAATATATTACGTCAGACCTTGAGGAAAAATGTTACGTCTTGTGTGACACCCGCCAATTTAGGACTAGTGATTAGTGCTTAATCAACTGTTAATACATTTAATTAGTTCTGTGTTAGGCTAATTAATGTATCGAAATATATATTGATGAATATATACAATCATGCGATTTGATTAAATCGTACAAGTTTCAAATCGAATGTAATTCGGTTCAATTAATACGGACGTTGGTGAACAATTTTATTAAGTAATTTAACATTATTTAATAAATACTATCGTATTTAAAATATTGTTTTGATAATATTTCATATTCATTTCGTATCGTACAATTAACAATTTCGCGATTAAAAGATTTAACGTGCAAACAAACGAAACCAAGTTAAATATATTTTATAACCTAGTCGTAAAATGATTAGTGAATTATTTCAACAAAAATATTGAGTAATTAATAGTATTTTAAAAAACGTGCATTTAAAAGTATAAAAAGAAATATTTAACAATTAACGATCGAGAAAACGAACACCGCAAGGAGCGCGAATACAGGGAACGAAATTTGGTGAAGTCCATCTCAGTGGACCCCACCCTTGGCCGGCCCCCCCTTCACCCTCCCCCACTCTCTCCTTTTTCCTCACTTTCACCATTTCTCTCTATCTCTCTTCACTCTTTTCTCTCAAAAACTCTCACCACCACCACCATCTAAATTCATCAAAAAGCACCATCAAACCACCACGAATCACTTGGAGCATTTGGAAGAAAATATTCACCTCATCACGATCTACCTTCCCATCTTTTCGGATTCTCCTCGCGTTAAGTTTGTAAGTTTCCGACAAATCTTGAAACACTCCGATTTTCATTATTTTCGACTTGTTATTGTTTGTCTAAGCTTGAAATGTCCATATAAGGGTTGAGTAAAAGAATCGGACCAAACGAAAACCGGAAAACTCGTTTTCGACTCAAAATCCGGCCATCAGATTCAAGTGTCGCACGCGTCGCAGCAGTTTTGCGACACTTCCTTAAGTGTCGCACTAAGTGTCGCGTAAAAGCCCTAATTCTGCGTCACTTGCCTAAGTGTCGCAAATTCAATACCCGACACTTCCCGGTGACACTTCATCGAAGTGACGCCTATTTTCGTAACTGTACACTAGCGACACTTGCTTAAGTGTCGCCATAATCGAAAACCCGAAACCTGCGGCACTTGTCTTCAGTGTCGCCTACAATTCATTTATAATTTATACGACACTGCCTTCAGTGTCGCAACCAAGTGTCGCCACCATCTGCGACACTTCACTAAGTGTCGCCGTTAATACAGAATTCACATTTTATGTGACACTGATTGAGTGTCGCCGAAAACTATTAAATGCCGCTTCAAGTGTCGCAGAAAACAGAAAGTTTGCAAACTATTTTCACACTAAGTGTCGAACTTGTACAACCTCAAACACTTATACGATACGACTTCTAAAGCACTTTGAGATACACTTTTAAGTATAACACTTCAAAAACAAAATGATAATATCGAGATTATTATTACAAACAATCACCAACGGGCCGTACACGTTTTCAAAACATTAAACCAATCAACCAAATAGTAGTAATTTGGACATTCTAGTTGAACGAACAACTACAAAGGTAGTCTTAGTAACTACCTAGTCATATTAATAACCATCGCGTGTCGTGGACACCCTCAGGTTACGAGTCTTCGGACATCACTACTCGGCTATCAACCAAAGTTTATTGATTTAAACTATCCAGAATCAGGTGAGTCTCATGGCCCCTCTTTTACTGTTTTCCTCAGGGGTGTGATTCATTGCTTATTTTAACATGTGAACGCGAGTACAAACTTTTTATATACTACATGAGTTTTTCACAACTAATCATTTTAAGACCTCCATAGCATAGTTTGGTAATACTTCGGTAGCGCGAATATTAGTATATGGTACCATATAGGATTGACCCTCCTCGTCCGGGTTAGCATGCACTAACCGGGTAAACGGATGTACTAATATTTGAAGTTGCGAGTGTAGATTAGGCACTCGTGGGGAGGCACCCTCGATCAGGCACTTGATTGTGATCCTGACCACCTCGATTAAGGCTCAAACTATGTGCTCATGGCTGTATACATTATTATTTGCTTGGTTGCAAATCTGTATTTAAATCTAGCGGTTCATACGATATTAGTTGACATACAAACCTGTGAGCTCATCAGCGTTTCGCTGACCCATTTAGCATGTATTACAGGTACTCAGCAGTAGGATTGGACTGCCCTCAGGATCACTATAGCTCGAGTCAGCATGCAGACATTAGAGATTCCCTTGTATTAATATATTTTGTAAAAGTATTAATGTATTGGAATCTCTCATTTTCAGAACACGAGCTATGTATAGCTTCAAACGTTGTAAACATTTCTTATATTAATATAATTTGTTAAAACGACGCATATAGAGTCGTTTGCTATATCTTGTGTGCTTTGATATTTGATTAGTCGCGCCCCGACCTGATTCGCTTCCGCATCTTAAATTTGGGGGTGCCACAGATTGGTATCAGAGCCTAAGGTTATAGTGAACTAGGTTGCATTTAGTGGGCCAAGACTATGACCGTTTGGCAGTACTTCCTTATTAGGCATGACTGGTTCAGGAATTACAGCATACAACTTTAATTTAACATAGCCTGATCAACTATGTACAATTAAAGAAAGATGATGTAAGGTCTGAAACGATTATGTTGAACAGGAATACACTAGTTGACTCCGACCTCGAGAGAACCGGGACTCAAACATGTCTGTGCTAGACACACATTAGGCTATTATATGATATATGTATATATGTATATGATAGGCCTCGCTCATTCTAAACGTTCTTGCCACAGAAATGGCAGACTCACCATCTAGACAGACTACGCGTACTCCATCATCACTCTCTCGCTCACGTCGTAGCCACTCGGAACCCCTAGTGGCTAGACGCACTGGTAGCTCACGCCGAGCTAGCCCCTATGCCAATCCTGCCACTACTGGTAACACATCTACTTTAGCTCGCCATCGAGCAGTTGCTCATCAATGGAGCTGGTTACCTGCGGGTATGGCCACCTGGAGGATTGAGGAACACATTGAAATCCCTGACAACGTCGGAGGATGTTCACCTATGGATATGTCTCCGTATACTCTAGAACCGACACACCACACTGTACCAGTGTTAACTGCTCGCGTGCACCGTCATGAACGTCGGTTGCACGACATGGAAATCGAACTTCAAGAAACCCGAGAAAACTGGATGATAACGGCTCAGGGCCGCATTGCACAAATCTACCTGGATCAGGAAGATCTATCCGAAACCATTAACCGTACTCACAATCAAGTGAAAGATACCACTCAAATTATGGAGATCGTTTACAATCAAGTTATCGGTAACCGAAACGAGATCTCCGTCCTTCAATCAAGGTTGCAACAATGTGAAACACGTCTAAGGGAAACCGAGGACGCCCTCCGAGTGGTTAACAGACTTGCTGAATCTGTGAACCGTCTCACCGCACTACTGCCACAACTCAATCTACGTCAGAATTAGCTTAGGCTGAATCTGTACTTTATTATGCTTTCGTAGGACCCATGTAATTCGACCGGATGTAGAATTCCCGGTACCTTTTATAAACTCAGTAATCCTGTAATCCTGTAACTCTTTGGAAACTCTTACCTTGTAACTCGGCCAATTATCTAATGAAATGTGATTATCACTCCGTGCTACTGTGTATGCTACTCCTTTAAGTATATACATGTATGATATATCATAACTTGTGCAATATCTTACCTATTCCATTCCTTTGATATTCAACATCATGCCTCCAAGATGACATACGTATAGTGAACTCGAAATCGCTCAGCTCATGGCCCAAAGCGTGGCTCAGGCCTTAGCTACTCGGTCGAACCAGGGCAGTGAAGACACAACTGTTAACGCTCCTGCAGCAAAACCCTGTTCTTATAAGGACTTCTTGAACTGCAAACCCCTAAACTTCAAGGGCACGGAAGGTGCCATCGGATTGATCAGGTGGGTTGAGAAGATAGAATATGTTTTCCGCATCAGCAAATGTGCGGAGGAAGACAAGGTCAAATACTCCACTTGCACTTTCTCTGAAGGTGCCCTCACTTGGTGGAATTCTTATGCCCAGTCTGTGGGTATTGACATTGCCTATCTTCTTCCTTGGGAAGACTTGAAGAAAATGCTCAGTGATGAGTACTGTCCGAGCGAGCAACTCCAGTAACTGGATGAAGAGTTCTGGCACTTAAAAGTGCAGGGAACCGATATTGTTGGATACACCACCAGGTTCCAACAACTTGCTACTCTTCGTCCAGCCAAGGTAAGTATTGAACCTGAGAAGATCAAAAAGTACACCCGCGGCCTTCCGGAACCTGTCCGGGGAAATGTCGCCTCTTCAAACCAAACCACTCTTCATGGCGCCATCCGGTTGGCCCATGAGCTCATGGCTATGAACGTCAGCCAAGAATCCCCTGCTCCATCCTCCAACAACAACAAAAGAAAGTGGTCCGACAACCATGACTACCACCAGAGCAAGAAACCTGACACCATCAAAGCCTACAACTCGACCACCGAAACCAAACGGGGTTACACCGGGAACAAACCCTACTGTTCCAAGTGTAACCGCCACCACGAAGGTCCTTACGGTACCTACTGCAACAACTGCAAGAGGTACGGACACCTCACCAAGGACTGTAGATCCCCCACCACCAACAACAACAATAATACCTCCAGCAACAACAATGCCAGGCCATCCAGGGCCAGCTTCGAGTGTGGAAACACCGGGCACTTCAGGAACGAGTGTCCAAAGCTGAAGAACAAGGGCAACAACAACAACAACAACGCAAGAGGTAGAGCCTTTGTACTCAACTCTGGGACGCCCGTCAAGACCCGAATGTGGTCTCGGGTATGTTCCTCCTAAATAACCTATCTGCTCCTGTTCTATTTGATACTGGTGCTGATAGAAGCTTTATTTCTGATGAGTTTTATCCACTACTTGACATCACTCCTGTTTCTCTAGATGTTAAGTACACTGTAGAACTAGCGAACGGTAAACTTATAGAAACCAATAGTGTGATACCTAATTGCACACTAAATTTAGCCGACGAAACCTTCTCGATTGATCTTATGCCTGTCAAAATTGGAAGTTTCGACGTCATCATTGGTATGGAGTGGTTGTCCAAACACCGCACTGAAATCGTTTGTTATGACAAGGTCGTTCGCATCCCTCTCGCCGCCGGTAGAACTTTGATCATACAGGGGGAGACCGGTGGGACGAGACTAAACATCATATCTTGTTTGAAAACTCGAAAACTCTTGAGAAAAGGTTATCCAGCAATACTCGCGCACATCATGGAGAAAAAGTCGGAGGCGAAGCGACTTGAAGATGTGCCTATCTTTCGAGACTTCTCAGAAGTCTTTCCCGAAGAACTGCCTGGTCTACCACCACCAAGACAGGTTGAGTTCTCAATCGATCTCGTGCCGGGTGCTGCACCCATGGCCCGAGCACCATACCGTTTAGCTCCATCCGAACTTCAGGAGTTGTCCACCCAACTACTGGAACTCCTGGAAAGAGGATTCATCGGACCGAGTTCTTCACCTTGGGGAGCCCCGGTCTTGTTCGTGAAAAAGAAGGACGGTTCATTCCGAATGTGTATCGACTATCGAGAGTTGAACAAGTTAACCGTCAAGAACCGATATCCACTTCTGCGCATCGATGACCTAGGGTCGAGTTTTTATTCAAAGATCGATCTTCGGTCAGGTTATCATCAACTACGGGTTCGCGACACTGATATTCCAAAAACTGCCTTCAGAACCCGTTATGGACATTACGAATTCCAAGTGATGCCATTCGGTCTAACCAACGCACTGGCTGTATTCATGGATCTTATGAATCGGGTGTGCAAACCTTATCTCGACAAGTTTGTTATCGTCTTTATCGATGACATTCTCATTTACTCACGCAATGAACATGAACACGCGCAACATCTCAAAACCATCTTAGAGCTACTTAGACACGAGGAGCTGTACGCTAAATTTTCTAAGTGTGAGTTCTGGATACAAACCGTTCAATTCCTTGGTCATGTTATCGATAGTCAGGGAATTCATGTAGATCCTTCAAAAATCGAAGCTATCAAGTGCTGGCAAGCACCTACCACACCGACCGAAGTACGGCAGTTTCTAGGACTTGCCGGGTACTATCGGCGATTCATCGAGAACTTCTCTAAAATAGCTCAACCACTCACGACACTGACTCAGAAAGACAAAAAGTTCGATTGGACTGATAAACAAGAGTCAGCATTACAACTTGTGAAACAAAAGCTCTGCAGTGCTCCAATGTTATCTCTACCCGAAGGCATCGATGACTTCGTGGTATACTGCGATGCTTCTCACCAAGGTCTTGGTTGTGTGCTGATGCAACGAGACAACATCATTGCTTACGCCTCACGACAACTCAAAATCCACGAAAAGAACTACACCACTCACGACCTCGAACTTGGTGCTGTTGTGTTCGCTCTCAAAATCTGGAGACATTATCTTTACGGCACTAAGTGCACAATCTTTACCGACCACAAAAGTCTCCAACACATATTCGATAAGAAGGATCTCAACATGAGGCAACGTCGGTGGGTCGTGTAAGTCCCCTAGTTTTAGGATCGATAACTTTGTTATCTGTAGTATTAAGGTGCGGAATCCCTCAATACGGTGTTATCTTACTAGTAACGAATACGTTCGTAATTACGTTTATAAAGCTTAACTTTAAACGAATAATACGTCAAAGCCTAGCCGTTAGGTTTGTTTTCTCTGAGTTATTCGAATTCGCAGATCATAATAAATGCCAAAAGTTGTTATGTTTTTCATCCGTGAAAAACAATTTATACATCAGCTTGTCTCGGCTCGCATGGGCCTGCGAGTTCGGTCCAACTCGCAGCCCAAGCCCAGTAAAGGACTTGGCTCGCCAGACTCAAGCTTCGCGAGTTCAGATCTCACCTCACAGCTCAACTCGCTGCGACTTGAGATCTCGACTCGTCTCGCATGAAACGTCTATTATTTATTTCGTCTTTAAACATTCGTCTAACTTAGCACAATAATATGTTTAACGAATATTACTAACAAAACAAATATTTATTTACAAATCTAAACCAATGTACAAACGTAATAATAATTACACCAGTCCTATTTCAAGCTAGATTTGTTGTCACAATCTATGTCCCAACAGACTCCCCCTTGACAATAGCTCTAGCGTCTTTATCTTCACGCTGTCTTTGGTCTTTATTTGTAAATCTTACTGCCTGCGTAAATCTTCATCTTGATACAAGTTTTAACCATCGACTGATAATCTCTTGCTAAATCAGCCCATTCAATAGTCGTCAAAATTCTGTTCTCGTTTAACTTTAACAGATCATTTCTCGACATATTCATCAGGTGTCGATGATCATAAACTCTAAAGATTTCTCTTTCACCACCTTCAACCTCATCATCAGCTTCAACCATAACAGCTTCTCCAGTTCCTAAATCCACGTGCCAACTCTTCATATTTCCCAAAATATCCTGTGGCATTGTCTTCAATGGAATCTGCTGTATGCATCTAACAGCTGGATAAATCTTTTTCCTTCTTCTTCTTCCAGTTCTTTGACTTATCTCTTGTAGTTTCACAGTTTTTCCCTTTCTTGGCTTAATCTGAACAAACTTATTTGTACCAACCTCATGTCTAATGATTCTTTCAACACGATCAGCATAATCATCACGACTTGGGTTGTTAATCTCTAATCTAGCCAAATCACGTATTTCATAACGTGGTAGAGAACTAAAAACTGCAAGCTTTCTTTCAAAATATTGAACCCCGTCATATCTTTTGATTGCAAAAAGCTTTAGCTCAGAGTCAAAGTACCATCCAATAATCCCTTTATGAGGAACACGTTTTCCCGTAATATCAACTTCTGAAACTCCAATCTTCTTCTTCAGCTTTGGAAGTTTCCAAAGAAAAACAGCAGGATTCTTGGTAGGAATCAAAGTTTCATCTTTTTCAGAATCGGTTGAGTCATCGATTTCTTCATCTACATCGACAATCATTGGACCTTGTTCATTTTCAATAATAACTTCTGTCCTAGATGGGCTCACATGGTGTTCATCTATATTCGCATCTGGATCTACACCAATGTCTTGCACAATCTCAGGTACAGCTGTCCAATCTGTAGGTGGTATAAATTCTCCATCCTCAAGATCAAAATCAATATCTTCATCTATCTCATCAAAAATGTCATCTTCCGAATCAGATAGATCAAGCATTTCCAATCCTAAGAGAAAACCACAAATACAAATCAATATTAATAATTTAAACTCTCTTATCGATTTCCCTGAATCAATCTAAGAATTTCTTTATTAATTCTTTTGTATATTTTAACCTAAAATATAAACGCAATTTACATATACCTTATAAAATCTTTTATTGATTGCCCTGAATCAATCCAAAATCTCTTAAGTCTACTTAACAAATATTAATTAATTTTAAATTCTAATGCATTGTGAATAATCACCAAACATTTAAATTTACTATTAATTACCTTATATAATTTCCAAGTGTTAATTGATCTCATTCATTATCAATTTAACCTTTAAATTATATATCATTTGTCTAGTTAATACGAATACATTTTTAACTTGTTAATTACTTATATATGTAACACCCCCAAATTTAATGAATCGCGGAAGCATACTTTGGGTGTTACTAATCAATACACAAAGCACATAGATACATAATGAACGACCACTACATGCGTCGTTTTACAAATACATTGATTAACGTAAAAGTCTACATATGTTTTACAAAAGACGAGTTCGCATAGATATTTGAGAGATTCTACCACATATCTAATTTTAGCAAAATATAGAAATGCAAGGAAATCTCTTGATGTTTATATGATTGCATGCGACTTGAGCTACAGTATCCTGATAGGCAGTCCAACCTACTGCTGAGTACCTGAGATAACATGCTAAAAGGTCAGCTATAAAGCTGGTGAGCTCACAGGTTTGATATGATAATATATGATTTGTGAACCGCAAGATTTAATGATTCGATTTACAAAGCATGTAAATAATTGATTGATGGGTATCACATGAATATTTGTAATTAAACAAATAAGTAAAGATTGATACAACTAACATGAGCACATAGTCTGAGCTTAACTGAGGGGTCAGGATCACTATCAAGTGCCTGAGCGAGGGTGCCTCTATGCGTATGCCTAATCAACATACGTTTGAACAAATGATAATGCGTCCGTTTGACAGGTTAGTGCTTGCTAACTCGGACGGGGATTGTCAATCCCATATGGTACCATACACTAACATTCACGCTAAATCATATTAACAAAACTATGCTTCAGAGGACTTTGATTGATTAGATGAAAACAACTCATGCAGCATACGTGATAATTTGATACTTGCGTTCACATGTAAAACAAAACAGAGCATGTATCTCACCCCTAGGTAAAAGCATTTAAAAAGGGGCTATGAGACTCACCTGAGCCTAATGAATTGTTAGCCAACAATTATGATGATTCACAATGATTTGATGTCGTTACAACGACTGAACCTGCAGGGCGTCTTAGACGCGCAAGGTTTTGATAATGATTAGATATTGAACCTGCCGGGCGTATTAAACGCGCAAGGTTTTGATTGATTAGATGACTCTACGGACCATCTATGCTAGTTATTCCCTTAACTAGTTTTGACCAAATACATTGGTTAATGATTATGTTTGAGTTTTGAAAATGTATACGGGTCGTTGGTGACGGCTTGTAATAATAATTTCAAACTATTATTATTTTGCATGATTTGTTGTACTTAGAAAAGTATATGTGTTTAGAGTAATAGTCGTATCGTATAAGTTTAGTTGTTAATCAAGTTCAGTATATCCGTTACACTTTATTTCATAATTTACAAAATTTGGTACGAGTCTGAAAACAGTAATATGCCATTTTCGGGCCCTAAACGACCCCGGATGGCCTAAAACCGACTAGGCTAAGGTACTTAGCTTTGATCATTTGGCTGTTTTTGAATAACCGTGCGAATTTGAGCTCAATCCGTTATAATAAATTTTTCATCGAGAAGCTACCCTGTTTTAACTTGTGAAATCGTCGACGTTTTCGAAAATTTACATGTTCTGTTTTAGCTAGAATTCGCAGGGCTAGTTTATTGATCCGTTGGATCATGAAATATATAGGGGGAATCCGCCGGATTGGTGACATTTGGTGGGAATACGCCGTATTCGTCTGAATACGACCGTATTCATTAAAAATAGAGGGAATACGCCGGATTCCCATGAATCCGACCGTATTCATGGCAAACAACGGGAATACACCGTATTCCATTGAATACGCCGTGTTCATGTTTTCTGGGCGGGAATACGCCGGATTCCCGTGAATCCGACCGTATTCCGAGGTCTGGTTCGAGTCTGTCGTTCCAAAAATCACCCAAACCAAATCTAATCCGCAAATTAACCAACAATCATCTATTCTAACGTTACTATATGATAATACAAGGTATTTAAATACGAAATTACAAAGTAAAAGTTAACGATTCCTTACAATTTAAAAATGGAGCTTGGATGGTGATGATGATGAAAACGAAGAGGATGATGAAGATGATCCACGAATGATGATGATAATCTGTTACTTGTTACTTGTTGTTGTGGTTTGCGATTTTTGAGAGAGAACCGAGAGATTGAGAGATTGATGAATGAAATGAAAAAGAAGAAGAGTGGGAACGGAGGGAGTATTATTGCACGGGCAAGATCCACAAAATGTGGATCTTGTCCAGCTCCATAGTGCACACCGAGTGGTATTTTACCCGTGTTTGTTTACCCGATCGTAAAAGCAGTATAATGTTTTAAATTGATAAATTTCTAAAAATGAATTCGTTTTTACTTTTATTCGAGGTATTTTATAAAAATACATTTAATGGGATATAAAAATATATCTTTGTTTTACGTTTGAGAGACGGATATAATATAATTGGTTTCGTCGCGTTTGAGTAAAATGATATAAAACGAAATATGTTTTATTTTATCTGATGTAAATAATAATTATTAATTTCAATAATAATTCATTATTTATGTATAGTTTTGTCGTGGACGTTTGATTTGTACGATACGAGATACTTGATATATTATCAAAATAATATATAATAATTATGAGGGTATTAAATAACAATTCCATGTTACTTAATTACTTGATTTTTACCAACGCCGTATAATTGAATCGGAATTCGGCCGATTTAAAATGAACGATTAAATCTAATCGAGTACTGATATATATATATTCATCAATATATATTTTGATACATACAATTAGTCTAACACATAGCACTAACTACATGTATTACATAATGATTAGGAACTAATTTCTAGTCCTAATTTGACGGGTGTCACAATATACCTTACGGTCTTAAGTCCATAATCAAATCTAAAATGCATATGTTATCATAAAATTTTGACCGCCGAAATTAATCGGAACACGCCGCTCGACTACTCAATGAGTCGGAAGTCTTTCGATCACTATTTTATCTTAACATAATTATATAAACTTAAATTACATCAAACATATTTTACTTAAAATAATAATAACCCTAAGCCGAATATATTTACACAATAAATTAAGTTTACATTTGTTCACTACAAACTATTACAAATATTACAGTACTATGATAATACTAAGCTATCTTACCAGCTTCAGTATCACCCGGTACAGTCTTATCTGCACTTGTACCTGCTCCAGAACCACTAGCACCAGCACCAGACTCCCCCTGAGTTGTAGCTTGCTCACCAGTCTTTGAAGGACCAGTCTGCTCACCACTCGGTGCATTGGGATCATCGTTTTTGTCTGAATCTCTCTTCCTCTTCAGCTCATTTTCTCTGCAAGACTCCAGATATACCAATATCTCCCCCTGAGTAGACTGTCCTGAATGCGATCTCAAGACCAGACTCTCCAAAGAAGATAACTTCAGTCTCTGCACATTGAAGTCCGCAAGCAAAGTCTCATGAGTCTTCATCAACAGATTGTACGATTCACTCTGCTCAGCAGATACTCAACTCGACTTGATATGAGTACCGCATATCATCCTCAAACCGACGGCCAAAGTGAACGAACAATTCAAATACTAGAAGACTTGCTACGAGCCTGCGTAGTAGACTTCGGTGTAAACTGGGAAAAACACCTACCCTTGTGCGAGTTCTCGTACAACAACAGTTATCATGCCAGCATTAAGGTTGCACCCTTCGAGGCACTGTACGGTCGTAAGTGCCGGTCACCTATCTGTTGGACCGAAGTTGGGGATAGCCAACTCACTGGTCCAGAAATCATTCACGAAACAAACGAGAAAATCGTCGAAATTCAAAACAAACTCAAAGCCGCGCGTGATCGTCAGAAGAGTTCCAAGTTGGGGATCGAGTTCTACTCAAAGTATCGCCTTGGAAAGGCGTAATCCGGTTTGGCAAACGAGGGAAGTTAAATCCCAGATACATTGGACCATTCGAAATCCTCGAAAGGATTGGTCCAGTGGCATATCGATTGCAGCTGCCATCCGAACTCAGCAGCGTGCATCCCACTTTTCATGTTTCAAATCTGAAGAAGTGTCTGTCTGATGAGACACTTATCATTCCACTCGATGAAATTCGAGTCGACGAAAAACTTCACTTTGTTAAGGAACCCGCTGAAATCATGGACCGTGAGGTCAAACAACTTAAATAAAGTCGTATTCCTATCGTCAAAGTTTGGTGGAATTCGCGACGCGGTCCGGAATTCACCTGGGAACGGGAAGACCAAATGCGAATCAAGTATCCTCAACTCTTCACTGATTCCACGTCAAACACAACTTCAACATAAATTTCGGGACGAAATTCTTCTAACAGGGGGAGAATGTGACACCCGTCAAATTAGGACTAGAATTTAGTGCCTAATCAAGTTTTAATACATGTAATTAGTTCTGTGTTAGGCTAATTAATGTATCAATTATTATATATATTGTTGAATATATATCTACAGTTATGCGGTTTGTTTAAATCGTACGAGTTTCAAATCGAATGAATTTCGATACAATAAATGCGGACGTTGGTGAACAATTTTATTAAGTAATACAAATATCATTTAATAACTCAAGTTTATTTAGAATATTATTTATTATAATATTTCATATTCATTCGTATCGTACAAACCGAACTTACACAATTTAAAATATTAAAAAACGCGCAAACTAAATAAACAAACTTACATTTTATGACTCAAATATAAACTAATTTGTAAAATATTTAAACAATATATCGCGTAATAAATCGTATTTTAAAACTTATAATAAAAATGTGATTAATTATTTAACGTTTAAACAACGGAGCAAACGAACACCACGTGGAACGCGGGGCGAGAAACTGAAAAGTGGGGAATAAACCCCCACCTCCCATCTTTTTCTTCATTTCATCACTTTCTCTTCTCTCTCTCTCTTTTCTTTTCTCTCTAAACAAACAAAACCACCAAACCATTAAAAATCGCAAATAACACCACGAAACGCAACCGTATCATCAATATTTTTAGAGATTCACGACCACCTCGCGACGATCTACAACGCTACCTTTCCGAATTTTCATTTCGACAAATTGTAAGTTTCCGACAAAATCCCGAAACCTCTCGATTCTTAGTATTTTTCATTTGTGGTTGTTATTATAACTAGTATATGTCCATTACCATGTATAGAACACGAAATTACGGCTTGAAAACGGGTTTAAAATGGATTTTTGGCCGGAAAAATCGTAACAGCCGGACTTTCTGGGCTGGTGTTCATCCATGCGACACAAGCCTTGTGTCGCATGTTGTGTCGTATTTTGGCCTTTGTGTCGCATAAACTCCCTTGTGTCGTATCTTGTGTCGTACCCGAGAATTAGTGTCGCAAGTCCTGCGACACAACCACTATGTCGCATACCCCATACGACACAATCACTATGTCGCTGTTGAATCAGCATTTCGCATCCATGCGACACAACCCTTGTGTCGTATGGACATTGTGTCGCACTCCTATGCGACACAACCCTAGTGTCGCATAATCCATTTAGTGTCGCATGACTGTGTCGCATAAAACAACAGATTTTTACTAAGTGTCGTGACTCAAAAATTTATCACTCGATTTTACCCGAATTCAGATCCCAGATGCGTTTTTCGTCAAAGCAATATAGTAGAAATAAAAATTTTCCAAGCTGACCTGGCAGCTCGACCCCAGCCAGGGGCTCTGCCCTTTGGACCCCGCCAGGGGCTGCCGCCCCTTGGACCCCGCTACCAGGGGCGCTGCCCCCGGACCCCCGTACTTAGATTCCGTAACGGCTTCTAAAACATAATCAAAACACATTTTTCAAGTAAAACGCCACGAAATCAAAATAATAATAGTTGAGATTATTATTACAAATCCGTCACCAACGGGCCGTACATGTTTTCAAACATATTTCAGAATCAAACAAGTCGTTGTAACTTGTATCAATTCATTCAAACAAGTCGTTGTAACTTGTATCAATTCAATCAAACAAGTCGATGTAACTTGTGTCAATTCAATCAACCAAATCGTAGTAATTTGGACATATATATAAAGTTGTATAACAACTACAAAGGTAGTCTTTCGAGATACCGGTACAATTAATAACAATTTAAGTGTCGTGGACACATTCAGGTTTCAAGTCTTTGGACATCAATCCACAGCTAATTACTTCAAGTTTATTAAATTAAACACTTCAAGACTCAGGTGAGTTTCATGGCCCCATTTTCACTATTTTACAACTAGGGGTGTGATATTACTGCTCTGTTTTGTTTTACAAGTAGAACGCAAGTACCAACCTTCAAATACTACATGAGTTTCAAGCTAATCAATTTAAAGTCCTCTATAGCATAGTTTCTAATATTTTTAGCGTGAATGTTAGTATATGATATCATATGGGATTGACAATCCTCATCCGGGTTAGCACGCACTAACCGGTCAAACGGATGTATTAGCATTTGGGAAGACGAGTGTGGATTAGACACTCGTAGGAGGCATTTCAAGTTAGGTTTCCTTAAGTGGGCCTGACAAATCAAGTTAAGCTCAGACTATGTGCTCATGGACAGTATAACTTTTATTTTGCTTAATTGCATTTTAAATTCAATATAAATCTTGCGGTTCTGACAACTATACATTGACATACAAACCTGTGAGCTCACCAGCGTTTTCGCTGACCCATTTTAGTATTTATCACAGGTACCCAGCAGTAGGTTGACTGCACAAGCAGGAACTATTAGCTCGAGTCAGCATACATACAACTAGAGATTGGACTGCATTATTATATTTTGTACAAGTAATTATGCTATGTAATCTCAATTTCAGGAACCGAGCTAATATAACAATATTTTGATGTAAACTTTTACTTTATCTATACAAGTTTAAAACGACGCATATAGTGGTCGTTCATTATTATCTTATGTGCTTTGTATATTGATTAGTGACACCCAAATCGAGCTTCCGCAAATCAATCAAATTTGGGGGTGTCACAGATTGGTATCAGAGCCTAAGGTTATAGTGAACTAGGTTGCATTTAGTGGGCCTAGACTATGACCGTTAGGCAGTATTCCTTATTAGTTATGACTAGTTCAGGGATTACATCATACGACTTTAATTTAACATAGCCTGATCAACTATGTACAATTAAAGAAAGATGATGTGAGACCTGAAAGAGTTATGTTGAACAGGAATGCATTAGTTGACTCTGACCTCGAGAGAAACGGGACACAAAACATGTCTGTGCTAGACACTCAATAGGTTATTATGTGATATACATATATTTACATGAATAGACCTCATTACAACTTTAGGCTATATTATATTATATGAATATTGGCCTCTTTCTCTCTAACGTTTTATCTCGGAATGGCAAACACATCACCAAATTCATCGCACTCGGACGAGTATCTCACTTCCTTTCTTTGTTCTTTCTTACTCAGTATCATGCCTCCTCGTCGTCAAATTACCCTTAGCGAAGCTGAGATCGCGGGAATAATTGCCCGCAGTGTGACCGAAGCCTTGGCTACCCGAACACCACCTGGTAGCGAGGACACAGCAACCAATACTCCACCACCCAAACCTTGCTCCTATAAGGACTTTCTTAGCTGTAAACCGCTATACTTCAAGGGCACGGAAGGTGCCATTGGCTTAATCCGTTGGATTGAGCGCATGGAATCTGTTTTCAGTCTCTGCGATTGCACTGAGAACAACAAGGTCAAATTCGCTGCTTACACCTTTCAGGAAGGTGCACTCACGTGGTGGAAAACCCACGCAAACTCTGTAGGCCTTGAGGTTGCAAATCGACTTCCTTGGGCCGAACTGAAGAAGAAGCTGACAGAAAAATACTGTCCTGAAGAGGAACTGCACAGGCTGGAGGAAGAATTCTGGCACCTGGCGGTGCAGGGAAATGATGTTGCTGAATATACCACCAAATTTCAGCAGTTTGCTTTATTGTGCCCGAGTTTGGTCGAACCAGAAAGTAAGGGCATTAAGAGATACATTCGTGGACTCCCCGAGAACATCCAGGGAAATGTCGCCTCATCCAAACCAACCACCACTGAGAGTGCCATTCGATTGGCCCACGAACTCATGGCTCTAGTTGTCAGCCGTGAGACCTCCAACACCTCATCCTCCAACAACAACAAACGCAAATCCTCTGAACACCACCACAACTCAAACAAGAAAAACAACGCCATCCAAGTCTACACCTCCAACTCCGAAACCACCCGCAGCTACACCGGGGACAGGCCTTATTGTCCCAAGTGTAACTACCACCATTTTGGTCAGTGCGGTACACCTTGCAACAACTGCAGGAGGTACGGGCATTTGACTAAGGATTGCCGAGCCCCCAAATCCAACAACAACCCCTCTGACAGAAATGCACGACAATCTAAGTCCTGCTATGAATGTGGAAACCCAGGACACTTCAGGGATTCTTGCCCAAGGTTGAAGAATAAGGGCAACAACAACAACAACAACCACAGCAACAACAACAACGCCAAAAGTAGCGCCTTCGTGATCAACTCAGGGGACGCCCGTCAGGACCCGAATGTGGTCACGGGTATGTTCCTCCTCAACAATTTAACTGCTTCCATTCTGTTTGATACTGGTGCCGATAGGAGTTTTATTTCCGATGAATTTTGCCCTCTACTTGACATCACACCTGTTGCTTTAGACGTTAAGTACACCGTAGAGCTAGCAAATGGCAAATTGATAGAAACAAATAGTGTGATACCTAATTGCACCTTAAATCTAGCCGACGAAACCTTCTCCTTAGATCTTATGCCTGTTGAGATAGGGAGTTTCGATGTCATCGTAGGCATGGACTGGTTGTCCAAACATCGCGCTGAAATCGTTTGCCATGACAAAGTTGTTCGCATACCTCTCGCCGTCGGTAGAACCCTGATTATACAGGGGGAGACCGGTGGGACGAGGCTTAACATCATCTCTTGTCTTAAGACCCGGAAATTTCTGAGAAAGGGTTATCCATCAATCCTCGCGCACATCATGGAGAAAAAGTCGGAGGAGAAGCGACTTGAGGATGTTCCAATTGTTCGAGACTTTCCAGAAGTCTTTCCTGAAGAACTACCTGGTCTACCACCACCAAGACAGGTTGAGTTCTCAATCGATCTGGTACCAGGTGCTGCGCCTGTGGCCCGAGCACAATACCGTTTAGCTCCATCCGAACTTCAGGAACTGTCCACCCAGTTACAGGAACTCCTGGAACGAGGGTTTATCAGGCCGAGTTCTTCACCTTGGGGAGCTCCGGTTCTATTTGTTAAGAAGAAAGATGGTTCTTTTCGAATGTGTATCGACTATCGAGAGTTGAACAAGTTAACTGTCAAGAACCGGTATCCCCTTCCTCGAATCGATGATTTGTTCGACCAACTTCAAGGGTCGAGTTGATATTCAAAGATAGATCTCCAATCCGGTTATCACCAACTGCGTGTCCGCGATGCCGATATTCCAAAAACCGCTTTCAGAACTCGTTACGGGCATTACGAATTTCAAGTGATGCCATTCGGACTAACAAACGCACCGGCTGTATTCATGGACCTTATGAATCGGGTGTGTAAACCTTACCTTGACAAGTTTGTCATTGTCTTTATCGATGACATTCTCATATATTCACGAAACAAAGAGGAACACGCGCAACACCTCAAAACCATCCTTGAACTACTTAAACACGAGGAGCTCTATGCCAAGTTCTCTAAGTGTGAGTTCTGGATTAAAACCGTTCAATTCCTTGGTCATGTGATTGACAGTCAGGAGATTCACGTCGACCCGTCAAAAATCGAAGCTATCAAAGACTGGCAATCGCCAACCACTCCGACCGAAGTACGGCAGTTTTTAGGACTGGCCGGATACTATCGACGATTCATTGAAAATTTCTCCAAGATAGCCATACCACTCACGACGCTGACCCAGAAAGACAAAAAGTTTGACTGGACTGATAAACAAGAGTCGGCATTCCAACTCTTAAAGCAAAAGCTTTGCAGTGCTCCTATTCTATCATTACCCGAAGGCACCGATGACTTCGTGGTATACTGCGATGCTTCTCATCAAGGTCTCGGTTGTGTGCTCATTCAACGAGACAAAGTGATAGCTTATGCTTCCCGACAGCTCAAGATTCATGAAAAGAATTACACCACCCACGACCTCGAGCTAGGAGCTGTCGTTTTTACCCTCAAAATCTGGAGACATTACCTTTACGGTACCAGATGTACAATCTTTACAGACCACAAAAGTCTCCAACACATATTCGATCAGAAGGATCTCAACATGAGGCAACGTCGATGGGTCGAGTTGCTTACCGATTACGACTGCGAACTCAAATATCATCCAGGTAAAGCAAATGTTGTTGCTGATGCCCTCAGTCGGAAAGAGCGAGTGAAACCACTTCGAGTTCGAGCCCTCAGTATGACCATTCACAACAATTTAAACATTCAAATTCTCACTGCTCAACTCGAAGCCTTAAAACCCGAAATTGTCAAAGATGAAGCCTTGAGGGGCATGGATAAACAATTCGAAATCAGACCTAACGGGATTAGGTGTTTCTCAAACCGAATCTGGTTGCCTAAATTTGGGAACCTACGAGACTTGGTGATGGATGAAGCTCACAAGTCCAAATATTCTATCCATCCGGGATCCGACAAAATGTACCACGGTATCAAGGACTTCTATTGGTGGCCGAACATGAAAGCCAAAATCGCCACCTATGTCAGCAAGTGTCTTACTTGCTCCAAGGTCAAAATTGAATATCAAAAACCTTCTGGTTTACTTCAACAACCCAGTCTTCCTGAATGGAAATGGGAACAAATTGCCATGGACTTCATAACCAAACTACCCAAGTCAGCGAACGGTTGCGATACCATTTGGGTGATCGTGGATCATCTCACAAAGTCTGCTCACTTCCTGGCAATCAAGGAATCCGACAAAATGGAACGCCTCACCAGAATCTATCTGAAGGAAATCGTGACCAAACACGGTGTTCCAATCTCAATTATCTCCGATAGAGATAGTCGTTTCACTTCACAATTTTGGCAATCACTTCAAAAATCCCTGGGTACTCGACTTGATATGAGTACCGCATATCATCCTCAAACCGACGGCCAAAGTGAACGAACAATTCAAATACTAGAAGACTTGCTACGAGCCTGCGTAGTAGACTTCGGTGTAAACTGGGAAAAACACCTACCCTTGTGCGAGTTCTCGTACAACAACAGTTATCATGCCAGCATTAAGGTTGCACCCTTCGAGGCACTGTACGGTCGTAAGTGCCGGTCACCTATCTGTTGGACCGAAGTTGGGGATAGCCAACTCACTGGTCCAGAAATCATTCACGAAACAAACGAGAAAATCGTCGAAATTCAAAACAAACTCAAAGCCGCGCGTGATCGTCAGAAGAGTTCCAAGTTGGGGATCGAGTTCTACTCAAAGTATCGCCTTGGAAAGGCGTAATCCGGTTTGGCAAACGAGGGAAGTTAAATCCCAGATACATTGGACCATTCGAAATCCTCGAAAGGATTGGTCCAGTGGCATATCGATTGCAGCTGCCATCCGAACTCAGCAGCGTGCATCCCACTTTTCATGTTTCAAATCTGAAGAAGTGTCTGTCTGATGAGACACTTATCATTCCACTCGATGAAATTCGAGTCGACGAAAAACTTCACTTTGTTGAGGAACCCGCTGAAATCATGGACCGTGAGGTCAAACAACTTAAATAAAGTCGTATTCCTATCGTCAAAGTTTGGTGGAATTCGCGACGCGGTCCGGAATTCACCTGGGAACGGGAAGACCAAATGCGAATCAAGTATCCTCAACTCTTCACTGATTCCACGTCAAACACAACTTCAACATAAATTTCGGGACGAAATTCTTCTAACAGGGGGAGAATGTGACACCCGTCAAATTAGGACTAGAATTTAGTGCCTAATCAAGTTTTAATACATGTAATTAGTTCTGTGTTAGGCTAATTAATGTATCAATTATTATATATATTGTTGAATATATATCTACAATTATGCGGTTTGTTTAAATCGTACGAGTTTCAAATCGAATGAATTTCGATACAATAAATGCGGACGTTGGTGAACAATTTTATTAAGTAATACAAATATCATTTAATAACTCAAGTTTATTTAGAATATTATTTATTATAATATTTCGTATTCATTCGTATCGTACAAACCGAACTTACACAATTTAAAATATTAAAAACGCGCAAACTAAATAAACAAACTTACATTTTATGACTCAAATATAAACTAATTTGTAAAATATTTAAACAATATATCGCGTAATAAATCGTATTTTAAAACTTATAATAAAAATGTGATTAATTATTTAACGTTTAAACGACGGAGCAAACGAACACCACGTGGAACGCGGGGCGAGAAACTGAAAAGTGGGGAATAAACCCCCACCTCCCATCTTTTTCTTCATTTCATCACTTTCTCTTCTCTCTCTCTCTTTTCTTTTCTCTTTAAACAAACAAAACCACCAAACCATTAAAAATCGCAAATAACACCACGAAACGCAACCGTATCATCAATATTTTTAGAGATTCACGACCACCTCGCGACGATCTACAACGCTACCTTTCCGAATTTTCATTTCGGCAAATTGTAAGTTTCCGACAAAATCCCGAAACCTCTCGATTCTTAGTATTTTTCATTTGTGGTTGTTATTATAACTAGTATATGTCCATTACCATGTATAGAACACGAAATTACGGCTTGAAAACGGGTTTAAAATGGATTTTTGGCCGGAAAAATCGTAACAGCCGGACTTTCTGGGCTGGTGTTCATCCATGCGACACAAGCCTTGTGTCGCATGTTGTGTCGTATTTTGGCCTTTGTGTCGCATAAACTCCCTTGTGTCGTATCTTGTGTCGTACCCGAGAATTAGTGTCGCAAGTCCTGCGACACAACCACTATGTCGCATACCCCATACGACACAATCACTATGTCGCTGTTGAATCAGCATTTCGCATCCATGCGACACAACCCTTGTGTCGTATGGACATTGTGTCGCACTCCTATGCGACACAACCCTAGTGTCGCATAATCCATTTAGTGTCGCATGACTGTGTCGCATAAAACAACAGATTTTTACTAAGTGTCGTGACTCAAAAATTTATCACTCGATTTTACCCGAATTCAGATCCCAGATGCGTTTTTCGTCAAAGCAATATAGTAGAAATAAAAATTTTCCAAGCTGACCTGGCAGCTCGACCCCAGCCAGGGGCTCTGCCCTTTGGACCCCGCCAGGGGCTGCCGCCCCTTGGACCCCGCTACCAGGGGCGCTGCCCCCGGACCCCCGTACTTAGATTCCGTAACGGCTTCTAAAACATAATCAAAACACATTTTTCAAGTAAAACGCCACGAAATCAAAATAATAATAGTTGAGATTATTATTACAAATCCGTCACCAACGGGCCGTACATGTTTTCAAACATATTTCAGAATCAAACAAGTCGTTGTAACTTGTATCAATTCATTCAAACAAGTCGTTGTAACTTGTATCAATTCAATCAAACAAGTCGATGTAACTTGTGTCAATTCAATCAACCAAATCGTAGTAATTTGGACATATATATAAAGTTGTATAACAACTACAAAGGTAGTCTTTCGAGATACCGGTACAATTAATAACAATTTAAGTGTCGTGGACACATTCAGGTTTCAAGTCTTTGGACATCAATCCACAGCTAATTACTTCAAGTTTATTAAATTAAACACTTCAAGACTCAGGTGAGTTTCATGGCCCCATTTTCACTATTTTACAACTAGGGGTGTGATATTACTGCTCTGTTTTGTTTTACAAGTAGAACGCAAGTACCAACCTTCAAATACTACATGAGTTTCAAGCTAATCAATTTAAAGTCCTCTATAGCATAGTTTCTAATATTTTTAGCGTGAATGTTAGTATATGATATCATATGGGATTGACAATCCTCATCCGGGTTAGCACGCACTAACCGGTCAAACGGATGTATTAGCATTTGGGAAGACGAGTGTGGATTAGACACTCGTAGGAGGCATTTCAAGTTAGGTTTCCTTAAGTGGGCCTGACAAATCAAGTTAAGCTCAGACTATGTGCTCATGGACAGTATAACTTTTATTTTGCTTAATTGCATTTTAAATTCAATATAAATCTTGCGGTTCTGACAACTATACATTGACATACAAACCTGTGAGCTCACCAGCGTTTTCGCTGACCCATTTTAGTATTTATCACAGGTACCCAGCAGTAGGTTGACTGCACAAGCAGGAACTATTAGCTCGAGTCAGCATACATACAACTAGAGATTGGACTGCATTATTATATTTTGTACAAGTAATTATGCTATGTAATCTCAATTTCAGGAACCGAGCTAATATAACAATATTTTGATGTAAACATTTACTTTATCTATACAAGTTTAAAACGACGAATATAGTGGTCGTTCATTATTATCTTATGTGCTTTGTATATTGATTAGTGACACCCAAATCGAGCTTCCGCAAATCAATCAAATTTGGGGGTGTCACAGTCTAACCACCCATGATTTGGCGGTGCAACGTAGTTCGGGTCAATAATATACCCAAAGAGTGGTCTGACCTCCGGTTTCACCACTCCCTCCTTCCTAACCGTCTGCATGAACATGGCGTTATACCCACGATGGTCAATCGTATTAACCACTAGATGTGGTTCAGGTATAGCCAAATCCGGTAGACGCGCATGGATAATCAACATGCAAAATCGCGGGTAAACCAAAAATCTTGATCTAACAGACCCCGATATCTGTTTTGCAATCTCACCAAAAAGATAATCACAAAAACTGTATGGTTTATTATAAACCAGTGACAGTGCAGCCGATAAAATCGCAGGGCTCAACTCATCAAATCCACCCTTCTTCGCTTCAAAAACGATATTCATCACGTGCCAGAGAAACCTCCACTGACCAATGACCAGAGGTTTCTGGAACTGACGTCCGCGTCTATCACCCGTATAACCCATACGACCTATAGCACCCTCTATAAAATCCATAGGATACTCAATATCCCCATTCTCCTGTTCTACTTACCAGCCGAAAATGTAACAGGTTGACCACTAACCGTAGCTCGAATCTCTGGCGGATTGACAGATTCGTCATATACAATATCCGTCCAGAAATCGTTCAGTATAGCCTAAGAGATAGGAGGATTGGCCGTAATGGCATATCTAATCCGTGATCGTGCAAGAAAACGAAAAATATCAGCAACCCTGTCAGCCCGCTTGGCCTCAAGGTTCAGATCCACCAAAATATTGTGGCCCTTATCAAATGCTCTAGCCATATCTGTAAAATAAACACAAACAACAGATATATGTTTAATGCACGATTAAAAATCTTTAAACTATAACGTATTATGAATCGAGATTCATCAAACATCTTAGTTTAAAATTGAAATTATATATAACTTGTTACAAAATAGTCTCAAGTCGTATATAAAAATTTAACTTATAACTAAAAAGTCTTAAGTGTAATTTAAATTAATTATATAAAAGTTATTATTTAAAACCTTAACATTTATATAACTACTTAAAAATAAAATTTATCTAAGTCCTGGACTCGCATAAACTGGCTAAGCGAATTGAGATCAACTCGTTTCGCTTATCAACTCGCTTCACTTATCAACTCGCTACATTTATCAACTCGCTAAACTTATCAAGCGGCTATTGAAGTGAACTCGCTAATCTCATCGATTCGCTAGTCAACTCGCTGCGAGTTGAATCAAAATGTCAACTCGTTCGATGAACTGCCGTCGCGAGTTAGTTTTCAAAATCGATTAATCTTGTAATTTTAACATGATCTATCGATTGATTTACGTTCATTAATGTTCGTTTAACATAAACCCTAAAAATCCATGTCCAATAACATCTTAATCGACGCAAATCGTTTAGTTTATAACCCGAAACCCTAAGTTTATAAAAACTTCGATTTCTCGTTATTTACACGGTGAAATCCATAGTATTATACCTCAAAATGTTCGCAAATTGAAGATGTATAAAATCTACGGATTGAAAAACTCGATCCCGTACTATAAAAATCGAAATCAAACGAAAAGTAAATATCGCCTCGTTTCGCCTGTAAAACGGATTCGCAAGCTTTAGTGAACTCGCGAAGTTTGTGGGTTCGGTGGGTTGGCTTGACTCGTTTGACCCCCTTTATACTTTGTATCCGATTCGCGAGATTTCAAGCGGATCCGCAAGTTGATGTCAACTCGCAGGACTATATTAAAACGCGAATTTAATTCTAAGTATAAATAAAACCCGATATTTTACAAGTCTAAAATATAATTAATTTTCACTTGTATTTGTCACGTTTGTTCAACTCAAAAATATTCAGTATAATTTAATTCCGAAGGGTAACTTCTGATAAACACAAAAATTTAAATTAAAAACAAATAAACATACGATAAAAATACAACTATATAAGCATTGGTATCAAGTACCATTTTATTAATCACTTGATCAAAACAAAATACATAAACAAAATGAATAAGAATTTATCTGCTTAGGGATCATATTAGAAAGAATAAGTAATTAAGTATATATTTAAAAGTCTAAGTAGATTGGTAGTATACATACCTCATGAAATTCAAGTAAATTACTGTAAAATTACAACTAAATTTATCATTTATACATTTATATTCATGAAACTATATCTTAGGTACCTTTATCCACATAGCATAATTAATTAATAAATGCATTACTCACATAAAGTGAATATTTAATTATAGACAGTCCAAGACGATTACCGGTATTATGGTCCACATAAACAAATTATACTCAATTTTCTAAGCAAACACTTTATTGTTAGTATGAATATTATCAACTGCTTCCTATTATATGACATACTGAAGAATTTCAAGTAAAATTCATAACACTGCATCATTAAATTTCAAGGTAGCGGTTACTAAATGATGTATCTTTTCGAAACATATAACATACACTTGAATTTTTTAAGGTGAGACAAATATCAGACATACTTTGAAGATGCTATGTTATCTAAGTCTGTACGTAGTACAATAGAAGATCCCTTCTAGCATAATTCAAAATATATTTGAGAATATTAAGTTAATTAAAGGTTTCAGTTCTGTACTTAGTACAACAAAGTTACCAGTAATTAAGTTAATACCCATATTGCTACTATTTGTCACTTTAAATTAAAATGCATGATAACAGTGTATGGTAATACCATCATTCAACAATTAAGACTTAATGTCATACATCATAAAATAGTAACACAAGATAATAAACAAGTAGTTAATTAACTTCTTAAGACTTAGAAAATTTCATATAATTTGTCTACCAGTACATCATATGATGAAGCCATCTAAAGTTTTTACTAAAAATAGACAAATTATAACTTGTGGATATAGGTGTATAATCAAATAAATATAAACACATACCTGATAGAACCGCTGTAGTTCTAAAGCAACTTTATTTGAACCTACTACCATATCATACTTAGGACTTAAGCTTATTATTGTGAAGCTTATTCTCCTAATGTACTATCATTTCCCTTAGTTTTTGCAAATAAAAACTTAAATGAAGGCGATTCCCCTTAGGTAACAAGCAAATGAATGCCATACGCCCCTTTTTTTTTTTTTTTAAATTAACACAGAAATACTAACTATTACAAAAAAATACCCTTGGAAGACTAATCACTCTGGATTTCTCATTCCGTTTAGTTGAACCAACGTCTCAAATCTTGCTCTGTCGAACGCCTTTGTGTATAAGTCTGCTAAGTTATCCAATGATGGAACCTTAACTAACTTTATTAACTTCTTCTCAGCACAATCTCTAATAAAATGATGTCGAATATCAATATGCTTAGTTTTACTGTGCTTCACCGGATTATTGGTGATCGACATAGTAGATTCGTTATCAATCATCATAGGAGTATTGGTTATATTTAACCCGTAATCTCGCAGTTGCTGTTGAATCCAAAGTACTTGCGAGCAACAGCTACCAGCTGCAACATACTCAGCTTCACATGTAGAAATGGCTACCGAGGTTTGCTTCTTGCACTGCCAGGATACTAATCTACCTCCTAGGAATTGACATCCTCCGGTCGTAGATTTCCTATTCTGATTGCATCCTCCATAATCCGAATCAGTATAAGCTATGAGATCTAAGTCTCCATCAATCGGATACCAAAGACCCAGCTTAGGTTTCCCTTTGAGGTAACGAAAGATTCGTTTAACAGCTTGCATGTGTGACTCTTTCGGATTAGCTTGATATCTTGTGCATAAACAAACAACAAACATTATGTCAGGCCTAGAGGCTGTGAGATACATTAGTGATCCTATCATGGCTCTATAAAGAGTTGGATCCACATCGCCATCACTCGATGTATCTGGACCTAGTCCATGATTGACTGGAATTGGAGTATTGTAGACCTTACTTTCATCCATCTTGAAGCGTTCTAATAGCTCATATGTATATTTAGATTGATGAATAAAGAATCCATCCTTCTTTTGATCAACTTGTAATCCTAAGAAGAAATTCAACTCATCCATTGCAGACATTTCAAACCTTTTTCTCATAACTTGTTCGAATTCTTGACACATCTTTTCATCAGATGATCCGAAGATTATGTCATCAACATAAACTTGCACGAGAAGAAAGTCTTTCTTTTTCCACTTCACAAACAGTGTACTATCAATCGATCCTCTTGTAAATCCATTCTCAAGTAGATACATTGATAGTGTTCCATACCATGCCCTAGGTGCTTGATGTAATCCATATAGAGCCTTATTCAAACGATATACTCTATCTGGATACTTAGGATCAGCAAACCCTGGCGGTTGTGAAACATACACCAATTCTTCCACTTTGCCATACAAAAAGGCACTCTTAACATCCAACTGATACACTTTTATACCAAAATATGATGCGAATGTGTAACACCCCAGTTTTCAAGGTATTACTTTAGTAAATAAAAATAAGTTTTAATAGTTCAGTTTTACAGTATTATTTTAGTGTACAATAAAATATACATCTTTTTAATTTTAAATCTCTAAATAATGAGATATGATAGAAAACGCAAGCTAGTTGTCCAGTTCCAGACTGTGTAGTATAGAAATTTAAAAGAATTTAGGCATTAATACGTGCCTTTCCTCTGTAACTTGAAGATAGCCTTCAAACAAATTCCAGAACCTCCAAAATAAACAGAGAGAAATCGCAGGAGATCAAAACCAAAGAAGAAATCAGTTTCAATCTTGAATTCAAGCTTCAAACTAGTGAAATCATCTTCTTCTATCCATATTTAATCGTTGTAAGTGAATTAATTTCTCCTAGAACCCTAGAACTTGGGTTTTATGGGGTTTTAGTAAATTGATATGAATTAATCCGAATTTTGGGTTTGTAATTGATTAGTTAGTGTTAGTATAACATATAAATCATGATTAGAATCTTAATTTCATGCTAGAGAGAATAGATTATGATTTGAGTTCATGGGGTTTTTATGAACTTCATGAATTGGTTGAAATTAAAGAGAAAGTATTAGTAGATGTTAGAATTATTATGGAAGTAGTTAAATTCATAATAAAGCTATGATTTTGATCATGATAAGTAAGTTAGTTAGTTTAGTTAAAGTGAAATTAGTGAATCTTAAGTGGGGGAGAAGAGAATTAGATGATAATAGTTTAAAGTTGTGATTAGTTATTGATTATGTGCCATATGTATATGTAATAGGTACTAAAGAGGAATTGTCATCATTTGATCATCTTGTTTCAAATTATTCAACTATACAAGGTGAGTTTATGAATTGAATAGATCATGATCATGTAACTTGTTGTGATTAGTTTATGATTTTATTATGATTATGATGAAAGCTTGTGATTAGAATGGTTAATGATTATTAGCCATATTTTGATTAGAATAGCTAACCAAGGTTAGCTTTGTTTGATTAGTGGTTAACTTATGTTAGCCAAATATTGATTAGCTATGTGCACATATGATTAGAATTGTGAAAGTGGAGTTGCAAGAAAAGGGAAGTAGTTCCTTACTTTGTTCATTATTTGCTTTATGTTAATAATGCATTGTATTGAATAGTTTTCATATTCTCACTAAGCAAATTGCTTAATTAGTTTAGTTATGTTGTAGGTACAAATGAAAGTGGAAGAGGTAAAGAAATTGCAAAAGGCTAGAAGTGGAGTTGCAAGCTTGTTGTAAGTCATACAAGCTTCTCTTTAAATTATCGTTTTGACACCTTGAAAGATCGCCCAAACAATGTTTTGACATGTTTTGGTTTTGAAAGTAATGACGAGATAGATTATGATGTAATAGTATAAAATCTTAAATGACTAGTAGATGTGGTTTAGAATGTGAAAGTTGTAAGTTGTAGTGAAAGTGATATTTTGATTTTGTACATAATGAAAGTTTTAATGAAAGTCAATAATGTTATTAGTCAAATTGGAAATGTGTTTAGTCATTGAATGGGTCAAATTAGCTCTTTTGGATCAGCGGGACATAATGGGTCCAAACGGGTCCTAATAACGCTTATGAACAAATTTGAATTAGACGAAGGTTGGAAGTATGATGATTAGTCTTGCAAGTTTGTTTTGATAGTAGAAATGTGTGCTTAAAGTCTCAGCTCCTAAGTCTCAATGGTTAGAGACTTGGTATGTTAGAAAAATGTTAAAATTTAGCCGAAAATGACCCATATGCCCAAATCCCGATATATTGTGAATTTCGAGAAAGTGCGAAAATAGAAATCTTCATTTTGGCTATAGAAATGTGCCTGCAAAGTTTCATGTTTTAATTCTTTGTAGTTTGTAAGTTATGCGCGTTCAAAGTTCGACTTTTGGTCTAAAGTGGTGCAGGTTCAGGATTTAGCTACAGGTCATGGGAATACGATCGTATTCCCTTGAATACGATCGTACTCCTTCGAGTACGGCGTACTCATGAACCGTACTCCTTAATTTTGGTTCTGTCATCTGAATAGGTGGGGAATACGATCGTATTCCTGTGAATACGATCGTACTCCAGTGAATACGATCGTACTCCTAGGAATACGATCGTACTCAGCCTGTGTTCCAGAAATAGAAATTTAAGTCTAGCATTCTATGACGAAATAGTAAATGTCGTATTGTAATAAAGTATATACGATTAGTGAATTAGTAAAAGTTATAAAAAAAAAAAAAAATGTTCAGATCAACAGGGCGTTTCAAGTTGGTATCAGAGCGATGGTTTAAGAGATTTAAGCAATCCACAGTAGGATTGCATAAACTTAAACCACTCATAAATGTGCAGTAGTTAATTACAGTTATGTTTTTGCAATGTTTTACATATGATTAGTAGATTATGATTAGAATAAGAATGATTGCTTGGATTTGGAATATATTTAAGAATTTTGAATAGAAACATGAATTTAGTTTAATATAACTACGTCTGGCCAACGAGGTTATATTTTGCTAAAGTCATGTGGGAGATTCAAAGTTGTTAAGTTTGTGAAGATAAAGGCAATCATTATTTAATAGTTGAGGTAGAGACTTCTTATGTCTAATTGTGTTTTATATTGTTTAGTAAATGGAATCCACACCAAACAAAGAAGCTGAGGGTTCAAATGTACGTTCTCCCACTCAAGAGGAGAATGTTTCAGAAAGAAGTTTAGATCCTGAGGATCGGATGCTATTAAAAGAAGTGATTGGGCAAGCCCTACAAGAATTTGCTCCTAAGGTATATACTCAAATGGAGCAAATTATTAATACACGATTAGTAGAATTTGAACAGAAGCATCCTGTCTTAGTTAACCCTCAGTTGAATAGTGAAATGTTAAGTGCTCAGCAGCAAATTAACAAAGAAAAAGAACGTTTTGAATATAAAAACTTCGCAAACTGTAGTCCCCCAGAATTTCATGGTGAGAGAGACCCGATTAGTAGTCATAGGTGGATTAGTAAGATAGAAGAAACTTTTCTACTCGGTGCTGTGGAAGCTGCAAAGTTTTCTTGGAGTATGTTTAGAGAAAAGTTTATAGCAGAATTTGCTCCAATGGCAGAAGTAGAAAGATTGAAAGGAGAGTTCTTAGCCATCAATCAAGGGAAAATGTCGGTAACTGAGTACACTAACATGTTTTATGATAAATCTCAGTTTTGTCCCGAATATACCTCGAATCCAGGGTTAATGAAGGATCATTATTACCGACATTTGAACATTGATATCAAAGAAGCAGTTGACCCGACTATTTATGATTCTATTCCTAAGATGATGAATAAAGGGTTGACTCGAGAGAAGGAGTTGCAAGTGAAAGCTGAGGATAGAGCCAATAAGAGAAAAGCAGAACAATCTTCTTCTCAATCACAGCAATCCAAGAAATTCAGAAATTTCAGAAAACAGCAGTCATCGCAACCACAACAACAGAAGTCACAATCTCAACAATCAAACCGTCAATCTCAAGCTCCAGCTCGGGAATTTCCCAAGTGTAATAATTGTGGTAGAAAGCATCCAGGAGAGTGTCAGTTAGGGAGTACAGCTTGTTACAAATGTCGTCAATAGGGGCATATCGCTGCTAATTGCCCTAATCCATATAGAATGTGCTTTTATTGCTATAAGGATGACCACTTACAAGCTAACTGTCCTGCTAAACTAGAAGATATGAAAAGAAATGAACAGAAGAAAGAAGCTGAAAAGAAGAGAGAAGCGGGGGGACAGAAAGCTAAAGGTCGTTCTTTTCAGATTACAGCAGATGAGGCAAAGGAGTCTCATGACGTGGTGACAGGTACCTTCATAATTAATACTATACCTGCCCATGTTTTATTTGACTCTGGAGCCACTAAGTCTTTTGTATCATTGTCATTTTGTGAAAAGTTGAATACTCCTATTGTTAAATTAGAACGCCCTTTAGAAGTTGAAATTGCTGATAGCAAATTAGTTATTGTTAGTGATATTTATAGAGGGTGTACTATTGAAATAGGAGGTGAAATATTCAAAATAGATTTGATTCCCATGCAAATGGGGGAATTTCACGTAGTTATAGGAATGGATTGGATGGGAAAGAATAAGGGTATGATAAATTGTCATGAAAAGATAGTTCTCCTGAAAGCACTTAGCGGAAGGGAGATTGTTGTTTATGGTGAGCGTTCTAGTAGATCCATTCCTGTTTGTACTTTTGCTCGAGCTAAAAGATTTTTGTCACGCGGGTGTCAAGCCTTTTTGGCGCACGTGGTTGATAATTCTAAAGCTGTACCAGAACTTTCTAGTATTTCAGTGGTGAAAGAATTTTCTGAAGTGTTCCCTGATGAACTTCCAGGTATTCCACCTGATAGACAAGTGGAATTCCGAATTGATCTTATTCCTGGAGCTATTCCAATTGCTAAAACCCCTTATCGGTTAGCTCCAACTGAAATGCAAGAAATGATGAAACAATTGCAAGAACTTTTAGATAAAGGTTTCATCCGTCCTAGTAGTTCACCTTGGGGAGCTCCGGTATTGTTTGTTAAAAAGAAAGATGGTTCCTTAAGAATGTGTATAGATTACCGGGAACTAAATAAAGTGACCATTAAGAATAGATATCCTTTGCCTCGAATAGATGACTTATTTGATCAGTTATAGGGTGCCAGTTTCTTTTCAAAGATTGATCTTCGTTCTGGTTACCATCAGTTAAAGGTAAGGGAAGAAGATATTTCAAAGACTGCGTTTCGTACTCGTTATGGTCACTTCGAGTTTACAGTTATGCCATTTGGCTTAACTAATGCTCCAGCTGCATTCATGGACTTGATGAACAGAGTTTGTCGGCCCATGCTTGATATCTTTGTTATAGTTTTCATTGATGATATTCTTATCTATTCTAAAAGTGAAGCTGAGCATGCAGCATATCTCAGGCAAGTTCTAGAAACACTGCGGTGTGAAAAGTTATTTGCCAAATTTTCTAAATGTGAATTTTGGTTACGAGAAGTCCAATTTCTTGGACACGTGATCAATATTCACGGCATTCAAGTCGATCCTTCCAAGATAGCAGCAGTAATGAAGTGGGACCCCCCTATAAGTCCTACTGAAATCAGGAGTTTTCTTGGTCTAGCGGGCTATTATCGTCGTTTTATTCAAGATTTTTCAAGGATTGCTACTCCTTTGACTCAGTTGACTAGAAAGAATGTTCAGTGGAAGTGGGGAGAGGAGCAATCCAAAGCATTTCAGATGTTGAAAGAAAAACTTAGCCAAGCTCCTATTCTTGTTTTACCCGAGGGCAACGAGGATATGGTGGTGTTTTGTGATGCTTCAAAACTTGGATTAGGCTGTGTTCTTATGCAGCGTGGGAAAGTCATTGCTTATGTTTCACGCCAGTTAAAGTCACATGAGCAGAACTATCCCACTCATGATCTTGAGTTAGCAGCAGTGGTCTTCGCTCTTAAAATTTGGCGCCATTACCTCTATGGTGTTAAATTCACCATCTATACCGACCACAAAAGCCTCAAATATTTCTTTGATCAGCGTGATTTGAACAATCGTCAGAGAAGATGGCTAGATTTAGTTAAAGATTATGACTGTGACATACTTTACCATCCTGGCAAAGCGAATGTTGTAGCCGATGCTCTTAGCAGAAAGGTTAGTCATTCCGTTCTTTCAGTGAAATCTCTTCAAATGACTGTGTTTCCTCAGTTATTTGATTCTATTAAAGCTGCTCAGATTGAAGTTTTAGCCTCTAATGACTCAAATAACCAACGTTTAGCGGGTCAACTTTCTGAATTAGTAGATGATTCTAGAGGTTTAAAGACTCGTTATGGTAGAATTTGGATACCAAGAACGAGTGAAGTAAAGAAAGTATTACTAGATGAGGCACACAAATCTAAGTATTCTATTCATCCTGGTGCTATCAAGATGTACCGTGACCTGAAACGTGACTATTGGTGGCCAGGTATGAAGCGTGATATAGTTAAACATGTTCAGAATTGTCTTACTTGTCTGCAAGTTAAAACAGAACACCAGCAACCATACGGTAAACTTCAACCTTTAGATATACCAGTATGGAAATGGGAACACATCACCATGGATTTTGTTACCAAGTTGCCAAAGACCCCTAGGCAACATGACACTATTTGGGTGATCGTGGACCGATTGACGAAAAGTGCTATCTTTCTTCCTATTCAAGAAGCTTCTTCTTCAGAAAAGTTAGCCGATCTTTATGTTAAAGAAGTTGTTGCTAGGCATGGAGTTCCACTTTCTATAGTTTCAGATCGTGATACTCGTTTTACTTCTCGATTCTGGAATAAATTTCAAGAAGACTTGGGAACTCGATTGCATATTAGTACCGCTTTTCATCCTCAAACTGATGGTCAGAGTGAACGTACCATTCAGACTCTTGAGGATATGCTTAGAGCTTGCGCCATTGACTTTGGTGGCAGTTGGGATACTCACCTTCCATTGGTCGAGTTTTCTTATAATAACAGTTATCATTCTTCGATCAAAATGCCACCTTATGAAATGTTATATGGTAGAAAATGTCGAACTCCAATTTGTTGGGGTGAGATTGGTCAGAGAGAACTTGGAAGTACAGATATAGTACAGTTAACTACTGAGAAGATTGATCAGATTAGAGAAAGATTAAAGATGGCACAAGATCGACAAAAATCATATGCAGACAAGCGAATAAGGCCTATTGAATTTCAAGTAGGCGATAAGGTGTTACTTAAAGTTTCACCTTGGAAAGGGATTATACGTTTTAGAAAGCGGGGAAAGTTGAGTCCAAGGTATGTTGGACCTTTTGAAATTATTGATAGAGTTGGCAAGGTTGCGTATCGATTGCAACTACCAGAAGAACTTGGTAGTATTCATGATACATTTCATGTGTCTCAGCTCAGAAAGTGTTTAGTTGATGAGGCTTCTTATGTGCCACTGACAGAAATAGAAATAAATGATAAGTTGAGTTATATAGAAGAGCCAGTTAAAATTCTTGATCAGAAGGTAAAGCAGCTCAGAAATAAATCAGTTTCGATAGTTAAAGTTCAGTGGCGACATAGGAAGGGTTCAGAATTTACTTGGGAACCGGAAGAGTGGATGATAATATATTACCCTGCGGTGCACCAAGAATGGTTCGTGAGGACACGAACAGAATAAGTGGGGGAGAGTTGTAACACCCCAGTTTTCAAGGTATTACTTTAGTAAATAAAAATAAGTTTTAATAGTTCAGTTTTACAGTATTATTTTAGTGTACAATAAAATATACATCTTTTTAATTTTAAATCTCTAAATAATGAGATATGATAGAAAACGCAAGCTAGTTGTCCAGTTCCAGACTGTGTAGTATAGAAATTTAAAAGAATTTAGGCATTAATACGTGCCTTTCCTCTGTAACTTGAAGATAGCCTTCAAACAAATTCCAGAACCTCCAAAATAAACAGAGAGAAATCGCAGGAGATCAAAACCAAAGAAGAAATCAGTTTCAATCTTGAATTCAAGCTTCAAACTAGTGAAATCATCTTCTTCTATCCATATTTAATCGTTGTAAGTGAATTAATTTCTCCTAGAACCCTAGAACTTGGGTTTTATGGGGTTTTAGTAAATTGATATGAATTAATCCGAATTTTGGGTTTGTAATTGATTAGTTAGTGTTAGTATAACATATAAATCATGATTAGAATCTTAATTTCATGCTAGAGAGAATAGATTATGATTTGAGTTCATGGGGTTTTTATGAACTTCATGAATTGGTTGAAATTAAAGAGAAAGTATTAGTAGATGTTAGAATTATTATGGAAGTAGTTAAATTCATAATAAAGCTATGATTTTGATCATGATAAGTAAGTTAGTTAGTTTAGTTAAAGTGAAATTAGTGAATCTTAAGTGGGGGAGAAGAGAATTAGATGATAATAGTTTAAAGTTGTGATTAGTTATTGATTATGTGCCATATGTATATGTAATAGGTACTAAAGAGGAATTGTCATCATTTGATCATCTTGTTTCAAATTATTCAACTATACAAGGTGAGTTTATGAATTGAATAGATCATGATCATGTAACTTGTTGTGATTAGTTTATGATTTTATTATGATTATGATGAAAGCTTGTGATTAGAATGGTTAATGATTATTAGCCATATTTTGATTAGAATAGCTAACCAAGGTTAGCTTTGTTTGATTAGTGGTTAACTTATGTTAGCCAAATATTGATTAGCTATGTGCACATATGATTAGAATTGTGAAAGTGGAGTTGCAAGAAAAGGGAAGTAGTTCCTTACTTTGTTCATTATTTGCTTTATGTTAATAATGCATTGTATTGAATAGTTTTCATATTCTCACTAAGCAAATTGCTTAATTAGTTTAGTTATGTTGTAGGTACAAGTGAAAGTGGAAGAGGTAAAGAAATTGCAAAAGGCTAGAAGTGGAGTTGCAAGCTTGTTGTAAGTCATACAAGCTTCTCTTTAAATTATCGTTTTGACACCTTGAAAGATCGCCCAAACAATGTTTTGACATGTTTTGGTTTTGAAAGTAATGACGAGATAGATTATGATGTAATAGTATAAAATCTTAAATGACTAGTAGATGTGGTTTAGAATGTGAAAGTTGTAAGTTGTAGTGAAAGTGATATTTTGATTTTGTACATAATGAAAGTTTTAATGAAAGTCAATAATGTTATTAGTCAAATTGGAAATGTGTTTAGTCATTGAATGGGTCAAATTAGCTCTTTTGGATCAGCGGGTCATAATGGGTCCAAACGGGTCCTAATAACGCTTATGAACAAATTTGAATTAGACGAAGGTTGGAAGTATGATGATTAGTCTTGCAAGTTTGTTTTGATAGTAGAAATGTGTGCTTAAAGTCTCAGCTCCTAAGTCTCAATGGTTAGAGACTTGGTATGTTAGAAAAATGTTAAAATTTAGCCGAAAATGACCCATATGCCCAAATCCCGATATATTGTGAATTTCGAGAAAGTGCGAAAATAGAAATCTTCATTTTGGCTATAGAAATGTGCCTGCAAAGTTTCATGTTTTAATTCTTTGTAGTTTGTAAGTTATGCGCGTTCAAAGTTCGACTTTTGGTCTAAAGTGGTGCAGGTTCAGGATTTAGCTACAGGTCATGGGAATACGATCGTATTCCCTTGAATACGATCGTACTCCTTCGAGTACGGCGTACTCATGAACCGTACTCCTTAATTTTGGTTCTGTCATCTGAATAGGTGGGGAATACGATCGTATTCCTATGAATACGATCGTACTCCAGTGAATACGATCGTACTCCTGGGAATACGATCGTACTCAGCCTGTGTTCCAGAAATAGAAATTTAAGTCTAGCATTCTATGACGAAATAGTAAATGTCGTATTGTAATAAAGTATATACGATTAGTGAATTAGTAAAAGTTATAAAAAAAAAAAAAAAAATGTTCAGATCAACAGGGCGTTTCAGAATGCTAAGAATACTCTAATTGCTTCTAGCCTAGCAACTGGTGCAAACACTTCGTTGTAGTCAATACCTTCTTGTTGATTAAAACCTTGAACCACCAGACGAGCTTTATTGCGAGTAACGATTCCTTTATCATCTCTCTTGCACTTAAATACCCATCTAGTTCCAATTGGATATTCTCCCTTTGGTAGGTCAACCAACTCCCATACTTGTAATTTAGAGAACTGTGATAGTTCCTCTTGCATTGCTTCTACCCACGAGCTTTCTTTTAAAGCCATTTGAACATTTTTAGGCTCGACTTGTGAGATAAAGCATGAATATAGACATTGATTAGGAATCCCTGTCTCTTTCATTGCAGTATACAAGCTTTGGTATTCTAAGTTCTCAGACGTACTAGCTCTGGATTGATGCCTAGTTTGAACCGGAGTATTAATATCACCGATGATGTTTTCAACGGGATGATTCTTACTCGTTCTAGTTGTAGTAACTGGTTCAACCGGTATCTCATCTTCTAAATTAGTACCTATCTCTTCCAATTCAGGTACATCTTTCGTACGAGCAGAAGATATCCTTAAGTGTTTCAAAGGAGTAAGTATATCATCAAACTTTGTAGGAAGATCATCAAGATCTTCTGTTTCTTGAGACTTATCCTCTGAAGGTTGTTGTGACTCACTTGTGGAAGCTTTATCTGAGTCAACATTAGTCTTAATTCCAGACTGCTTAACACTTGATGTTGAAGCGGGACCAATATTCTCATCTTCAAACAATAAATGTTCAGCTATCTCTGAATCACTGACATAGTCACTAATAGGAACTTTAAATGATGCAAAAAGATCAGAATAATCAAATTGCCAATCTAAGCCCTTATGAACATCCGGTGAGTAGCTCGTAACCTCAATATTATAAACTACCTCCAAACGTCCTGTGACTTTATTAAAGACTCTCTTGTTTGGCGAATTGGGCATATAACCTAGGAAAAATCCTTCGTCAGCCTTCTCACCAAATTTTGCTTGATGTCCAGTCTTTAATATGGTGCATGAAACTCCAAAGGGTTCAAACCCTTTTAAGTTAGGTTTCTTATTGTTCAAAAGCTCATAACAAGTCTTGTTATGTCTCTTAACCATAAGAACTCTATTAAGAACATAACATGCTGTATTCACTGCTTCTGCCCTAAAGATGACCGGAAGCTTTGAATCAGCAAGCATTGTTCTAGCAGCTTCAATCAACGTTCTATTTTTCCTTTCAGCAACACCATTCTGTTGAGGTTCATAAGGTGCACTGAATTGATGTAAGATCCCTTTGCTTAAGCAATAGATATTCAACGTTGAATTCTTAAACTCTGTTCCATTGTCACTACGAATACGCTTAACTCTCTTTTTATAGACATTCTCTACTAGATCAAAGAACTCAATTAGAATTCCAGGAGTTTCATCCTTTGATCCCAAAAAGAATACCCATGAGAATCTAGAGTAGTCATCTGTGACAACCAAACAGTACAATTTGCCACCTAGACTTCTCTTGCTTATAGGGCCGAAGAGGTCCATATGTAGCAATTCAAATGGCGAGGAGATAGAGTTTTCAGTCTTAGGCCTGTGTGGTTTCTTGTGCTGCTTTCCTTTCATGCAAGGAACACACTTATCCTCAGACTCGAAACGTTTTTGTGGTACACCTAGAACCAAACCATTTTTGGTTATATAATTCATCTTTCTCCAGTTCAGGTGTGCCATTCTCCTATGCCATAATAATGCGTCTGTTTCCGAAGCCTTGGATAATAAACATGTAGACACCATTGAAGAGTTATGAACACCCATGTTGATAGCATAGATATCCTTCTTCCTTGGAGCCCTCATCAATATCCATTTATCAGGAATTTTGAAACCTGGCTTCAGGACTAAGGCCTCCTTTTCATTGAAATAAACTGGATGACCTTTATCACAGACTTGGGAAACACTATCTAGGTTGTGAGTTAGTTCTTCAACATAGTTCACATCCTCAAGAGTCAAAGTTCCATTTGAAACTTTTCCTTTTCCCGAAATTACTCCTCCTTTATCTCCTGCAAAGTTTACTTTTTGCTTGAGACTCTCCTTGAAGTCCTTCAGTAGACTTCTTTCTCCGGTCATGTGCCTCGAGCATCCACTGTCTACATACCACCAGCTGTCCTTGTTCACAGCATGCTCCTACACATAACACAAAATACGATCAGTTATCAAGAGGCACCCAAGCCATTACGGTCTTGGTTTGTCCCTTATCATCAACAAACTTAAGCTCTTTAAAATAACCATCCTTCCCATCTGGAGCTTTGGTTACTTTCGAAGTAGCTTTAGTTTGTGGACGATCAGCCTTAAGAGGTGAATTTGAGGAGAACCTCTTAGGCACATAATTATGAGCTCTATTATGATAATTATAATTAAACTCATGTGATCGCGAAGTAGTACCACTCTCATAATGACTATGGCCTCTACTTGTAGTTCTAAACCTCGACGGTGTCACATCCCTAGACTTATAGACAGAATTATCACTTTGAGTATATGGCCGTTTAGGTTTAGGTGGGGAGACACTATGCTTACCATCTCTTTTAAGAATGTTAACAGGTTTATTACCTAACTTAGGTTTGGTATCTAACCCATTTACAGTCATACTAGAGTCGGTCTGTGTCTTTTCATCCATCACAAGCTTATGTGGTGTTTCAGGCTTTTTGTTAGGACAACACGAAGCCACGTGTCCCTTTTGATGACACTTGAAACATGACATCTGCTTGCGTGATTTAGGAACTTTTGCATTACCACTCGGAGTCTTAGGCACTAAAGGTTCAGATATTTGTTCCTTATTAACCTTATCATCAGTCTTAGCATCGTTAATCACTCCACCTGATACAAATTGTATTTTGGTGAAATGAGAAGCCTTACTTTTATCTGATGAAGGGTTCTTAATAACATCCTTCTATGCCTCTAACTTTTCCTGATCATTAGTTACTGAAATTTCAGGATTAGCATATGTCATTTCAGAATCTTCAGGAATAGGAGTGTAATTGGCATTAAAAGGAGGGGATACATCATTGTAACCTAACCCAGTCTTGTCCTTTACACTATGTTGAGCATCTAATATTTTATCCATTTGAGATATCCTATAGTTCTCAAGTTTACGATTTTGCTCAATTAACCTTAAGTTAAGGTTCACTATTTCCTGATCCTTACTAGCAATTGTCTCATTTAAGTCTTTGATATTAATATAGAGACCATCTATGACAACAGATTTTTCACTTATGGTATCTCTAAGTTTTGTTCTATCTGAAGCATCAGACTTAATTTTATCCTTTAAGGCCTGTTTATCATCACTTAATCTACGAATATCCATAATAGCTTGATCAAGTTCAGATCTAACAGTCTTATAGGATTCCTTATCCACACTCAATTGTGATGACAGATTGCTATTTGACACAGTTAAGACACTATTCTGAGATTGTAAATCAGTAACTAAGTAACAAACATCAGCAAGATTAAGAATATCTAAACATACCTTCTTCTTGTCAGTTTGTAATTCAGCCATGCGTGCCACGAATTCTTCAGGACTCGTATCTGGAGTTGAATCCATATATAGCACGTCATCATCACTTGCCTTCACTTCAGACTCAGGCACCTCTACTCTCTGTTCCATATCAGTGGGCATATAGGACACTGATCCAGCAGTTGTCTCTTCGATCTCGGCCATCAAGGCTTCCTCAGAATGAGCTTGCCAGTCATAAGAACCATCTAACTGCTTTACCACTAAGGCTTTGGAAGCTAGTGTACTTCCCGAACCTTGTTTTCCTTTTGCTTCTACTTTAGGTCTTTGGCATTCTCTAGCAAAATGACCAATACCCTGACAGTTAAAGCATCTGACCTTGGTTTTGTCAAACCCTGATCTATTGCCCAACACTTTTCTACCAGTTCTCTTGAGGAAATTCTTCACCTTTCTTGATATCAACGCTAGTTGATCTTGAAGCTCCAATTCCTCAAGATAATCAGGATCTATCTGCTCATAATCCTCGTTAAATAGAACAGGATCATTGATCTTTCCCTCTATGTAATTCTCATAGGATGCCACAAAGGAAGCAAGAACAGACAGTTGCTGTTCAGCAGATTTCACACTCATAGGCATCTTCTGATGCTCTTGAGGTGACTTCTCAGAATTCTTTCCCTTTGTCTCATCACCAGAGGAGGAAATAAAGCATAGATCTTCAGTAATCATTTCTCCATTTTCACCAATATCACCAACTAACAGTGCAATTGTCGAACTAGAGGACGCATTCGAAAGATTTGACTTTCCATGATACAACCCAGGGTTCTGAACCTGATCAGAATCACTATCTCTTGACTTTCTGGAGAAATCATAACCTTTCAGCTTGTCAATGACTTGCTCTAAGGTCATAGTAGAATACCTGGTTTCGTTATCCTTAATCATAACGCCATACATTTCCCATTTAGAAGGCAAACCCTCAAGAAACTTGTCGGTTTTAGCTACTTCTTCTTCAACAATTTCATGGTATTCCAGTTCACTTAGCAGATGGTAGAAACGCGTGACATAGGCATCAAGATCTTCTCCTTTTAAAGCTTTAAACATAGTAAACTGCTTTTTGAGAAGACTCCTCTTGCCAGCTCTCACCTGTGGACTTCCCTCACCTATTTTCTCTAGAGCTTCCCAGAGCGTTCTAGCAGTATGAAAAGACTTCAGTTGATGAGCAATCTCTTTAGGAAGACACATCTTTATGCATGAATGTGCTTTATTTTCAATTCTGTAAGCTTCCTTCTCTTGATCACTCATGTTCTGATAGGTAAGAACCACAGTGGCATTTTGAACAGTTTGAGTAGGTGCGGTGTATCCACTCTTGATACACATCCAGATTGACAGGTCATGGAATCTACAGTAAGATTCAAATCTGTCCTTCCAATTGTAGTAATCCTCGATCCTTAACAACTTAGGTGGAACGTTTGACTTTCCCACCTCGTGGTCCATTTCGATCATTCTACTTAAGTCAGACATCTTAAAAACGTAAAATTAAACTGTTTCGCGAATTCAGAAAACTCAACTCGCAAGACTCAGCTCAACTCGCAATCTCAGCTCGACTCGCAGAATACCTCGATTCGCAAGCCTCAGTTCGGATTGCTAAAGATGTCGATTCACGAGGGATCTCGGTTCGACTCGCAAGCCGCAGTTCGACTCGCTAGTTCAACTCGGTTCGCAGGCGAAGCTGGAACCCTAATCTCGACTCGCGAAACGGCTGTTAAACCCGAAAACGAATTTTTAAGGTATTTTTACGACTGAAACTGAGAATTTCGATCGTAAACAAACCCTAAAACGTCCAGAGAATGATTTTGATCGTTAGTATTGCAAGAAAGCACGTTAAAAACGACCCGAATCAAAAACGCAATATTAATAAAACTCACGAACACACTCGTATTTAGCCCGAAAGCTCTGATACCAGATGTAAGTCCCCTAGTTTTAGGATCGATAACTTCGTTATCTGTAGTATTAAGGTGCGGAATCCCTCAATACGGTGTTATCTTACAAGTAACGAATACGTTCGTAATTGCGTTTATAAAGCTTAACTTTAAACGAATAATACGTCAAAGCCTAGCCGTTAGGTTTGTTTTCTCTAAGTTATTCTAATTCGCAGATCAGAATAAATGCCAAAAGTTGTTATGTTTTTCATCCGTGAAAAACAATTTATACATCAGCTTGTCTCGGCTCGCATGGGCCTGCGAGTTCGGTCCAACTCGCAGCCCAAGCCCAGTAAAGGACTCGGCTCGCCAGACTCAAGCTTCGCGAGTTCAGATCTCACCTCACAGCTCAACTCGCTGCGACTTAAGATCTCGACTCGTCTCGCATGAAACGTCGATTATTTATTTCGTCTTTAAACATTCGTCTAACTTAGCACAATAATATGTTTAACGAATATTACTAACAAAACAAATATTTATTTACAAATCTAAACCAATGTACAAACGTAATAATAATTACACCAGTCCTATTTCAAGCTAGATCTGTTGTCACAATCTATGTCCCAACAGGTCGAGTTGCTTACAGATTACGATTGCGAAATCAAATACCATCCGGGTAAGGCAAATGTTGTTGCCGATGCCCTCAGTCGAAAAGAACGATCAAAACCACTTCGAGTCCGAGCCCTCAGTATGACTATTCATAACGATCTAAACATTCAGATCCTTGATGCTCAACTCGAAGCCCTGAAACCCGATAACATAAAAAACGAAGCTTTGCAGGGCATGGATAAACAATTCAAAATCAAACCTAACGGAGTTAGGTGTTTCTCTAATCGAATCTGGTTGCCTAGTTTTGGGAACCTGCTAGACTTGGTGATGGATGACGCTCACAAGTCCAAATATTCTATTCACCCGGGATCCGACAAAATGTATCATGGCATCAAGGAATTCTATTTGTGGCCAAACATGAAGGCCGAAATCGCCACGTATGTCAGCAAGGGTCTTACTTGCTCGAAAGTCAAAGCCGAATATCAAAAACCTTCTGGTTTACTCCAACAACCCGAAATTCCCCAATGGAAATGGGAATAAATCGCAATGGAATTCATAACCAAACTACCAAAGTCATCGAGCGGTTGCGATACCATTTGGGTGATCGTCGATCGTCTCACGAAATCAGCTCATTTCCTTACGATCAAGGAAACAGATAAAATGGAACGCCTCACTCGAATCTATCTGAAAGAAATTGTAACCCGTCACGGTGTTCCAATCTCGATTATCTCCGATAGGGATAGTCGCTTCACATCTCACTTTTGGCAATCACTTCAGAAATCGTTAGGTACCCGTCTTGATATGAGTACCGCATACCACCCTCAAACTGACGGCCAAAGTGAACGAACTATTCAAACACTAGAAGACATGCTACGAGCTTGCGTAGTTGACTTCGGTGTAAACTGGGAAAAACATCTACCATTGTGCGAGTTTTCGTACAACAACAGCTACCATACCAGTATTGGAGCTGCACCTTTCGAGGCACTGTACGGTCGTAAGTGCCGATCACCTATCTGTTGGACCGAAGTGGGAGATAGCCAACTCACTGCTTCGGAAATCATTCATGAAACCACCGAGAAAATATTCGAGATTCAAAACAAACTCAAAGCCGCACGTGATCGTCAGAAAAGTTATGCTGACGTGAGACGCAAACTACTCGAGTTCCAGGTTGGGGATCGAGTACTACTCAAAGTTTCACCTTGGAAAGGTGTTATTCGTTTCGCAAACGCAGAAAACTGAACCCTAGATACATTGGACCTTTTGAGATCCTCGAGAGGATTGGTCCAGTGGCATATCGATTGCAGCTGCCATCCGAGCTCAGCAGCGTGCATCCTACTTTTCACATTTCTAACTTGAAGAAATGCCTGTCTGATGAGACCCTAATTATCCCACTCAATGAAATTCGTATTGACGACAAACTTCACTTCGTTGAGGAACCCGCTGAAATCATTGACCGTGAGGTCAAACAACTCAAACAAAGTCGTATTCCCATCGTAAAAGTCAGGTGGAATTCGCGGCGTGGTCCGGAATTCACTTGGGAACGGGAAGACCAAATGCGACTCAAGTATCCTCAGTTATTCACTGACGCTACTTCAAACACGACTTCAAGCTAAATTTCGGGACGAAATTCTTCTAACAGGGGGAGAATGTGACACCCGCCAATTTAGGACTAGTGATTAGTGCCTAATCAACTGTTAATACATGTAATTAGTTCTGTGTTAGGCTAATTAATGTATCAAAATATATATTGATGAATATATACAATCATGCGATTTGATTAAATCATACAAGTTTCAAATCGAATGTAATTCGGTTCAATTAATACGGACGTTGGTGAACAATTTTATTAAGTAATTTAACATTATTTAATAATACTATCGTATTTAAAATATTGTTTTGATAATATTTCATATTCATTTGGTATCGTACAATTAACAATTTCGCGATTAAAAGATTTAACGCGCAAACAAACGAAACCAAGTTAAATTATATTTTATAACCTAGTCTAAAATGATTGGTGAATTATTTCAACAAAAATATTGAGTAATTAATAGTATTTTAAAAAACGTACATTTAAAAGTATAAAATAAATATTTAACATTTAACGATCGAGAAAACGAACACCGCACGGAGCGCGAATACAGGGAACGAAATTTGGTGAAGTCCACCTCAGTGGACCCCACCCTTGGCCGGCCCCCTGTCACGGTCCCAACGGTCGGTCGGGTTTTAGAATCCCGAGTCGTTGCACCGACAGCTACCGAGACGCGCGAGCGGTTGAAAGTTTTAAAATTTTATATTTGTTGGGCTCAAACTATGCAAGCTACCTACCTTGTGGGTAAAGCAGCAAGAATAACTCGAGTGTCGTCCAAAATCGGAACGAATTGAATTGAATTGGAACCTACCAAAGATAACTTGACAATAGGATGGATTTAAAACAAGGTAGGTATGGGTTTTGGGTTTTATCTAATCTAACCTAAAGACATAAATAAAAATTGCAGAAAAGTAAACGAGAATATAAGCAGCAGGTAGAGAGTGATTGCTGAAACTTCTACGATTAGGGTTTCGGGATGATATTATATTGATGATAGGTGATTACTCTGGTTAAGAATCTTCTAAACAGTCGGTGTAAACACTAGGACCCTACGTCTCGGTGTAACCCTAAAGCATATGTCACTGAATCCTAGGCTATCCTGATTCTGGTCAGATGGGACTGTCTTCAGACCCACCTCACCGTCTCTTTCGGAGACCAAGCGACCCTCTGAATGGGGTTAAGGAATAAGGCGATAGTCCACAACACTGACTTTTCTTAACACCTATGTCTATCCAATTTTAACAGAGTAATACTGGTTGTATGCTGAATAAGTTAAACTATCGGTTAAGTAGAGTTTAGGGGTTTTAAGCATCTGGGAACACAGCTGGCATCCTTGCTTTCATTTCCTAACTCTTGTTTTATCTGTTTAAGTTCTAATACTTCCGTCATGGATTAGACCCTCCTTTGCCATCGGTCGTTCATCCCTAGGCATGCGTACAGTGTATAGTGACCTTATTTTCCACAGTACTCCAACCCTAGGTATATCTACGGTGTTTTAAAGACCTATTATATCTTTACACAGCTTTATAACCAGAGGTAGTTTAAAGGTGTACTATAGCATTTTCACGGCTTAACAAGACCTAGACCCGTGTCTGGAAGGGTTGCTTCCAGGTAATCCACGGTGAGATAGATCACCGGCATTTCCTTGGCTTCCACGTATTTGTACTCTACCAGTGGTATTTACAACGCTATACCAAGTATTCTAACGTGTTATGGCGATCTCACAGTTTCATACAAACATGAGATAACTGTGTATTCGTAGTTAGGGTTGATCAGATCCTATCCTAAGGCAACAGTCACGTGAGAGACCAGAAAGGGTGATTAATTAAGTCTACATCCAGGATAAGTCTAAACATGTATGCAGCATAACAACTACCGATCGTATATAAGATATATTAAACATCATCCCTAATCCTAACATCTACATTTCAACAATCACATATTAATCTAGCTAATCAGCATGGCAACAATCATAAATCGTACTGAAATAATATGCAAAGTAAACATTATAACAGTAAGAAAGTAAGATAATATCACCGGATTAGAAGAGTAATACTGAGGATTACAACAGTCTGACTTGAATAACCTTGCTACAGCTTGATTACCCAATTACAACTTTCCTCTAGCTCTAACCGCTAACTTATATCTCTCTAGTTCTCCTCTAACTCCTAAGAGTAGTGCTAGAGAGAGAAACTAGAGAGAGAACTAATTACAAGAACAATTCTCCTCTAACTCCTAAGAGTAGTGCTAGAGAGAGAATGTAGAGAGAGAAAGAGAAGTATGTGAAATGAGAGGTGTAAGGTGTGTTTGAAATGGTGAAATGAGTGAGGTATTTATAGGAGAAGCTAGTTGGTCTTGGTACAAGTCTTGAAGCATGAAATACAAGCATCCAAGCAGCATACGGGACCATCGGACCAAGGGGGCAAACGGCACCTCACAAGCCACCAGACCCCGTATACGGCACCCCAAGGGCCGTATACGGTACCTAGGGCCAAGGGGGGGGGGGGGGGTTGGTGCTTGGTTTGGCCTCCGCTTGTTTCTCGGTTGCTTGATTCGTCCGTATCTTCTTCGTTTGGGCTCCGATTTGCTTGATTCTTGCGCCGTTGGCTTTGTTTTTCCGTTACGCTTATAATGACACTGAGTTTTCCAAATTTGGAGGTGTTTGACTTTTGCGTGTTCCGGATGACGATTGGCGGGCTTCTAGACTGCACATCTTCTTCGTTCTTCACCCGTTTCTCTTGATTCTTTCACCACCGATCTTGGATTTTCCTATTGAATCATAAAATATGCATTAAGATCTACTTTGATAGGATAATCAAGAATGGAATGTTTTTACTGATTTTTGTAGGATAATCAAGAATGAAATGGTGAAATGAGTGAGGTATTTATAAGATCTACTTTGATAGGATAATCAAGAATGAAATGGTGAAATGAGTGAGGTATTTATAAGATCTACTTTAATAGGATAATCAAGAATGGATTTTCTCTTGATTCTTTCACCACCGCTTGTTTTTGCCTCGGTTTGCATGCAAAATGGGTGTTTTTACTGATTTTTGTAGCAACGCCCGTATTTAGACTACTTTGGTGAATTCTGATGATAAATGATTGTTTTGAAATGTTTTCACCAAAGAATAGTCCAAAAACTGCGGAAATAAGTACTTAAAAACATGACTTTTTGGGTCACATCAAGTATCCCACACTTAAGCGTTGCTTGTCCTCAAGCAACACTCAATTGTGTCCCCGTTAAAACATTTTATAGATTTTAGGTGAGTTAGAGCACCTCCAAAAAGTTACCACTTTGTCATATGGGAAAATTATTTAGAGAACATAGGGAAAACTATGATGATCCTTTCAAAATTAAGTATTGACTTTCCCCGGCATACTTTCCAAATCTTGTGATCTTGGAGTATACATGACTAGGCGATCTCACTAAAGGTGGTCACTCAATTCACTCAGAGTGTATCGGGTTTCCTATCAATCTAGCACAATCGAAATCGCTCAAATAGCCAGTCATGCATCACTCATCATCATAAGCTTGGTCGAGAATCGGATCTCCACCACTTAGGAAGAGGACGGTGCTAATTATCCCAAGACATTCGAGTGGGTTGTAGTGTTTGTGAGGGTTAAGGGGTATGGATAGTGGTGATTTTTGGTTGTAAGGGGTTGCTTATCTCAGGCATTCTAAGAATCATGAAAAACTTATTGTAGAACGGAGAAGATAGCTACTCGTATTTCATTGAATCTTTCTTTGAAAGATTGATACTCTGAAGCACTTTAGCTTTATTTTCTTTTCTTTTTCTTTTCTTTCTTTTTCTGCTTTTTATTTTCTTTTCTTTCTTCAGAACTTCTTTGCCAGAGAACTTCCAAGGATATTTTTTATTTTCTTTCGGAAATCTCTTCTTTCTTATCACGGACTTCTTCGAGTCTTTTCTTCTGGTGCCAATTTTTCGCACCCTTGATTTTCTAATTTTGGTGAACACGGAGGAGTAGATCAATTCAGAAAGAGATTCTTCAAGATGTTTTTCATAACCTTAGAAATTCCAAGATAAGTTGTTGGGAATTAGGGAAAAGTGGTTAAAGATATAGGGTTTGGAAGAAACGAAAGGTTTAGGCTCAAAGGGTTTTTCTAGGCGGATCATCGATACTAAAAATGAGTATCGGAAGGGTTTTGGGCTTGAAAAGGCATGTAAGAATGGGTTAAATCCTAAGGAATGTCGAGATCATCTAATTGCACCTATACCGCATACGGTACTCTCCAATGTGGTCTCGAAACGTATGTCAGGAACAAGTTCTAATTTAGAGATACTAGCATCGGTGTCACACCCCGTCTAAAGCGGAAACAACGGGGTATAACAGTGATAGGATCATAACACATCATTATAAAGAATTCTATATGAAACACAATATCCAATGTGTCATGATGCCATTAACATGAATAACGGTTCATGTCGTGCATACATTTCAACAATGAATTCAAAATCTTACAAACAATCGTACTCAACAAGCGTTAAGACAAAACATGTCTTTACAAACAACCTTAATGTATCATAAGTCTTGAATAACTCTTAATGCAACCCTAAAGGTCCACTAAGTTCTCTTGTCCTCTACTTAAACTCCACTAGTATAACCTGAAAAGATATGCTCAAAAACGTCAACACGAATGTTGGTGAGTTTCGTAGGTTTGAAACCAAACACCACAAATAAAACATTTTGCTGTGATAATAGTAAGTTAGGACAATGCATATACAAATGGAACACAAGTGAAATAATCCAACCGAACAATCCACAAACCGTCATCACCCCACGAAGGAGTATGACCCAACCAAATCGTGCGTATGCGGTAGCTACCCATAAATGACCTTCAATGTACACCTAAGCATACATTAGGTATACACTCCCGAAAGAGTGCAGCCTTGTAAATAAATATGTCCTTCAGTGTATACAAAGCATATACACTAGGTATACACTCCCGAAGGAGTGCAGCCTTTTAACAAAACAAATCCAACAACCAATGCATATAAGTCACATAGTGTCACACATTTCAAGCATATGTCCGAAAATGAAAATGAATACGTTTCACAGCATAAAAACAATTGATAAAACATGTGAGCATACTTTTCCCCCAATTTGAAAATATGTAAATGAAAACGGGGCCACGAAAACTCACCTCAAGAAATGATGTAAGTATCGCCCTTAAGTGTAATCCACTAAACCACTCGCAATCTACAATATCATTATGCATATGGGTTACAACCTAGACATAACTAGGTCATTCCATTGTATCCCAAGTCTAAACACTTCTACTAAGTTCCCTCACAACTCAACTCATGTATATTAACTTGAATCAACCTATCGAGTAAAAATCAGATTCTGTCCACAATTTTTATACCATTTTACAAATTTTTAAATATTACTTAATGAAATCATTTGACTCTACAATTTTAACCAGTAACATTTCAATGTGTTTAGAAGTTCCTGTAATTTTTCCAGATTCAATATCATTGATTTACTATTTTTAAAAATTCACCAAACTGAACTGCTCTAAACCGTTGACACTTTCTGACTTCACAAAAGTTATAATTTATTTAAAATACTTAGAGACTTCAAAAGATTATTATATTTTTAAAGAAAATATGTAACACTTTTAAAACACTTTAGTAACAATTTCAAGACCTAATTATTAGTTTAAGGTACGTTTCAAAAATTGACAACTTAACCGAAATCTGGAACCGAGAAACTCAGAAATGACACACAATCTTGTAAAATAGTTTTGACCAACTTATAATCCACATCTAACCATGAAACTGACGCCATTTGAAAGAAGACTCAAAATACTTATGTTTAGACTCCTTTTTCATCGAAAAATCTCATGATATGACCAAGTTACAAGCTTCCCAATCCGAACAAAATTTCTGATCAGATTAGGGTTTATGAACAATCAACCCTAAATAGTCATATAACCAACCCAAACGCCACCACAAATCGTATATCTCAATTCCACCAACCTATATACTGATTTTAATTATATTCTAATGATTTCATTCACTAGGATAACAATGGAATTGAACCGAACATAACCAATAATGAACGAATAGTCGAAATAAACGTAAAGAACGATTCGGATAGAATTTTATACCGACTAACGAGAATCCGCACGATGGAAATCCTTAGAATCTGTAAATGAATGATGTAGCATGAGAATTCATCCATCATTCATCAAGAATACGGAAAAAACGAAAGATTGGAACATGATTCTTACCGAAATACACGAATGAATAACTTCTCGATCAATAGAATGATGTAGAGACAATGTGATTATGTTCTTGGACTTTAAAAATAGAAAATATGGTGAAGAAGGCTCTCCAGATGGACTGAATACGGCTGTGGTTTGAGTAATATGAGTTAGGGTTTTAAAAATACGTTTTTATACCAATAACTAAAAGTTTCAGAAAATTCGTATTACACTGCAGCAGTTTACAAAACAATTGTTATAAAATAATCAGCTTCGTTTCAGAGGCCGAAACCTCGCGAGCTTAAGTAAAACATCGAGATCTAAAACTTTTTAGTTTTGGCCGAAGCCTGAAAATGACTCTAAGTAGGTCAAAACGGCCTCTGAAGTAGACTACAAAAATAAATCAGGATAAACTAAAACTTTTCGGTTTAGGTTTTTGTTTATAGTTTTAGGATTACTTTAGTTTGAATGGGTTGGGCCGGCCACATCCTCCAAGGAGTAATTTGGGTCGGTTTTCTTTGGGCTAAACAAGAATACACAAAAACTTGGGTCACACGGTCCAAAAATAATTGATACTTACGTTTAGTTTCGTATCTCCTTCCTTATACGTCCGTTTGTGATGATTCTTTTTGCATTGGATTCGTTTTTCAAAAACGAAGACTTTGATGTGAATAAATCTCAAAAACAAGTAGTTTCACAAAGATGAGTTTATACGGTTTGAGCTACGATATCGGTTTGGTGACGGTTGTCACAGTATCCCCCAGTTGAGAGAATTTCGTCCCGAAATTCAGTTGGAGCTATATTGTCAACACGATCACTGAATAGGTACGTAAAATTAAGCTTTGTACACTCTTTTTGTTTCGAAGTAAATTCAAATCCTCACTAAGCGTTCGATCAAGCAATGATAAATTAAAACTTTCCGTGCTTCAACATTTGACCTCTCACTCCATGGTTTCTACTAGTTTCTCTACACAATATCATTGGTGATTCCCTGAAATTTCCTTCTAGAAATACTTATAAGACCTTATCAGTCAACACTTTCGTAGATTTGAAACATGAAATACTTCATGAACAACACTTCACTCTTGCGACAACTTCCAACCGATACATTATTGAACCCATACGTTCAACAATTTAGAACGGTCCAACAAACACATATGCTATTATTTCAAACTTCCCAAAATGTACGACACTTTCCCAAAGTAACACTTTAAGCAATATATGATTCCCAACCTCTCCTTGATTTGAACCATCTGGTCAATAGCTTTTTGAACTATTTCCATCCAATCAACTGACTTTAATCCAACTTCAGTCCAGACTACAACTGAATGACTCTTACACCCCTGAAGTGCCTGAAATAGTGCACATTGAATACTAACATAATAATTGTGTTGTATGAAAACTTGACTAATGGTAAGTGGGTATCCCAGCTTCCACCAAAATCGATAACACACTCTAAGCATATTCTCAAATGTTTGAATGTTTTGCTCACCCCGCTCATTAATTCGAGAATGATATACCGTCCTCACATCAAAAACACATTCCCAAAGCCTTTTGTAACGTTTGCCAAAAATTGCTAAGTAAAATCACCATTAAAATCGGATATAATTGATACAAACACTCCATGCCTTGCTACTACTTTGCTAATATACAACCTCACCAATTTCTCCGTCGTGTAGTCCTCGCGGATAGCTAAGAAATGAGTTGACTAACTCATTATATCCATGCATCGAGTCATGCTTTCCCCTTTTCCATTCGAACAAATTCAGTTACTGTAATATATGTGAGAGTCTCTGGTATTCAGCCTTGAACTTCAAACAGATCATGCATTGACATATTGACTAATGTAGTTAATGATGTCCTTCTTCATTCCCAGACACCAATACAAATCCATGATATCATGCTACTTCTTACTAACTCTCAATGTATGAAATATTTTGACTTATGTACTCTGTCCATTACTAGTGTCCATAGACCACCTAGCAAAGGAATCCATAATCTTTTCCATGATGTAACATCTTGTCCATTTTTTTGTTTCAAATGTTTGTCTAACCTGCACAACTCTTTGTTTTGTTTATGAGTATCCTTAACGCTTCATCTTGAATTTTGAACATCTTATCCTTAATGCCAGAGTGTATCGTCAAACTTTGACTTGCACTCACCTTGGCTTACTCTTTCCTTCCTACTCAAAACATCTGCAAAACATCCGTCTTCCCCGGATAGAATCAAATTTCACAATTGTAACCACTAAATAATTTGAGCTTCCTCATTTGCATCGTATTCAACTTCTTTTGAACATAGGGGTGTTAAAAGCTCTTATGATCAGTGTACATAATGTTCTTCATTCCATACAAGTAGTGTCTTCAACACATATGTACGAATGCTACCGCTCCAAGTTCCAAATCGTGGGTAATACAAAAATTTTCATGAATGCGATCACCTTCCCCTTTTAATTAACACACAACCTAGATTTCAGTCTGATGCATCACAATACACAATGAAATCCTCCGATCCATCGTCCTTCACTGTTTGAAAAGCTTCTTCTAAGTTCTTACCCCAAACAAACTTATATATACATATATTTTGTGAACAGTAGAGCGATCCTTGAAAAACTCTCGATAAAATGTCGATAATAACCAGTGAATCCCAAATGCTTTACGAACCTTCACGATAGCTGTGGGACCTTCCTTCCCTTTACAACTTCTATTTTGCTAAAATACACAAGATTAACTTCCTTGTTTACAACGTGCCCAAGCAAAACAAACCTTTTGTAGTCAAATTTTGAACTCTGAATATATTGCATAGACCCTTTACTTTCAAAAGAAACTCCAGGATTAGTCTCAAAGGGACTTTATGCTCTTCCTAGGTTTAAGAATAATTCAGAAAGTCGCAAATGAAAAGTATGATAAATTCATCGAGATGCGGCTTATATACGCGTTCGTTAAATATAGGAATGCTATAGTCGCATTAGTAAGATCGAGAGACATAGCGAGAAATTTGAAATGTTCGTAACAAATACTAAACACAGTCTTTGGTATATCTGATTCATGTACCATCAATTGATGATAACCAGAACAAATATTGATTTTTTTTTTTTGAAAACCACTGAACACCTTGAAGTTGATCAAACAAATCATCTATCCTTGGAGGAGGACAACGATTCTTGATCGTAAATTTTGTTAAGTTCACGATAATCAATGCACAAATGAAAACAACCATCTTTCTTTTTGACAAACAAACCAGGTGCTCCCAACGGAAAAAGACTAGGGCAAATAAAACCCTTGTCTTGGAGCATCTTAAAGAGAATTAAATAACTCTTGCATTCAAATAGTGTTAAGAGATTTGGAGCATTTGCAACTGGGGTTGCTCCACGAATAAGATCAATACAAAACTTTATGAGTACAGAGGGATATAGTCCTTCTAAGTCTTTCCGGGAAGACCTCGAGGGAATCGTCGTTAACAGAATATTTGAAATTTTATATTATTAGCCTTTACGCTCATGAGTTGTTTCTTTTCGTCTTTGAAGTGTTATATGAAAATATCAGGTATTACACCACCATTTAAGTGGTATACAAAATACTTTCTCAAACGTACAATTTCTACCTAAATTTCGTCAACTAATCCATTCCCTCAACCACACCAAAACTTCTGAGTCCGAAGGGCAACAAGTCAATGCTAAAAGAGTAATCTTCCAGCACTAAAGTACACCCTTATATAATGTCTTTTAGTCTCTATGCGCACTCATTAATAAAATTATTTCAAAGTCTCCCACTCAAAACAAGCCATCGAGTTTCCTACTGTGTTGATTGATGCCACTTGACTAGCTATCATCCACGTTCAATTGTAACATGTCCTTTTTAGTTGAAGTTCGAATAAATACAACATGATGTAGATGTACGATGATAGTAGTTACACCTTACACACAAGGTATGTGAACCGGTGTAACCCTCTCTTCAAGTGTTAGTATCAACGAATTTCTTAAGTACCCTCTCATTCTTGGTACTGTTTCTACATTCCCAGCCTTAATGGTTTCACCGATTAACAATCCATCCATCAGTATTGCGCCTTGGATAGTAGGAGGCTCAGTCACTCCTACCGTCCCGCGAGTTTCCATAACAAATGTTGGTGTACTTCTCAATTCTCTTAGCTTCGAGTGCCACGCGATGAGGTCTAATCCTTGCCAACACATGAAATTGTCCGATATATGTTGCATGATTAACTCCCATTGTATAAAAATTTCCAAAACTTGATCACTAACTTCTTCATTTCGTTATTGAGAGAATATTTCTCCTTAAGCAGTGCCTTTATTTATTTTATTTATTTATATATTTTATTATTATTACTATTTTTATTTTATTTATTTATTTATTTATTTCGCGCCATCACCACTTCCATCCTTTGAATTCTCGACTATTAATTCCATTTTCGCCTTTGGTGTCGTTAGCTCTACCATGATTCAATATGCTGTTACATCTTGCATGACAACTTTGAATATTAAGGCCCACTACTGTCGTGCAATGATCGCAACAACATTGGAGTTCTTGCCTTCAATACAACAAATTCCTCTAGTTCAACCATCAGTTCAATCGCCACTATCACTTGTATGACCACCACCGAGTGTTTCTCCTCCACGAGTAAAACTTACTTGTATTGCGTCTTGGTAGTATGCTTGCTATACTTCCGAATTATTATGAGTTTAGAATAGTTGAATACTTTCGAGTTTGTCAAGGCATAAATGCACAAGACTCACAAACAGAAGATTGATTCGGTAACGAATGCAATTGGGATTTTATTACAATACGACACGGAGATAGCACATGAGACACGCAAACATGGTCGGATAAGCACACATACGTCGGAACACCTTTGTCAATTACGTCTGCAGCCGTAATTGTGAAAGCATTCTTTCATACACATACTTATCTTCCAAGTCTTTGTATCACAATAAGCTTTGTATTCACGTAAAGAGATCAGATATTTATAGAATCCTAAGTAACATGTAGACGAACCACATAAAGAGTCGTAAGACGATGAAGAAACGCTTATATCGTCCTTCTTACTTGAAATGGTTAAGATGAATGATCGACACTAGCTACAACTAGCTTCACGGAATTGTATGCACACATAACTTCCTAACTCATGTTCTATATGTGGGTTCCTTATTTATAGTCTAGGTCAATCCACCTAGATCTCTATAAACAATGTCTCTGATACCAATCTGTCACACCCCGTCTAAAGCGGAAACAACGGGGTGTAACGGTGATAGGATCATAACACATCATTATAAAGAATTCTATATGAAACACAATATCCAATGTGTCATGATGCCATTAACATGAATAACGGTTCATGTCGTGCATACATTTCAACAATGAATTCAAAATCTTACAAACAATCGTATTCAACAAGCGTTAAGACAAAACATGTCTTTACAAACAACCTTAATGTATCATAAGTATTGAATAACCCTTAATGCAACCCTAAAGGTCCACTAAGTTCTCTTGTCCTCTGCTTAAACTCCACTAGTATAACCTGAAAAGATATGCTCAAAAACGTCAACACGAATGTTGGTGAGTTTCGTAGGTTTGAAACCAAACACCACAAATAAAACATTTTGCTGTGATAATAGTAAGTTAGGACAATGCATATACAAATGGCACACAAGTGAAATAATCCAACCGAACAATCCACAAACCGTCATCACCCCACGAAGGAGTATGACCCAACCAAATCGTGCGTATGCGGTAGCTACCCATAAATGACCTTCAATGTACACCTAAGCATACATTAGGTATACACTCCCGAAAGAGTGCAGCCTTGTAAATAAATATGTCCTTCAGTGTATACAAAGCATATACACTAGGTATACACTCCCGAAGGAGTGCAGCCTTTTAACAAAACAAATCCAACAACCAATGCATATAAGTCACATAGTGTCACACATTTCAAGCATATGTCCGAAAATGAAAATGAATACGTTTCACAGCATAAAAACAATTGATAAAACATTTGAGCATACTTTTCCCCCAATTTGAAAATATGTAAATGAAAACGGGGCCACGAAAACTCACCTCAAGAAATGATGTAAGTATCGCCCTTAAGTGTAATCCACTAAACCACTCGCAATCTACAATATCATTATGCATATGGGTTACAACCTAGACATAACTAGGTCATTCCATTGTATCCCAAGTCTAAACACTTCTACTAAGTTCCCTCACAACTCAACTCATGTATATTAACTTGAATCAACCTATCGAGTAAAAATCAGATTCTGTCCACAATTTTTATACCATTTTACAAATTTTTAAATATTACTTAATGAAATCATTTGACTCTACAATTTTAACCAGTAACATTTCAATGTGTTTAGAAGTTCCTGTAATTTTTCCAGATTCAATATCATTGATTTACTATTTTTAAAAATTCACCAAAGTGAACTGCTCTAAACCGTTGACACTTTCTGACTTCACAAAAGTTATAATTTATTTAAAATACTTAGATACTTCAAAAGATTATTATATTTTTACAGAAAATATGTAACACTTTTATAACACTTTAGTAACAATTTCAAGACCTAATTATTAGTTTAAGGTACGTTTCAAAAATTGACAACTTAACCGAAATCTGGAACCGAGAAACTCAGAAATGACACACAATCTTGTAAAATAGTTTTGACCAACTTAGAATCCACATCTAACTATGAAACTGACGCCATTTGAAAGAAGACTCAAAATACTTATGTTTAGACTCCTTTTTCATCGAAAAATCTCATGATATGACCAAGTTACAAGCTTCCCAATCCGAACAAAATTTCTGATCAGATTAGGGTTTATGAACAATCAACCCTAAATAGTCATATAACCAACCCAAACGCCACCACAAATCGTATATCTCAATTCCACCAACCTATATACTGATTTTAATTATATTCTAATGATTTCATTCACTAGGATAACAATGGAATTGAACCGAACATAACCAATAATGAATGAATAGTCGAAATAAACGTAAAGAACGATTCGGATAGAATTTTATACCGACTAACGAGAATCCGCACGATGGAAATCCTTAGAATCTGTAAATGAATGATGTAGCATGAGAATTCATCCATCATTCATCAAGAATACGGAAAAAACGAAAGATTGGAACATGATTCTTACTGAAATACACGAATGAATAACTTCTCGATCAATAGAATGATGTAGAGACAATGTGATTATGTTCTTGGACTTTAAAAATAGAAAATATGGTGAAGAAGGCTCTCCAGATGGACTGAATACGGCTGTGGTTTGAGTAATATGAGTTAGGGTTTTAAAAATACGTTTTTATACCAATAACTAAAAGTTTCAGAAAATTCGTATTACACTGCAGCAGTTTACAAAACAATTGTTATAAAATAATCAGCTTCGTTTCAGAGGCCGAAACCTCGCGAGCTTATGTAAAACATCGAGATCTAAAACTTTTTAGTTTTGGACGAAGCCTGAAAATGACTCTAAGTAGGTCAAAACGGCCTCTGAAGTAGACTACAAAAATAAATCAGGATAAACTAAAACTTTTCGGTTTAGGTTTTTGTTTATAGTTTTAGGATTACTTGAGTTTGAATGGGTTGGGCCGGCCACATCCTCCAAGGAGTAATTTGGGTCGGTTTTCTTTGGGCTAAACAAGAATACACAAAAACTTGGGTCACACGGTCCAAAAATAATTGATACTTACGTTTAGTTTCGTATCTCCTTCCTTATACGTCCGTTTGTGATGATTCTTTTTGCATTGGATTCGTTTTTCAAAAACGAAGACTTTGATGTGAATAAATCTCAAAAACAAGTAGTTTCACAAAGATGAGTTTATACGGTTTGAGCTACGATATCGGTTTGGTGACGGTTGTCACAGTATCCCCCAGTTGAGAGAATTCCGTCCCGAAATTCAGTTGGAGCTATATTGTCAACACGATCACTGAATAGGTACGTAAAATTAAGCTTTGTACACTCTTTTTGTTTCGAAGTAAATTCAAATCCTCACTAAGCGTTCGATCAAGCAATGATAAATTAAAACTTTCCGTGCTTCAACATTTGACCTCTCACTCCATGGTTTCTACTAGTTTCTCTACACAATATCATTGGTGATTCCCTGAAATTTCCTTCTAGAAATACTTATAAGACCTTATCAGTCAACACTTTCGTAGATTTGAAACATGAAATACTTCATGAACAACACTTCACTCTTGCGACAACTTCCAACCGATACATTATTGAACCCATACGTTCAACAATTTAGAACGGTCCAACAAACACATATGCTATTATTTCAAACTTCCCAAAATGTACGACACTTTCCCAAAGTAACACTTTAAGCAATATATGATTCCCAACCTCTCCTTGATTTGAACCATCTGGTCAATAGCTTTTTGAACTATTTCCATCCAATCAACTGACTTTAATCCAACTTCAGTCCAGACTACAACTGAACGACTCTTACACCCCTGAAGTGCCTGAAATAGTGCACATTGAATACTAACATAATAATTGTGTTGTATGAAAACTTGACTAATGGTAAGTGGGTATCCCAGCTTCCACCAAAATCGATAACACACTCTAAGCATATTCTCAAATGTTTGAATGTTTTGCTCACCCCGCTCATTAATTCGAGAATGATATACCGTCCTCACATCAAAAACACATTCCCAAAGCCTTTTGTAACGTTTGACAAAAATTGCTAAGTAAAATCACCATTAAAATCGGATATAATTGATACAAACACTCCATGCCTTGCTACTACTTTGCTAATATACAACCTCACCAATTTCTCCGTCGTGTAGTCCTCGCGGATAGCTAAGAAATGAGTTGACTAACTCTTTCTATCCATGCATCGAGTCATGCTTTCCCCTTTTCCATTCGAACAAATTCAGTTACTGTAATATATGTGAGAGTCTCTGGTATTCAGCCTTGAACTTCAAACAGATCATGCATTGACATATTGACTAATGTAGTTAATGATGTCCTTCTTCATTCCCAGACACCAATACAAATCCTTGATATCATGCTACTTCTTACTAACTCTCGATGTATGAAATATTTTGACTTATGTACTCTGTCCATTACTAGTGTCCATAGACCACCTAGCAAAGGAATCCATAATCTTTTCCATGATGTAACATCTTGTCCATTTTTTTGTTTCAAATGTTTGTCTAACCCGCACAACTCTTTGTTTTGTTTATGAGTATCCTTAACGCTTCATCTTGAATTTTGAACATCTTATCCTTAATGCCAGAGTGTATCGTCAAACTTTGACTTGCACTCACCTTGGCTTACTCTTTCCTTCCTACTCAAAACATCTGCAAAACATCCGTCTTCCCCGGATAGAATCAAATTTCACAATTGTAACCACTAAATAATTTGAGCTTCCTCATTTGCATCGTATTCAACTTCTTTTGAACATAGGGGTGTTAAAAGCTCTTATGATCGGTGTACATAATGTTCTTCATTCCATACAAGTAGTGTCTTCAACACATATGTACGAATGCTACCGCTCCAAGTTCCAAATCGTGGGTAATACAAAAATTTTCATGAATGCGATCACCTTCCCCTTTTAATTAACACACAACCTAGATTTCAGTCTGATGCATCACAATACACAATGAAATCCTCCGATCCATCGTCCTTCACTGTTTGAAAAGCTTCTTCTAAGTTCTTACCCCAAACAAACTTATATATACATATATTTTGTGAACAGTAGAGCGATCCTTGAAAAACTCTCTATAAAATGTCGATAATAACCAGTGAATCCCAAATGCTTTACGAACCTTCACGATAGCTGTGGGACCTTCCTTCCCTTTACAACTTCTATTTTGCTAAAATACACAAGATTAACTTCCTTGTTTACAACGTGCCCAAGCAAAACAAACCTCTTGTAGTCAAATTTTGAACTCTGAATATATTGCATAGACCCTTTACTTTCAAAAGAAACTCCAGGATTAGTCTCAAAGGGACTTTATGCTCTTCCTTGGTTTAAGAATAATTCAGAACGTCGCAAATGAAAAGTATGATAAATTCATCGAGATGCGGCTTATATACGCGTTCGTTAAATATAGGAATGCTATAGTCGCATTAGTAAGATCGAGAGACATAGCGAGAAATTTGAAATGTTCGTAACAAATACTAAACACAGTCTTTGGTATATCTGATTCATGTACCATCAATTGATGATAACCAGAACAAAGATTGCTTTTTTTTTTTTTGAAAACCACTGAACACCTTGAAGTTGATCAAACAAATCATCTATCCTTGGAGGAGGACAACGATTCTTGATCGTAAATTTTGTTAAGTTCACGATAATCAATGCACAAATGAAAACAACCATCTTTCTTTTTGACAAACAAACCAGGTGCTCCCAACGGAAAAAGACTAGGGCAAATAAAACCCTTGTCTTGGAGCATCTTAAAGAGAATTAAATAACTCTTGCATTCAAATAGTGTTAAGAGATTTGGAGCATTTGCAACTGGGGTTGCTCCACGAATAAGATCAATACAAAACTTTATGAGTACAGAGGGATATAGTCCTTCTAAGTCTTTCCGGGAAGACCTCGAGGGAATCGTCGTTAATAGAATATTTGAAATTTTATATTATTAGCCTTTACGCTCATGAGTTGTTTCTTTTCGTCTTTGAAGTGTTATATGAAAATATCAGGTATTACACCACCATTTAAGTGGTATACAAAATACTTTCTCAAACGTACAATTTCTACCTAAATTTCGTCAACTAATCCATTCCCTCAACCACACCAAAACTTCTGAGTCCGAAGGGCAACAAGTCAATGCTAAAAGAGTAATCTTCCAGCACTAAAGTACACCCTTATATAATGTCTTTTAGTCTCTATGCGCACTCATTAATAAAATTATTTCAAAGTCTCCCACTCAAAACAAGCCATCGAGTTTCCTACTGTGTTGATTGATGCCACTTGACTAGCTATCATCCACGTTCAATTGTAACATGTCCTTTTTAGTTGAAGTTCGAATAAATACAACATGATGTAGATGTACGATGATAGTAGTTACACCTTACACACAAGGTATGTGAACCGGTGTAACCCTCTCTTCAAGTGTTAGTATCAACGAATTTCTTAAGTACCCTCTCATTCTTGGTACTGTTTCTACATTCCCAGCCTTAATGGTTTCACCGATTAACAATCCATCCATCAGTATTGCGCCTTGGATAGTAGGAGGCTCAGTCACTCCTACCGTCCCGCGAGTTTCCAGAACAAATGTTGGTGTACTTCTCAATTCTCTTAGCTTCGAGTGCCACGCGATGAGGTCTAATCCTTGCCAACACATGAAATTGTCCGATATATGTTGCATGATTAACTCCCATTGTATAAAAATTTCCAAAACTTGATCACTAACTTCTTCATTTCGTTATTGAGAGAATATTTCTCCTTAAGCAGTGCCTTTATTTATTTTATTTATTTATATATTTTATTATTATTACTATTTTTATTTTATTTATTTATTTATTTATTTATTTATTTCGCGCCATCACCACTTCCATCCTTTGAATTCTCGACTATTAATTCCATTTTCGCCTTTGGTGTCGTTAGCTCTACCATGATTCAATATGCTGTTACATCTTGCATGACAACTTTGAATATTAAGGCCCACTACTGTCGTGCAATGATCGCAACAACATTGGAGTTCTTGCCTTCAATACAACAAATTCCTCTAGTTCAACCATCAGTTCAATCGCCACTATCACTTGTATGACCACCACCGAGTGTTTCTCCTCCACGAGTAAAACTTACTTGTATTGCGTCTTGGTAGTATGCTTGCTATACTTCCGAATTATTATGAGTTTAGAATAGTTGAATACTTTCGAGTTTGTCAAGGCATAAATGCACAAGACTCACAAACAGAAGATTGATTCGGTAACGAATGCAATTGGGATTTTATTACAATACGACACGGAGATAGCACATGAGACACGCAAACATGGTCGGATAAGCACACATACGTCGGAACACCTTTGTCAATTACGTCTGCAGCCGTAATTGTGAAAGCATTCTTTCATACACATACTTATCTTCCAAGTCTTTGTATCACAATAAGCTTTGTATTCACGTAAAGAGATCAGATATTTATAGAATCCTAAGTAACATGTAGACGAACCACATAAAGAGTCGTAAGACGATGAAGAAACGCTTATATCGTCCTTCTTACTTGAAATGGTTAAGATGAATGATCGACACAAGCTACAACTAGCTTCACGGAATTGTATGCACACATAACTTCCTAACTCATGTTCTATATGTGGGTTCCTAATTTATAGTCTAGGCCAATCCACCTAGATCTCTATAAACAATGTCTCTGATACCAATCTGTCACACCCCGTCTAAAGCGGAAACAACGGGGTGTAACGGTGATAGGATCATAACACATCATTATAAAGAATTCTATATGAAACACAATATCCAATGTGTCATGATGCCATTAACATGAATAACGGTTCATGTCGTGCATACATTTCAACAATGAATTCAAAATCTTACAAACAATCGTACTCAACAAGCGTTAAGACAAAACATGTCTTTACAAACAACCTTAATGTATCATAAGTATTGAATAACCCTTAATGCAACCCTAAAGGTCCACTAAGTTCTCTTGTCCTCTGCTTAAACTCCACTAGTATAACCTGAAAAGATATGCTCAAAAACGTCAACAAGAATGTTGGTGAGTTTCGTAGGTTTGAAACCAAACACCACAAATAAAACATTTTGCTGTGATAATAGTAAGTTAGGACAATGCATATAGAAATGGCACACAAGTGAAATAATCCAACCGAACAATCCACAAACCGTCATCACCCCACGAAGGAGTATGACCCAACCAAATCGTGCGTATGCGGTAGCTACCCATAAATGACCTTCAATGTACACCTAAGCATACATTAGGTATACACTCCCGAAAGAGTGCAGCCTTGTAAATAAATATGTCCTTCAGTGTATACAAAGCATATACACTAGGTATACACTCCCGAAGGAGTGCAGCCTTTTAACAAAACAAATCCAACAACCAATGCATATAAGTCACATAGTGTCACACATTTCAAGCATATGTCCGAAAATGAAAATGAATACGTTTCACAGCATAAAAACAATTGATAAAACATTTGAGCATACTTTTCCCCCAATTTGAAAATATGTAAATGAAAACGGGGCCACGAAAACTCACCTCAAGAAATGATGTAAGTATTGCCCTTAAGTGTAATCCACTAAACCACTCGCAATCTACAATATCATTATGCATATGGGTTACAACCTAGACATAACTAGGTCATTCCATTGTATCCCAAGTCTAAACACTTCTACTAAGTTCCCTCACAACTCAACTCATGTATATTAACTTGAATCAACCTATCGAGTAAAAATCAGATTCTGTCCACAATTTTTATACCATTTTACAAATTTTTAAATATTACTTAATGAAATCATTTGACTCTACAATTTTAACCAGTAACATTTCAATGTGTTTAGAAGTTCCTGTAATTTTTCCAGATTCAATATCATTGATTTACTATTTTTAAAAATTCACCAAACTGAACTGCTCTAAACCGTTGACACTTTCTGACTTCACAAACGTTATAATTTATTTAAAATACTTAGAGGCTTCAAAAGATTATTATATTTTTACAGAAAATATGTAACACTTTTAAAACACTTTAGTAACAATTTCAAGACCTAATTATTAGTTTAAGGTACGTTTCAAAAATTGACAACTTAACCGAAATCTGGAACCGAGAAACTCAGAAATGACACACAATCTTGTAAAATAGTTTTGACCAACTTAGAATCCACATCTAACCATTAAACTGATGCCATTTGAAAGAAGACTCAAAATACTTATGTTTAGACTCCTTTTTCATCGAAAAATCTCATGATATGACCAAGTTACAAGCTTCCCAATCCGAACAAAATTTCTGATCAGATTAGGGTTTATGAACAATCAACCCTAAATAGTCATATAACCAACCCAAACGCCACCACAAATCGTATATCTCAATTCCACCAACCTATATACTGATTTTAATTATATTCTAATGATTTCATTCACTAGGATAACAATGGAATTGAACCGAACATAACCAATAATGAACGAATAGTCGAAATAAACGTAAAGAACGATTCGGATAGAATTTTATACCGACTAACGAGAATCCGCACGATGGAAATCCTTAGAATCTGTAAATGAATGATGTAGCATGAGAATTCATCCATCATTCATCAAGAATACGGAAAAAACGAAAGATTGGAACATGATTCTTACCGAAATACACGAATGAATAACTTCTCGATCAATAGAATGATGTAGAGACAATGTGATTATGTTCTTGGACTTTAAAAATAGAAAATATGGTGAAGAAGGCTCTCCAGATGGACTGAATACGGCTGTGGTTTGAGTAATATGAGTTAGGGTTTTAAAAATACGTTTTTATACCAATAACTAAAAGTTTCAGAAAATTCGTATTACACTGCAGCAGTTTACAAAACAATTGTTATAAAATAATCAGCTTCGTTTTAGAGGACGAAACCTCAAGAGCTTATGTAAAACATCGAGATCTAAAACTTTTTAGTTTTGGCCGAAGCCTGAAAATGACTCTAAGTAGGTCAAAACGGCCTCTGAAGTAGACTACAAAAATAAATCAGGATAAACTAAAACTTTTCGGTTTAGGTTTTTGTTTATAGTTTTAGGATTACTTGAGTTTGAATGGGTTGGGCCGGCCACATCGTCCAAGGAGTAATTTGGGTCGGTTTTCTTTGGGCTAAACAAGAATACACAAAAACTTGGGTCACACGGTCCAAAAATAATTGATACTTACGTTTAGTTTCGTATCTCCTTCCTTATACGTCCGTTTGTGATGATTCTTTTTGCATTGGATTCGTTTTTCAAAAACGAAGACTTTGATGTGAATAAATCTCAAAAACAAGTAGTTTCACAAAGATGAGTTTATACGGTTTGAGCTACGATATCGGTTTGGTGACGGTTGTCACAATCGGCACACACAAGAAATGAACAATGTAGCATTTAAAATGAATGCTTTTAAGGCTCAAAACCTCACTGCAAATTTGGGTTTGTATGTGCCTAGCCATGCTCCTTAGATTGTAAATACTTATTTAAGAAATTTCTACCTTAATTTCCCTAATATTCTTGAATAACTAACTCATATTAGAAATGGTTCCTCTTTGAAAGATATCTTAACTCAAAAATAGTAGAGCTAATCGGATGATTAGGCTCATACTTTATTATTTTTGTTTAAAAAGTGTTGAAAATTTTGAAATTTTGAGGAACATTTTCTGAGTAAAGCTATTTGGACATTAAAATCTGTAAAACATCTAATTCAAGGTATTCTATACCTGCTATCCCACACTTAGAGGAACATTGTCCCTAACGTTCTCTTGAGTTGAGATTATATTTGAAAATATAATCCCACACTTAGAGTTTGAACATATAGAAAATGTTTCTCAAGTGTTTGGTTTGGGCTGGAATTGTTGGTGCATTTTGTGTGTCAGTCAGTTGGTCAAACTATTGTAATTGTCAAAGTCAATTAGTCTGCGTATGTGATGTGTTTAGTATGTATATTCGAGTCTGTAAACGAAATGTAATTATAGAATATACATAGAATACTAGGCGACATTGGTCTTGACGTCGCACTAGCGACATTGTCGTTGGGCTTGCGACGTTGGGTCAGATGTCGCATTGGGCTGGACTTGCGACGTTGGGCCTAACGTCGCAGGGCCCAATAGGTTGATATAAATAGAGTGTTATAACTCATTTCTAGGGTTAGCATTTTAGAGACAGAGAGAGAGCCGTGAGGTGAGAAACGAGTTGGTGAGAAACGAGTTTGTGTTTGTAATCTTTATTATTCAATTGTGAATATATACAAAAGATTATATAGAAAATCGTTTGTGTGTTCGTGAATCGATTATTGATTGTTTGTTATTGTTCATACGATCCGATCAGATCCTACGAGTACGGGACTATCAACTGGTATCAGAGCCATAGAATCAAGGATTCGTTGGTTTCGGATCGTTGTTTAGAACGTTTTTGGTTTGATTCGTGAAGATTTAATTGATTAATCCGTGTTTCTGGGTTAGTTTGCTAGAAGATTTCGTTTTCTGAAGAGTTTTTCTGGGTTTGTTCGTCGTTCAGTTTTCGAAATTCGTTAGGGTTTTGAAAATTTTCGATTTTAGGGTTTTGGAGCTGCTCAGTCGCGTTTTTGCGACGTTACCTGCGACGTCGCTAAGTTCTGCGACGTTACTAACGACGTTAGTTGCGACGTTGTGTACGACGTCTCACTTTTGACCTTAATTGGTCACTGCGACCTTAGCCGCGACGTCAGGTGCGACGTCGCTTGATTTTGCGACATCAACTGCGACGTCGCTTGTGACGTTATTGATTTTGACCTTAAGTGGTTATTGCGACGTAGGCTGCGACGTCGCTAGCCTCTACGACGTTGGACTGCGACGTTATACACTACGTCGCATTTTCGATTCTTAATTGAGTCATCGGACTTCTGCGACGTTGCTAATTTTTTCTGCCACATTACCCTCGCTCTAGATTCGTAAAAAAAAAAAAAAGAGTTTTTTTGGCGGGAAACTCCGAAAATTTTTTGCGTTTTCAAATTTTTTCCATAGGCTTAAAAGTGTTCAATTTTAGCCTGGAAAAAGTTTCATTTTACCCGGCCAGTTTTTGACGTTTCAGACGAAATTTTGGCGGGAAAAACGCGAAAAATTTTGTAATTTCAAATTTTGTTTTTAAGCTTAAAATAGCTTAATTTTAGTGTCGGAAAAGTTTCGCTACACTTTGTCGGTTTTCGAAATTTTCGAATTCAATTTTGGAGGGAAAATTCGGATATGGCTTTTGGTAACAAAGTGCCTCCTTCTACATCTTTGTTCTATAGTGGTTTTGCGAGTTGGAAGATTAAGTTATGCAATTTTATTGAATACAAAGATCCAAATCTGTGGAATTGGTTTAACACCATTGATCGATATGAGCCACCAAGACTCGACGGGGTGCTTAAGTCAAGAGCACAAATGTCAGTCAAGGAACGAGCAGAGTTTGATAAAGACAATAGAGCGTATGAGATGATTACCAAGTGCTTGCCAGAAGTTGTGATTGATAAATTTAAAGATCAAGCAACTTCTATAGGTTTATGGGATGCTCTTATAGCGGCTTACGATCAAAAGGAAAAGAAGTCAGAGGCTAATATTCAAATTCCTAGTCTAAATGATACTTCCAGATCTACTTCCAACTCAGCAGCATCTACTTCTACTAGCACTTCATATGCTTCCTATACTTCTCATACAGCTCATACAGCTCATACAGCTCCTTCAAAGGCTATTGATGATCATGCTACAATCTTTGTAGCTTTCCTCAACTCTTATGAGACTTTCCTTTCAAAGAAGGCTAGTACTTTGCAGCTCACTGAGGAAGACTTTGAACAGATCGATTCTGATGATTTGGAGTATATGGACATCAAATGGAGCATGGCTATGATAACCCAAAGAACCAAGAAGTTTCTTCAGAGAACGGGTAGACAAGATCTGGATAATGATGGTGATACGGGTCTTGGCTTTAATAAAAGCAAGGTGAAATGCAAAATCTGTCAGACGTATGGTCACTTTGCTAAGGAGTGTGAGAAAGAAAAATATCATTCATCTGGATTCACTACTCCTACAGCTCCAACGACTCCAGAGAAAAACACAACATCACAGGCTATGACGGTGTATTCTCAGGGAGTGTTTGATTTTAGTGCACTTCAAGGAGAGGTTCAACACAGTGCGATTTTGGCAAAAATACATGAGGTACATGATGAACCTGAGGTACCCAAAAACTGTGTTTCCTGTTTTACATTGACTGAATCTCTTGAGAATTATCAATATGATAATTTAGAGTTGCGAAAAAAGGTTGTCAAACTTACTGAATCAAACAATTTTCTTAAAGCTAATGAGAAACTTTATGATAACAAAGTTGAGGCATATAAGTTAGACACACAAACTTATAAAGCAAAAGTCTTTAGTCAACAAGATGCAATTAATAGTTATCTTGCTGAAATTGAATTGTTGAATAAAGAGCTTTCTGATTTAAAAAGTGAGTACGATAACCATAAAAGCAAAATTTTAGGTTCTTCATCCGTAACTTTTGTCTTTAATGAAATCGTTAATAAGCAAGTGACAAGCGGTAAAAAGAAGGCAGGACTTGGTTATAATCAAGTACCACCACCTTCCCACGCCGAATACTGTCCTACGCCTGTTAAGGAAGGTCTTGAAGAGATTCCAGTTGATTATATGAAGCTTTATGGTATTAAAGCTAAAGAAGCTAAGCAAAACAAACAGGCAAAGGAGAAAACCATAAGGCCAGAGTATCCTTTACCTAAGTTTGTTAAGTCTGATAGTGCACCTCCAGTTCGTGTTGAGGAGGTCGTTGAGGTAGAAGATATACCTGAAGAGTCTACCATTAAGGTTGAGAAAATAAATGTCAAACCTGAAAATTTCATCATTACAACTGAAAATGATGATTGTTTTAAATGCAAAGGCAAAGCTAAGGTTGACAATGAATCCCCAAAAGTTGTTGTTGATAAATCTGAAAAGAATAAACCTTCAAAATCAACTAACTCAACCTCAGGAACATCTACTTCAACATGTCCACCTAAGAGTGCATGTTCAACAAATGTTCCTGTTAATAGACCTTCTGTGTATTGTCCTCCACCGAAACGATTTGAGGGAACTCATTGGAATCAATCTTATGTTGAGAGACGTTCTTGCTTTCGTTGTGGTCAACAGGGCCATATAATTAGGGATTGTCGGTTATTATCCCTAGATAGGTTTGGTAGAGGGATGCCAAGAACTTCCTCTTTCAGGAATTCTTTTTCAAAATCGTCTTCTAGGCGTGCTTCGTATTCGCCTATATCAAGATATGCATCCTCTTCTCCAAAACCCGTGAATAGAGTAAACAAAGTTGTGCCTAGTAAACCTCAAGTTCAACAGCACAACATTGTTGAAAACAACTCATCTGAACCTACAAAGGTTTGGAAACCCAAATCCACAAACAACACATCAATGAAATCCTCTGAGTTTTTAAAATATCATAAACTCATTGATGTGATGGTTATGGATGATCATGGACAACCCAAGTCTATCAAGGCTTGGGTGTCCCATAAGTACTAACGTTTAATTGTTTGTTGTGGTGCAGTCAGGTTATTGAAAGCTAACATTTTTAGTGACTGCATGGATGTGGATATTGTTGGAAGAATGCGATGATGATTTGTGATTGTATGAGATTTTCGATGTTATGAGGTGGTAAAAGTGCTTAAAGGCATTTGACTTGACTTGATATGTGATTTTGGTACTTTTCTTTAAATTTTGTTAGATGCAACAGCCATTCTTTATACTTTTTAGTATTAAAGAAATGCAATGTTGCGAAATTTATTCAATTAAAAAATACAAAAATATGTTTAATGTTTAAGGGGAGTATTTTTGGATTGGATATAAGAATTTGCTGTTCAGGGGGAGTAATTCTGAATATTAAAAATTCTGATTATTTAATTCAGAAATGTGAACAGCAAGATTCTTAATTCTTGAAAAGATGTTGGATTGTGTGTCTGTAAAACAACTTGGGATATGATAGTACATCGGGGAACATGAACAAAATGGAATTTTAAGGTTTATCCTTGATGTATCAGTAGGTTTATCTAGCATACTTAATACAGTTTTTATGAAAATTATCTTCATCATATGATGTATTGGTAGGCATGATACATACCGGTCTATGGGTCATTAAGAAGTAATTCAAATACGTGTCTATGATCTTGTGGTAAACATCTTGTGATGTACGACACTAAGTCTTAATTCCTTAGCGTAGCTTGACATACTTCTAATTTTGGATTGATTATCTGAGATCATTTGGGGGTTTATGCTGATTGTTTCCTCTGTTGTACGTAAGTACAGAACTGGTCTCAGTTAGTATAAGCTCAAAACTAAGCAAACGTGAGTCAATGCACTTGCAAAGTCTTAAATTTAAGGTACTAAACAAGGTCGCCACAAATTTGGTTTGACTGCGTTTGGTTTTGCTTAAACCTGAATCAAGTTATGTTGCTCTGTTGTACACAAGTACAGACCTGTCACCGCTGGCTTGATTCTTAAAATTGATCCTCTTATATTCTTTCTAAATTTGGAAACTATGTTCATGTCTAGGTTAAATGGGTATGTCTATGGTGGGGACCACGGTGAAATATTCATACTAATAATAAAAGGTTAGCTCGCAGACACGGATGTAACATGTTTAAGTGGAAAAACAATACCAGTAATCGTCTTGAAATAATTTTTATAAAAGGTGTTTTAAATGTGTCAAGTAAATTTAAAGTGGACAATTATACTGGTAATCGAGATAACACTTACTATTTGCTAATAATTGCATGTTGGCCTGATATGATACCTAAGCAGACTTAAAACAATCCGATCCCCAAACTTATTTTAATCTTTGTTATTTACTTTTCCTTTATAAAGAAAATACAAAAAGATTTTATTTCTATGTTATTTTCTTCAATATCACATATCTTGTTAAAGTCAAATATTGAAGATGTAAAGGATGTCGGTTATTCTCCAAAGATTGTGAAGATAATTCTATCGGAGAAGCTGCTGATGATTGAGAGATGGTCACTGAGTTTGAAGATCTTATTGTATGATAAATTTGTGTCAGTCACATGAATTTGGACATCAAGATTTCTTTGAAGACCATGCTATCTCAAAGGGGGAGTTTCTGATTGTCAAAGACATGAAAGAGTTTGTTGATGAAGACTAATTGAAGACTTATTTGACCAAGCTGCTGACAAGGGGGAGTTTGTTGGTGCATTTTGTGTGTCAGTCAGTTGGTCAAACTATTGTAATTGTCAAAGTCAATTAGTCTGCGTATGTGATGTGTTTAGTATGTATATTCGAGTCTGTAAACGAAATGTAATTATAGAATATACATAGAATACTAGGCGACATTGGTCTTGACGTCGCACTAGCGACATTGTCGTTGGGCTTACGACGTTGGGTCAGATGTCGCATTGGGCTGGACTTGCGACGTTGGGCCTAACGTCGCAGGGCCCAATAGGTTGATATAAATAGAGTGTTATAACTCATTTCTAGGGTTAGCGTTTTAGAGACAGAGAGAGAGCCGTGAGGTGAGAAACGAGTTGGTGAGAAACGAGTTTGTGTTTGTGTATGTAATCTTTATTATTCAATTGTGAATATATACAAAAGATTATATAGAAAATCGTTTGTGTGTTCGTGAATCGATTATTGATTGTTTGTTATTGTTCATACGATCCGATCAGATCCTACGAGTACGGGACTATCAGGAATCCCACACTTAGTGATAAGTTTATGATAGAGTATAGATTACTTTGCATTCCTAAGCTAACAAAATGAATCAATGTAAACGAGGTGAAAGGTAAGAAACTCCCCAGATGACGATTTATCGTTTAGAGGCGAAAGCTGAGGGTTCGAAGATCTTCATTAAGAGTGATTCAGCTCCGCATGTCCTATTCTGGTGCACAGTGCTTCTCATTCATGCTTAGCTAGAAGTCGATCCCTAATGTAAGTGGAAATTCTTATTAGTGAATTTCACACTTTTGTGATTTAAGATTTGGAGACGATTCTGGCTAAGATGTCTTGGAGTGTGGGTTGAGATTCCACACTTAGATCTTTGAAGAGTCTGCGGTGCATGTGCGAGTTTCAGAAGAAGATAGACCAAAACTCCTTTCCTGAGATGTGTGTAAGTTCCGTGGTCTGCAGTTGTGAATTCCTTGGTTGTCTGCCTTTTGACATCACGGTTCTTTCTTGAACGCTCGTCATCTCGTGCGGGCTCATTTCTCATTCATCACACATTCAATCACTTATTCTAAAATAAAGAAACAAACATAATAAGTAACTACGATAAACGAAATATAAAGTTTCCAACCAAAAAGGTTGAAAAATATCCTAAAATTTTAACCAAGTGCAAGATAGAGATCACTGTAATCAATACAATACGAAAGTCAGTGATATAAATATGAATCATAAGATAAGTAATCTAGAATGGAGGATCCTCTGCTGGTATGTCATCAGGCTGAGCTGGAGGTCCTGGAACTGACTGCTGTCCGCTAGATACCCTCTGCTCATCTGGAGGTAGTAGTCCTCTCTGAATCAATATCTGCCTGAGAGTCATCGCTGGAAGTGCCATCATATCATCATAACCCTGTGCGAGCATGTCCGCAGTGGTAACACCTGCCGTCTGTAACATATCAAGGTAGAGCTGCCTGAGAGTGCTCTCAGTAGGAACCTGATCTGAGAAGATGGGTCCCAAATCCAAGTAAGGGCCGATGCTACCAGTAAACAATGCATCGGTACCAATGTAGAGCAGATCTGGTCTGTATGATGTGCTAGCCTCTGGATGCTGGTCATGGGTCGGAATGGGTACAGTCGGATGAGGCAATGATGCCTGCTGACGGGCTGGTGATGGTATGTGTACTGAGTAGACTCTGGCTATATCAGATGTGGATCTGTGAGTGGGTAATGGTGCAGAGTAGGTGGTAGGTGTGCGTGGGCGTCTATATGTATGTGGTGGCTGAGTGGAGGTATGTGGATGTGGTGGAGGAAAGGTGGTGTATGGGCGAGTGATGGTGTATAGGTGAGTGGCGGTATGGGTAGTGGGTGGAGGTGGTGGTCCACATCTGTATAAGAAGTGATCAGGCTCAGGAGTACCATGTGTCCTAGCTGTCAGAACCTGCTGATCACGGATAACCTGTAAAGCATGTAATAGATATTACTGAGTAAGAGGAGTGACCGGATCCGTGTGATGCACAACGGCCTGTGTAGGCAGTACTGATGTGTCTGCTCCTCGTGATGTCTCAGGTATCTCTGCTGCAACTGGTCTCTGTGGCTGGGGACCAACATCTCTATCCTCTGTAGTCACGCGCTTCCTGGTCATGAAGCATCCAGGAATGGGCTGCCGAGTCTGATACCATAAGCATTGTCTCTCAGGTCCCTCATCAATGATCCTGATCAACTTACAATACTCTAGATCAAATGGCTGCGAGCTAGCATGATGGGTGTAATCCTCACGGTGACGGTCAGTGAGAATCCCCATGCCGACTAACAATCTCGTGATAATGGCTCCCATGAATACGTGGCGTCTATCCTCTCTCTTCTCCTTCCACAATCTATCCGCTATGATGTATGCGACATTCAGGTTCTGCTTCCTTATGATCGCATCCATGAACTTAAGCTCTTCTAATGTAGCAGGTCCATCATCTCTCTTCCCAAAGATAGTACAGCACAGGAGCTTGTGAAGAATGTGATGAACTGGTCGGGTCATGAGTGAAGCTTTCACTCCACTCCTGAAGGTTGTCCCCGTCAATCCTCTCCATATCTCCTTGTGATCCCGTGATGGTAAACTGCAGATAGACTGGAAACTGCTGGTGAACCAATCAGAATTGGCCTGAGACTGTGTGTAAAGGCCAAGGTATACTCCGAAATCTCCAACTGTCATATGATATTTCTTCCCACGATACCGAAAAGTGATCTTCTTCTTATCAGTGATCTCCAATCTCTCTCGGAACTCGTAAGTCATCATAAACTCAGTGACGACCTCTCGGTATATAGCCTCATCAATGGAGAAAAGATGGAAAAACGCAGCATGTTCCTCGCCATCTTTATCATACTTAATCAAATCTTCCAACTCATCCCTAATACCCAAGCGTCTCATATCCGGCCACATGATGACTCTGTTTGACCCTAAGTATCGTCCCATCCATTTCTCAATATCGTCCATATTCTCGGGGGATGAAGCAAGCTTCCTCAACGAAGGGTTTGATAGATCCATCTGTTGACAAGAAAATGAGATGCATAAGTAATAACAAATTTCTAGGTACATTTCCAAATTTTAAACAAAAATTGGAAATGTAGGCTGAATATGAATAAATCCGCAATTTATTTTAAACTAAACCTAGGCCTAACCAATCCTCAATCCGCAATTTTCGCAACCATAAGTGTCTAACCTATTCCAAGGGTATTAAAGTAACAATAATACTAGTGTTTAATCCAAGTAGGCTCGTCATTTCAAACAACTAGCAAATATTTTTACTTTCATTCATGGCAACTTAATCTAAGTGAGCTTAACCATGTAATTACCTCAAATATATCAAGTAAACCAAAAAGAGCATAAACTAATTTATTCATGCAAATATCATATGGTTAAAGACACGTGTTAACTTATTCGGTTAATAATTTTGCAAGATTTAAAGATTTTGATAAATGAATGATGGTAGCTTACGTGTGATGGTCATATCAAAAAATATTCAACACTTTATTAATTAAAGTTGGTGAATAATTAAAATATTCAAGGACCAAAAGCTAACTAAGGATTTATTGAAAATCTAAGAAACTTGCCATGATTTAATTAACTCAACTACCATTTAAAAATTGAATATTTAAAATAAAGTATGATACTTGGTTAATTTTTAATCACAACGTGCTTACTTTAACTTTCAATAATCCTAGAGATCATTCAAAATAAACTAGTATTCATGTAAACATGTTTATCAAATCATACTAAGCATGAATTAATCAAAACAAGTCAAAACAAACTACTAGTTACCAAAAGTCAACAAATTTAGCAACTTTGACAACTTAAAGTCAACACTTGAAGATCAAAGTAGCAAATTATCAAGTAATCTACTCAATCAAGCATGTAATCATGTTAAGCAACTATGCAAGAACACTTTTGAACCATAAAACACAAGATTTCACCATGAATTTCATAGATCAAAAGTTGAAACCCTAACTTTTAAAAAGTTAATGAAATTTAAATATTTGAGTTAGGAATTACCTTGCAAGTGATGAAATGATGTTATGTATGCAAGAGAGATGATAAAATGAAGAACTTGAAGCTTTAAATCATCAAAAATGGTGGAAAAATGAGGGTTTGGTGATGGTGATGGGGGGGCCGACGGTTTGGGGAAGAAGGGGGAGAGAAATTTGACCAAAATTTGACTATTTGTTTGGTAGTGAGTCCCTTCCTCTTGGTTTAAATACGTCTCGATTTAAAACGCTAAAGATACGATACGTACGATTGGTTTTCGAAAGGTTTTAAGATTTTTAATAAAGTAACCAAAAGTAAATACGAATCTTTATAAAAAGTTTTCGCGAATTAAAATTGTATTTTAAATTGCGTGCGAAAAGTTCTTTGCGTTTAAACAGAAACGAGTTTATTTAAAGACGAAACGATATTTTTGTGTACTTTAAACTTTAAAACAAATCATAATTAATTTACCAAAATTTTAAAATTAAAACTTTGTTAAATTTTTCTGAAAAGTTTGAACTTACGCAAATTGCGCGAGTTTAAAGTTTAAAGGACGTTTTCTTGATTTTTAAACGAAAGCTTTAAAACGAAAAATTAATTCAAACTAAAATTAATAATAACTAATATTAATTAACCTAGATAGGCTTGGGGTGCCTCCCAAGAGCGCTTTGTTAAAGACGAAAGCTCGTCCATACCAGACTTACTGTTTTACCGGATAGTGTCCGAGATGACACTGTTGGGTACAGTTGATGCTTTGGATAGAGACAAGGTATAGCGGGAAATAAACGTACCTCGGAGAGCTCGGATGACATAGTAAACTAAATCAGCAGGATTTATGAAATACCGTTCAAATTATGTTAAGAATTCTCGTTCTTCCTGACTGAGTTGTAACAATGCATCGACAAAACGATTAAATTCCCGTTTCACCTTTTTCTGGTTTGAAATGCCATCCCTAAATCCTGTATCTAGATAAGACAGATCATAGAGCAGTTTTGAAACTAAATCCACAAATTCCGTTTCCTCAGAAGAATCGGGATTTCCGTAAGTAGTGTGAACTGCTTGCAAAAGATCTTCGATATAAATCTTCTGTTGGTTAGTAAACAGGAATTTGGTTTTTTGGAATAACTGGATTAGCTGGATATGGATCTGTTTCCTTTTTGCAAAGAAAGCAGCGTCCATAGCTTCCTCAGTTGATTCGGGAAAAATAGCTCTAAGTTCATTAATTAAATAAGTAGCAGGATCAGCAAAGAATGAAATATCTGCAAGAATCATGTCAGACTTGATAGGGCTTCTTTCTATCCAAAATTCAAGCTCGTCAATCAGGATCGCAACATAACGATTAATCCTAGGTTGTGAATCAGAGGGATAATCGGTGCTGGCAAGTAAATCCATTAAAAGATCTAATTCTGATTTTAACGATAGCTCGTCTTTTCTACTATGTTTAGCACGAAGAAGTCTAATAATCATATCAATCTCAACAAAGGTCTTTCTCTGCTCAAATGTAAATGGAAAATCAGATATCTTAAGGTATTTCAGAAAGTTGGCATGGATATCTATCCTCCTATTGGGCTTTCGAGAATTTCCTAAGTGATGGTATGTTTCTAATTCGGGTAGCTGATTCCTAGATTCAGTGTTTAATCGGGTTGGTGTTTCTATCCTAAGTTCATTCTCAACCTGATATTGGAGACACTCTTCCTCAACAACACTTGAATAAAGTGTAGTGGGGTGGGCTCGCAAAATATCTGGGAGATCGTACTCAAAGTATTCATCTAAACAATGAAGACGTTCATTCAAATCCATCCAAGGCATGGGTGGATAGAAGAACACTTCGATTCCAAACGGTTCATCATCAGGTAAAGTAGCAGGTCTAATATAGTATGGATACCTAGACAAGATTGACAGAATCTCAGGGTCAAGTGTGGGTTGACCAATTAAAGCAACAGTAACAGAAGCTGGAATCTTCTGCCGAGATTCATCAAAACCTAAGTCTAAGCTCGATATTTTTGGGTTCTCAACTTCATGGTTAACACAGATCTCTCTAACGTCAGAGGAGTTTGACTCATACTCTGGACAGTCAAAGAATTCCGCATCTACCAAAGCCGTCATCTCATCTGTCATCATTTGATTGAGAGGAGAGATGGGGTTTGAAGGAGAATTAGGGTTTTTAATTTTCAAATTTTTTATGTATTTTCTAGGGTTTAAGAACTAAGTTATCTAACTAAATAAAGCAATTAACATCCTAAGTAATGATAATCTTAGGGAAGGATCTCCTAAAGTTAATTATCTAAGGCAGAATTCAATTCTTGACGAAACCGATCCCCGGCAGCGGCGCCAAAAACTTGTCGCGGTCCCAGCGGTCGGTCGGGTTTTAGAATCCCGAGTCGTTGCACCGACGGCTACCGAGACGCGCGAGCGGTTGAAATTTTTAAAAATTTATATTTGCTGGGCTCAAACTATGCAAGCTACCTACCTTGTGGGTAAAGCGGCAAGTATAACTCGAGTGTTGTCCAAAATCGGAACAAATTGAATTGAATTGGAACCTACCAAAGATAACTTGACAATAGGATGGATTTAAAACAAGGTAGGTATGGGTTTTGGGTTTTATCTAATCTAACCTAAAGACAGAAATAAAAATTGCAGAAAAGTAAACGAGAATATAAGCAGCAGGTAGAGAGTGATTGCTGAAACTTCGACGATTAGGGTTTCAGGATGATATTATATTGATGATAGGTGATTACTCTGGTTAAGAATCTTCTAAACAGTCGGTGTAAACACTAGGACCCTACGTCTAGGTGTAACCCTAAAGCATATGTCACTGAATCCTAGGCTATCCTGATTCTGGTCAGATGGGACTGTCTTCAGACCCACCTCACCGTCTCTTTCGGAGACTAAGCGACCCTCTGAATGGGGTTAAGGAATAAGGCGACAGTCCACAACACTGACTTTTCTTAACACCTATGTCTATCCAATTTTAACAGAGTAATACTGGTTGTATGCTGAATAAGTTAAACTATCGGTTAAGTAGAGTTTAGGGGTTTTAAGCATCTGGGAACACAGCCGGCATCCTTGCTTTCATTTCCTAACTCTTGTTTTATCTGTTTAAGTTCTAATACTTCCGTCATGGATTAGACCCTCCTTTGCCATCGGTCGTTCATCCCTAGGCATGCGTACAGTGTATAGTGACCTTATTTTCCACAGTACTCTAACCCTAGGTATATCTACGGTGTTTTAAAGACCTATTATATCTTTACACAGCTTTATAACCAGAGGTAGTTTAACGGTGTACTATAGCATTTTCACGGCTTAACAAGACCTAGACCCGTGTCTGGAAGGGTTGCTTCCAGGTAATCCACGGTGAGATAGACCACCGGCATTTCCTTGGCTTCCATGTATTTGTACTCTACCAGTGGTATTTCCAACGCTATACCAAGTATTCTGACGTGTTATGGCGATCTCACAGTTTCATACAAACAGGAGATAACTGTGTATTCGTAGTTAGGGTTGATCAGATCCTATCCTAAGGCAACAGTCACGTGAGAGACCATAAAGGGTGATTAATTAAGTCTACATCCAGGATAAGTCTAAACATGTATGCAGCATAACAACTACCGATCGTATATAAGATATATTAAACATCATCCCTAATCCTAACATCTATATTTCAACAATCACATATTAATCTAGCTAATCAGCATGGCAACAATCATAAATCGTACTGAAATAATATGCAAAGTAAACATTATAACAGTAAGAAAGTAAGATAATATCACCGGATTAGAAGAGTAATACTGAGGATTACAACAGTCTGACTTGAATAACCTTGCTACAGCTTGATTACCCAATTACAACTTTCCTCTAGCTCTAACCGCTAACTTATATCTCTCTAGTTCTCCTCTAACTCCTAAGAGTAGTGCTAGAGAGAGAAACTAGAGAGAGAACTAATTACAAGAACAATTCTCCTCTAACTCCTAAGAGTAGTGCTAGAGAGAGAATGTAGAGAGAGAAAGAGAAGTATGTGAAATGAGAGGTGTAAGGTGTGTTTGAAATGGTGAAATGAGTGAGGTATTTATAGGAGAAGCTAGTTGGTCTTGGTACAAGTCTTGAAGCATGAAATACAAGCATCCAAGCAGCATACGGGACCATCGGACCAAGGGGGCAAACGGCACCTCACAAGCCACCAGACCCCTTATACGGCACCCCAAGGGCCTTATATGGCACCTAGGGAACCGTATACGGTACCTAGGGCCAGGGGGTTGGTGCTTGGTTTGGCCTCCGCTTGTTTCTCGGTTGCTTGATTCGTCCGTATCTTCTTCGTTTGGGCTCCGATTTGCTTGATTCTTGCGCCGTTGGCTTTGTTTTTCCGTTACGCTTATAATGACACTGAGTTTGCCAAATTTGGAGGTGTTTGACTTTTGAGTGTTCCGGATGACGATTGGCGGGCTTCTAGACTGCACATCTTCTTCGTTCTTCACCCGTTTCTCTTGATTCTTTCACCACCGATCTTGGATTTTCCTATTGAATCATAAAATATGCATTAAGATCTACTTTGATAGGATAATCAAGAATGGAATTTTAAGGTGATTGTTTTTGCCTCGGTTTGCGTGCAAAATGGGTGTTTTTACTGATTTTTGTAGCAACGCCCGTATTTAGACTACTTTGGTGATTTCTGATGATAAATGATTGTTTTGAAATGTTTTCACCAAAGAATAGTCCAAAAAGTGCGGAAATAAGTACTTAAAAACATGACTTTTTGGGTCACATCACCCCCCCTTCACCCTCCCCCACTCTCTCCCTTTTCCTCACTTTCACCATTTCTCTCTATCTCTATTCACTCTTTTCTCTCAAAAACTCTCACCACCACCACCATCTAATTTCATCAAAAAGCACCATCAAACCACCACGAATCACTTGGAGAATTTGGAAGAAAACGTTCACCTCATCACGATCTACCTTCCCATCTTTTCGGATTCTCCTCGCGTTAAGTTTGTAAGTTTCCGACAAATCTCGAAACACTCCGATTTTCATTATTTTCGACTTGTTATTGTTTGTCTAAGCTTAAAATGTCCATATAAGGGTTGGGTAAAAGAATTGGACCAACCGAAAACCGGAAAACTCATTTTCGACTCAAAATCCGGCCATCAGATTCAAGTGTCGCATGCGTCGCAGCAGTTTTGCGACACTTCCTTAAGTGTCGCGTAAAAGCCCTAATTCTGCGTCACTTGCCTAAGTGTCGCAAATTCAATACCCGACACTTCCCGGCGACACTTCATCGAAGTGACGCCTATTTTTGTAACTGTACACTAGCGACACTTGCTTAAGTGTCACCATAATCGAAAACCCGAAACCAGCGGCACTTGTCTAAGTGTCGCCTTCAATTCATTTATAATTTATAGGACACTGCCTTCAGTGTCGCAACCAAGTGTCGCCACCATCTGCGACACTTCACTAAGTGTCGCCGTTAATACAGAATTCACATTTTATGCGACACTGATTGGGTGTCGCCGAAAACTATTAAATGCCGCTTCAAGTGTCGCAGAAAACAGAAAGTTTGCAAACTATTTTCACACTAAGTGTCGAACTTGTACAACCTCAAACACTTATACGATACGACTTCTAAAGCACTTTGAGATACACTTTTAAGTATAACACTTCAAAAACAAAATGATAATATCGAGATTATTATTACAAACAATCACCAACGGGCCGTACACGTTTTCAAAATATTAAACCAATCAACCAAATCGTAGTAATTTGGACATTCTAGTTGAACGAACAACTACAAAGGTAGTCTTAGTAACTACCTACTCATATTAATAACCATCGCGTGTCGTGGACACCCTCAGGTTACGAGTCTTCGGACATCACTACTCGGCTATCAACCAAAGTTTATTGATTTAAACTCTCCAGACTCAGGTGAGTCTCGTGGCCCCTCTTTTACTGTTTTCCTCAGGGGTGTGATTCATTGCTTATTTTAACATGTGAACGCGAGTACAAACTTTTCATATACTACATGAGTTTTTCACAACTAATCATTTTAAGACCTCCACAGCATAGTTTGGTAATACTTCGGTAGCGCGAATATTAGTATATGGTACCATATAGGATTGACCCTCCTCGTCTGGGTTAGCATGCACTAACTGGGTAAACGGATGTACTTGTCACACCCCGTCTAAAGCGGAAATAATGGAATGCAACGCACGACTAGATCATAACACATTGATATAAAAGAAATTCACTAAATGAAATTCAACAAAATGTTATGAAACTGCTTCACAACGTCACAAATACAATTGTTCACATTAATAAATTTAAAACGCACTCTAACAGTTTTGCTAAGCCATCTTAGTCTCAACTCTTGAATTACTAGCTTCACCTGAAAAGAAATGCTTAAAAACGTCAACACATGGTTGGTGAGTTCGTAGGTTTTTTTAAGTAAACATTTTATCAAATCAAAATCGTTTCATTTTAAACACATGAGTGCAAAGTATACAATGTACAATAATACAACGTTCAAGAAATCACACGTTATCCACGTTACAAATACGTTACATGTTCAACGTTCAAATAAAATACACGTTCAACTTCTCAAATAATCACAACAACGTTACGTTACACCATACGTTTCTACGTTCCATCGTTCCTACGTTTCTACGTTCCATCATTCATACGTTTCTACGTTCCATCGTTCCTACATTTCTACGTTCCATCGTTCCTACGTTTCTATCATCGTTCCACATAAAATAATTACACACAAATGCTAAGCTCTATTCACGTTATCATTCCACACAATCAAATAATACACATTAAACTATACATGTATTTCATAGCAACTCATGATCAAAGCAAGTTCAAAGATTGTTTCCACACCGATAAAACAGTTTGAAATATGTGAGCATTCTTTTCCCCCAAAACGTTAAAAATATAAATGAAAAAGGGGCCACGAAACTCACCTTGATTAACAAAGCAATTTTGTTCCCAAATGAATCCACAAATCCTTACGATAATCTACAATTCAAATACGTATAGGTTACAATCTAGACAAGGCTATACCCTTCCATTGTATCATATATTAATGTTTCATTTCATATTTATTAAGTTTCCCACAAATCTACCTCATATATCATGTTTTAACCTAAGTCTTTAAGTATAAAAAGAATAGTTGCAAACCTTCAAAAAAATTACAATATTTTTATAGAAGTCAGTCATCATGTTTAAAAGGTTCCATAAAAATTTTCGTGACCTAAATCAAAGTCTAACATACGAATTACATTACTCAAACCGTACAAAGATCATAAACCGAAAACTCATATTACATCCCGTTACAAACCACACCCTAAACAAAATAAATAAATTCAAATCTTAAAATTATAAAAATGTATTTTTGTTTACAGAAAAGTCTAACCTTAAACATACTTTAACAACCCCAAAATAACTAAAAAATAATTTGATCAAACCGATTTAAATTTACCAAAGTTTCTGAAAATTCGTCATCCACAGCAGCAGTTTACAAAATAATTTTTATAAAATAATATGGTACGTTTCAGAGGCCGAAACTTTGAGGGTTTAAGTAAAACATCGAGATCTACAACTTTTTAGTTTTGGCCAAAGCCTGAAAACGAACTTAAACAGGTCAAATCGGCCGTCGAACAGGACTGAAAAATCTGGACAGAATCTGAGATTTCGATTACATAATTTTCGGTTTGCAAAACATATTATACTCGACATAACCCTTCCCCAAAAACATAAATCATCTCTAATGTACATCTATTCCAGAAAAATAATAAGAAAAATTATTGATTAAGGTTTAGATATATACCTATACGACCACACGTACGAAAATCACACGTAAACAATACTTGATCTCGATTTTGTTAGGGTTTTCTTCTTCTCTTTCTCTTCCTTTTTTTTAGTCGATGGTCAGGAAAAAAAATCACAGGAACAATCCTATTATTTTTCCAAAAAGGGTTATATTAATTTAGGGATTAAGGGTAATGGGTTTGGGCTTCTTTGAGGGGTTCGGGCCGGCCTAAAAGGGATTCAGCAAAGGGGCTTGGGTCGATTTTAGGGCCACCAAAAGGGGAAGACACAAAACTTAACTCGGGCCATAAGGCTTAAAATAAACGAGCCCAAATTATCTATGTATTCGCGTTTTCTTAATAATTCTTATAGTTTCCAATAATTACGCATTTACGTTTGGCCTTGTATCTTTTTCGTTACACATCCGATTGCGATGATTCTTTTTGCGTTGGATTTGTTTTTCAAAAACGAAGATTTTCATGTAAAGAAATCCTTGAAGTGAGTCTTAGCACAGAAACGAGTTTTTACGGTTTGAATTACGATTACGGTTTGGTGACGGTTGTCACAGTATCCCCCCGTTTAGGGAATTTCGTCCCGAAATTCAATCGAAATCATTATTGAAATCGTTACTATGGAATAGGCATGGGTTTCGAGTTTGTTATGATCCTCTCATTACTAATTGATTTCGAATTCTCGCCTAGCGTTAAATCGTATCCTACTATAGTGATCGCGTTACGTTCCCCTACTCAACTTCTCGTTCTGTAGTCCTTACCGGCCCTATGACACAATGTTGTTTTAAACTCCATCTCGATTTTATTCAACTACACATTACTACACTACTACGTTTCGTTGTGTGACACCATAAGAGACTCATCACTTGATTATGTATCACGAGTCTCCGTTTGCTCCATCCGTCCCTTCAATTGATAGGTTATCGAACCTATTTGTTAAACGTATAATACGAATTCGTTCGGTCCGTTAAGAAAGTAAAATAAATTTGTGTTTGTAAATGGTGCGTTCTCACATCTAAAAGACTCTTACTTGATTCCAAATCCCATGGATACCACAGACGCAATTGTTGGACCGAGAGGCATAACCACATCGAAACCTAAACGTCATCTTTGGTATAGCTTCCTCGTGATTCCTCAATTGGATTCATAGCTCGTTCGATGGTCGTTTGTCTGAACACCTATGCGAACCTTGAAGTTGATCAAACAAGTCGTCGTAACTAGTGATAGGACATCGGTTCTTGATTTTACACGCATTATGGGAATTTAACAACTAGTGTTTCTCCCCGGAATAGGATGGATACGAGTTTCTATATGTCGTGAAAAAAGATATTCCTACAAGATTTTCAGGAAAGTCTCAAGGAAAATTGCTTGGCAATCCGAATATTTTTGAGTTTACGTTCATCGGTTATACGCCCACCTAAGTTACTTACCGTTCTCCATTGGGTTGATCTTCACGGCCTAAAGCATCCCACTCCTTCAAAGTGAAACGCAGTCCACCTTCTATAGACACGTCATCTCAACCAATTTCTCTCAAATACCACGTCAATGCTCTCATGCACGATAATATGTTAAGACCCACAAAGTGTCCTTCGAACACTAGGGTACTCTCTCGAATAATCTTAATTGCTTCTACAAATATCTCGTTTACCAATTTAACTTCATAATATAACGTTTAAGAATACTAGGTTTCACATCGATAAGGATACAAATTTGATAAGGGCAGGGCTACAATTGGTCACTAACGTTGAATGATACAGTAGTAAAAAGATCATTTCACGAACACGTACCCGTTGCAGCATTCGAGGTCGGACGCGTTTTATTTATTTTGAATTTTTGGGATGGTAATATTATTTATCTATTTATTTATTTATTACTGCAGTTTATTTTACGAAACTACGTGTTCCAAACCATAGAGAGTTTTAAAACGATATAAATTATTTTGGGTACCAAAGATTTTAGTAAGAGAATTTTAAGGCATCATTTAATAAACTAATTGATCGCGGATGGTTAGATATTTTATTTGATAATACAATTCAATAGGTAGGCTTATCCTTCTTCTTCATTTAAAACCCCTTTCAGTAAGTAGTATATATAATAGGGGTTGGTTGAGTTTAAGATTTATTACAAAGTTTTTGGATTTACCAATACATCAACTAATGGTGTTCATAATAGGACCATTAGGAAAAGGTTTGATCGATCCGGGTTGCAATCGTTATATTGGCAGAGAATATGGTGTAGGTACGTTTTAGGATGACTTAAATTCTTACAGAAGTTGTAGCCAACTAGTTTAAAAACTGAGATTAGAATACTTGTTAAGAATGGTCTTATTCAGTTACATTTGTAATGTAGCATGAGAGATTGGGGCCTTTATCATATAGAGGTGAAGTTGCCGAGCAATACGGATAGTTGAATGCATGACTAAAAGATATTAAGATCTTAGACTAACTTGCAAAAAGGGATTAGAAAATTTCGCTGCGAGAAGGTAAAAGTGGCCAAGTAAGTGAAGGCATCACTGACTAGAAAGGTAAAGACTATCGCGTGATACATGGTTGTAATTAGAAGTTTCCAAGGAAAATTAAGATATAATTATGCCCTACTTTGGTTCCGGTGAGTATTAATTTATTAGAGTTTTGCATGGTTATTCCTTAGTGAATTATTATCTACGTCTATTAGTCTTACGTTATGTATTTCATGTCTTAGAATGACGTTTACTTACCACAAGATTTACACTATTATAGTTATCACATTTCGCTCCCGTCACGTTTAACATTTCGAGTAGAACGCCTTGGCGGCATGTTTACTATGATTTCGAGTACGTATGAGTTTAGAATAGAAGAGCAGTTTGGATAGTGTTAGATGTATGCGCCAAACCAACGACCAAGGATCATGAGTTCGGGACAAATAGAGTTGAGATTTTACGTTGTCACACGACTTTGAAGGCGACCCATTAGACACTCGAATATGGTCATATAAATACATATATGTCGTGATACCTTTGCAATTGCGTCGGCCGCCATAATTGTTAGGGTATCCTTTCATATATGTACTTATTACCAAATCCTATCACAATGTTCAACCTCATTCCTACATAGTCAAATCTAAGAGTGACGCAAGTTTTTAAGAGAATGATACTATGAGCGATATAATATCAATAGGAAACATTAATGATTCGGTGCCTTTAAGCCTATATGACCCTTTCAGGTACACGGGCACGTGCGGAATCACTAACGGAGCATATATTGCTCAAGAACCGAAATGTGAATGAGTTCATAGTGTCTATGCAACAAACAAGTGTAGCTCCTAACAGGATAACACACCTCATGGCATAGTAGTTACATTTTATTGCAATTAAGGGCACATCATTTCAAATAAGCATGCATGGTGTCAAGTAAGCACATCTCATTTCAATTACACATCATTGCAGTAAATACGCATCGTTTCACATAAACACACATCGTTAAAATAATTCGTATCGTTTCACGTAAACATACATCGTTTCAAATAAGTACATCACGTTTCATGCACAGATAGTTCCTAGCATAGCTACTATATGAAGGGTCCTAGGTTATAGTCTAGGTCAATCCACCTAATTCTCTATAACCAATGGCTCTGATACCAATCTTCGTTACTGTAACACCCGCCAAATTAGGACTAGAGATTAGTGCCTAATCGAATGTTAATACATGTAATTAGTTCCTGGTTAGGCTAATTAATGTATCGAATTATATATATTGTTGAATATATACAATAATGCGATTTGATTAAATCGTACGCAATTTAAATCGGATGTATTTCGATTCTATTTTATATGGACGTTGGTGACAAATTTTATTAAACAACGTTGTTATGTCAAAAATATTATTATTATAATATTTCGTATTCGTTCGTATCATACAATCAGAAATTATACAATTTAAAATGTAAAACGCCACAAACTAAATAAACCAACTTACATTATTAACTCAAACGTAAACTTATTTGTAAAATAATTAAATAAAATATCACGTAATAATTTGTATTTAAAACGTACCATTTAATATTTAAAATAATTAATTAACGTTGAAACGACGGAGCAAACGAACACCGCACGGAGCGGGAACGCGGGGCGAAAAATGGGAGGATAACCTCCCATTTCCCACTCTCTTTTCCTCACTTTCTCATCTCTCTTTCTCTTTCTCCTTTCTTTTCTCTCAACTCCACCAACCACCCCCACCTTCAAAAATCTCACAAAAACGCAAAATAAACATATCAAACGACTTCGGATCTTCAAGATTTTTAGAGATTCACGACCACCGCGACACGATCTATCTTTCTATCTTTCCGAAATTTCATTTCGGCGATTTGTAAGTTTCCGACACCTCTCGTTTTTAAGTGTTTTTACTTGTTTGAGGTTTGTATCGACTTATAATGTTCAAATAAGGGTTGGGTAAAAGTTTTGGACCGAACGGAAACCGAAAAACTCGTTTTCGACACATTTTCCGGCCAACAGATCGCTACGTCGCATTTAGCGACGTAAGCCCCTACGTCGCAGAAATTAACCAACGTCGCATTAGCGACGCAGCACCCTACGTCGCATTAAATTGCGAAACGTCGCCTTTAGCGACGTCATGCTTAACGTCGCAATCCTACCTGCGACGTCGCACCCAACGTCGCAGAAACCATCACCTCCGGCAGAAACCATAATCTTCGGCAGAAACCATCACCTCCGGCAGAAACCATAACCTTCGGCAGAAACCATAACCTTCGGCAGAAACCATCACCTTCGGCAGAAACCATCACCTTCGGCAGAAACCATAACCTTCGACAGAAACCATCACCTTCGGCAGAAACCATCACCTCCGGCAGAAACCATAACCTTCGGCAGAAACCATAACCTTCGGCAGAAACCATCACCTTCGGCAGAAACCATCACCTTCGGCAGAAACCATAACCTTCGACAGAAACCATCACTTTCGGCAGTTTTAACTATAACAATTTAAATACGATACAACAAATCATGCAAAATAATAATAATTGAGATTATTATTACAAATCCGTCACCAACGGGCCGTACACTTTTCAAATACTCAAACTTATCAACCAAATAGTGGAAATTTGGACATTATAGTTGTACGAACAACTACAAGGGTGATCTGTTGAGATACCCAAATCATGATTATAACCATCGCGTGTCGTGGACACCCTCAGGTTACAAGTCTTTGGACTTCATACTCGGCTAATCAACTTACGTTTGTTTAAACGCACTCAGACTCAGGTGAGTCTCATAGCCCCTCTTTTTACTGTTTTACTCAGGGGTGTGATATACTGCTCAACTTTTAACATGTGAACGCAAGTACCAACTTTTCATATACTACATGAGTTTTTTTTTTTTTGAAACTAATCATTTTAAAGTCCTCCGTCAGCATAGTTGTTAATACGTTGTAGCGTGAATATTAGTATATGGTACCATATAGGATTGACCCTCCTCGTTCGGGTTAGCAAGCACTAACCGGGTAAACGGACGTACTAATATTTGGGAAGACGAATGTTGATTAGGCATTCGTGGAGGCACCTCGCCCGGAATTCTCTATAGGGGACCCGGCCCTCGAGTTAAGCTCAACTATGTGCTCATGGCTGTATACACGATGATTATCATTTAATTGCTGGATGCAATTCATTATTTAATTGCTGGATGCAATTCATTATTTTATTGCTGGATGCAATACATTATTTAAATCTTGCGGTTCATACGATATAACTTGATTTCAAACCTGTGAGCTCACCAGCTTTATAGCTGACCTTTTAGCATATATCGCAGGTACCCAGCAGTAGGATGTTTCTGCTTCAGGATTTAGCTCGAGTCAGCATACAGACGATTGAGATTTTCTTGCATTAGTATATTTTGTACAAGTACTTATGTACTGAAATCTCATTTTTATTAACTCGAGCTATGTAAAGCTTCAATTGTTGTAAACATTTCAAATATATATATATTTTGTTAAAACGACGCATATAGAGTCGTTTGCTATTTATCTTTGTGCTTTGTTATTGATTAGTAACACCCAAATCAAGCTTCCGCAAATCATCAAATTTGGGGGTGTTACAGATTGGTATCAGAGCCTAAGGTTATAGTGAACTAGGTTGCATTTAGTGAGCCTAGACTATGACCATTAGGCCGTATCCCTTATTAAGTATGACTGGTTCAGTGATTACAGCATACGAGTTTAATTTAACATAGCCTGATCAACTATGTACAATTAAGCAAAGATGATGTAAGACCTGAAAGTAGTTATGGCTGAACAGGGTACAATAGAAGACTCTGACCTCGAGAAAACCGAGACTTAAACATGTTTATGCTAGACACTCAATAGGCTATATTATATAGGAGCTATATGAATATAGGCCTCAATCTTACTAACGCTTTGTCTCAGAAATGGCAAACACACCATCAAATTCATCTCGTTCTCAATCCGGGTCGCAGAACCCAAGGGTAGCAAGGAGGAACTCCAGGTTGCCTCGAGCTGGCCCGTACTCCACTCACTCCACCTTGCCGGCTCTAGCCGCTAGGGTGAATCAACACGAGCAACGACTTCGCACCATGGATGTCGTGTTGCAGGAAACAAACGAAAACTGGAGACTTACATCCCTCGAACGCATAGAACAAGTCTCCGACGATCTTGAAACCACTAACAACAACATGGATATCCTTCGTAATCAAATAATAGAAATAAGGGTGGAAAATGCCCTTCTGCAACAAAGGATGGATGTATGTGTGCAACGCTCACATGAAGCAGAAGAGTATGCGCGCGGACTAACACAACGACTTGCGCTAGCAGAAGACAACGCCCGACAAGCTAGCAGGCTTGCAAACACTGTGGACCGTCTTGTCACGATGATGGAACAAATTAATCTACGTTAAGACTAGTGTAGTCTTTGTCTTGTAATCTACCCTGTAATCTAGTAACTATCTACGCGCTATTCTATAATTCGGTCGGATGTAACAATTCCCGACATCTTTTGTAATACATCTGTAGGATGTAACCTTTGAACTCGTATCATCTATCAAGTATTCTTGCTGTTTTCGACTCATATTAATTGCCATTATTCCTGTTGATGTTATGTATTACTGCTTTTATACATGTACATCTGAGATAAATACAACTTTCTTGCAAAATCTCATGTATCTTCATTTCTTTTATTGAAGAATCATGCCGCCAAAGACCAGACCTTACACTGATGCTCAGATTACGTCACTCATAACCCAGGCTGTTACTGAAGCCTTAGCTCGGAATACCCCACCAAACTCCACAAGAAACAGCGATACCGCTGGAACCTCTACCACCAAACATTGTTCTTACAAGGACTTTCAAAGCTGCAAACCCTCGAGTTTCAAGGGTTCTGAAGGAGCCATCGGACTAATCAGATGGTTCGAGAAAATGGAAACTGTTTTCCGTGTCAGCAAATGCGCGGAGAACGACAAAGTAAACTTCGCCACCTGCTCTCTTGAAGATGATGCCCACTCTTGGTGGAATTCATATACCCAATCAGTGGGTGCTGACATTGCCTACCAAATCACTTGGGAGGAATTGAAAGCCAAACTCACTGCCAAGTACTGCTCTATCGCCAAACTCCAAAAGCTGGATGAGGAGTTCTGGAACTTAAAGGTTCAGGGTGGTGACATCGATGGTTATACCACCAGGTTTCAACAACTAGCTGCTCTCCGCCCAGCTATGGTTAGCACTGAACCTGATAAAATCAGGAAGTACGCCCTTGGTCTCCCTGATTTTGTTCGGGGACACGTCATCTCTTCCAAACCAACCACCATTGACGGTGCAATCTCATTGGCCCAAGACCTGATGTCTATGAGCCAAGATTCTGAACCACCCACTTCATCATCCCAAAACAACAAACGCAAGTGGTCTGACTACCACAACAACCACTCCAACCAACAAAACAAGAAACCCGACACCATCAAAGCTTACAACACCACCACTGACATCATCCGGGGTTACACGGGGAGCAAACCATATTGTCCCAAGTGCAGCCGTCACCATGAGGGTTCCTGTGGTCCCTTTTGCAACAACTGCAAGAGGTACGGCCACCTCACCAAAGACTGCCGCTCACCCACCAACAACAACTCCAACAACAACACCAGACCACCCAAAGTATGCTTTGAGTGTGGGAAACCTGGGCATTTCAGGGACTCGTGCCCAAAACTGAAGAACAACAACAACAACCGCAACAACAACAACAATACCCGCAGCAGAGCTTTCGTCATCAAATCTGGGGACGCCCGCCAAGACCCGAATGTGGTCTCGGGTATGTTCCTCCTCAACAACTTAACTGCTTCTGTTCTATTTGATACTGGTGCTGATAGAAGCTTTATCTCCGATGACTTTTGCCCATTACTTGACATCACTCCTGTTGCCTTAGATGTTAAGTACACTGTAGAGCTAGCCAATGGAAAACTTGTAGAAACCACCAGTGTGATACCTAATTGCACTTTAAACCTAGCTGACGAAATCTTTTCGATCGACCTTATACCCATTGAAATCGGAAGTTTCGACGTCATTATTGGGATGGACTGGTTGTCCAAGCATCGAGCTGAAATCGTGTGTCATGATAAAATCGTTCGTATCCCACTCGCCGATGGTGGAACCTTGATCATACAGGGGGAGACCGGTGGGACGGGACTCAATATAATCTCCTGCTTAAAAACCCGAAAATTTCTGAGAAAGGGTTACCCTGCCATACTCGCACACATTACCGAGAAGAAGTCGGAGGAGAAGCGACTTGAGGATGTGCCAATTGTTAGAGACTTTCCCGAAGTCTTTCCGGAAGAACTACCTGGTCTACCTCCGCCTAGACAGGTTGAGTTCTCAATCGATCTCGTGCCGGGTGCCGCACCGGTGGCCCGCGCACCATACCGTTTAGCCCCATCCGAACTTCAGGAGTTGTCCTCTCAGTTACAGGAACTTCTGGATCGAGGATTCATTAGACCGAGTTCTTCACCTTGGGGAGCTCCGGTCTTATTTGTTAAAAAGAAGGACGGTTCATTCCGAATGTGCATCGACTATCGAGAGTTGAATAAATTGACCGTCAAGAACCGTTATCCACTTCCCCGCATTGATGATCTATTCGACCAACTTCAGGGTTCAAGTTTCTACTCAAAAATCGACCTGCGATCGGGTTATCATCAGTTACGAGTTCGCGACACCGATATTCCAAAAACTGCTTTCAGAACTCGTTACGGGCACTACGAATTCCAAGTGATGCCCTTTGGTCTAACCAACGCACCGGCTGTATTCATGGACCTCATGAACCGGGTGTGCAAACCTTACCTCGATAAGTTTGTCATTGTCTTTATCGATGACATACTCATTTACTCGCGCAACGAGCAAGAACATGCGCAACACCTCAGAACCATCCTTGAACTACTTAGACACGAGGAGCTTTACGCTAAATTCTCTAAGTGTGAGTTCTGGATCCAAACCGTTCAATTTCTTGGTCACGTGATCGACAGTCAGGGAATTCACGTGGACCCATCAAAAATCGAGGCTATCAAGGACTGGCAAGCACCCACCTCTGCAACTGAAGTACGACAATTCTTGGGTCTTGCTGGGTACTATCGGCGATTTATCGAAAATTTCTCTAAAATAGCTCAGCCACTCACGGTACTGACACAGAAGGACAAAAGGTTCGATTGGACCGAGAAACAAGAGTCAGCGTTCCAACTTCTGAAACAAAAGCTTTGTAGTGCTCCAATTCTATCCTTACCCGAAGGCACCGATGACTTCGTGGTATATTGCGATGCTTCTCACCAAGGTCTCGGTTGCGTGTTAATGCAACGAGATAAGGTCATTGCTTATGCCTCACGACAGCTAAAAATTCACGAAAAGAACTACACCACTCATGATCTCGAACTTGGAGCTGTCATTTTTGCTCTCAAAATCTGGAGACATTACCTCTACGGCACTAAGTGCACTATCTTTACCGATCACAAAAGTCTCCAACATATCTTCGATCAGAAGGATCTCAATATGAGGCAACGTCGATGGGTCGAATTGCTTACCGATTACGATTGCGAGATCAAGTACCATCCAGGGAAGGCTAATGTTGTAGCCGATGCCCTCAGTCGAAAGGAACGATCAAAACCACTTCGAGTCCGAGCCCTCAGTATGACCATTCATAACGATCTTACCATTCAAATTCATACCGCTCAGATCGAAGCCCTGAAATCTGAAAACATCAAAAATGAAGCCTTGCGGGGTATTGACAAACAATTCGAAATCAGACCTAACGGGATTAGGTATTTCTCAAACCGAATCTGGTTGCCTAGTTTTGGGGACTTAAGAGACTTGGTGATGGACGAGGCTCACAAGTCTAAATATTCTATTCATCCGGGATCCGATAAGATGTACCACGGTATCAAGGAATTTTATTGGTGGCCAAACATGAAAGCCGAAATCGCCACTTATGTCAGCAAGTGTCTTACTTGCTCGAAAGTCAAAACCGAACATCAGAAACCACCTGGTTTACTCCAACAACCTGAAATCCCTGAATGGAAATGGGAACAAATTGCCATGGATTTCATAACCAAACTACCCAAGTCGGCGAGCGGTTGCGATACCATTTGGGTGATCGTCGATCGTCTCACCAAATCTGCTCACTTCCTGGCAATCAAAGAAAACGATAAAATGGAACGCCTTACACAAATCTACATCAAGGAAATCGTTTCTCATCACGGTGTTCCAGTCTCAATCATCTCTGACAGAGATGCCCGTTTCACTTCTCACTTTTGGCAGTCACTTCAGAAAGCTTTGGGTACTCGTCTTGATATGAGTACCGCATACCATCCTCAAACCGACGGCCAAAGTGAACGAACCATTCAGACCCTGGAAGATATGCTACGCGCCTGCGTAGTTGATTTCGGTACAAACTGGGAAAAACATCTACCGTTGTGCGAATTCTCGTACAATAACAGTTATCACGCCAGCATTAAGGCTGCACCTTTTGAGGCACTGTACGGTCGTAAGTGCCGATCACCGATCTGTTGGACTGAAGTGGGAGATAGTCAACTCACTGGTCCTGAACTCATACACGCCACCACTGAGAAAATTGTGGAAATCCAAAACAGACTCAAAGCCGCACGTGATCGTCAGAAAAGTTATGCTGACGTGAGACGCAAACCACTCGAGTTCCAAGTTGGGGATCGAGTTCTCTTAAAAGTATCGCCTTGGAAAGGCGTCATCCGTTTTGGCAAACGCGGGAAGTTGAATCCCAGGTACATCGGGCCTTTTGAGATCCTTGAACGGATTGGCCCCGTAGCTTATCGATTGCAGCTACCATCCGAACTTAGCAGCGTGCACCCGACTTTTCATGTTTCAAATCTGAAGAAGTGTCTGTCTGATGAGACACTTATCATTCCATTAGATGAAATTCGTGTTGACGATAAACTTCACTTCGTTGAGGAACCCGCTGAAATTATGGACCGTGAGGTCAAACAACTGAAACAAAGTCGTATTCCCATCGTCAAGGTCAGATGGAATTCGCGGCGTGGTCCGGAATTCACTTGGGAACGGGAAGACCAAATGCGACTCAAATATCCTCAACTTTTCACTGATTCCACATCAAACACGACTTTGAGCTAAATTTCGGGACGAAATTCTTCTAACATGGGGAGAATGTAACACCCGCCAAATTAGGACTAGAGATTAGTGCCTAATCGAATGTTAATACATGTAATTAGTTCCTGGTTAGGCTAATTAATGTATCGAATTATATATATTGTTGAATATATACAATAATGCGATTTGATTAAATCGTACGCAATTTAAATCGGATGTATTTCGATTCTATTTTATATGGACGTTGGTGACAAATTTTATTAAACAACGTTGTTATGTCAAAAATATTATTATTATAATATTTCGTATTCGTTCGTATCATACAATCAGAAATTATACAATTTAAAATGTAAAACGCCACAAACTAAATAAACCAACTTACATTATTAACTCAAACGTAAACTTATTTGTAAAATAATTAAATAAAATATCACGTAATAATTTGTATTTAAAACGTACCATTTAATATTTAAAATAATTAATTAACGTTGAAACGACGGAGCAAACGAACACCGCACGGAGCGGGAACGCGGGGCGAAAAATGGGAGGATAACCTCCCATTTCCCACTCTCTTTTCCTCACTTTCTCATCTCTCTTTCTCTTTCTCCTTTCTTTTCTCTCAACTCCACCAACCACCCCCACCTTCAAAAATCTCACAAAAACGCAAAATAAACATATCAAACGACTTCGGATCTTCAAGATTTTTAGAGATTCACGACCACCGCGACACGATCTATCTTTCTATCTTTCCGAAATTTCATTTCGGCGATTTGTAAGTTTCCGACACCTCTCGTTTTTAAGTGTTTTTACTTGTTTGAGGTTTGTATCGACTTATAATGTTCAAATAAGGGTTGGGTAAAAGTTTTGGACCGAACGGAAACCGAAAAACTCGTTTTCGACACATTTTCCGGCCAACAGATCGCTACGTCGCATTTAGCGACGTAAGCCCCTACGTCGCAGAAATTAACCAACGTCGCATTAGCGACGCAGCACCCTACGTCGCATTAAATTGCGAAACGTCGCCTTTATCGACGTCATGCTTAACGTCGCAATCCTACCTGCGACGTCGCACCCAACGTCGCAGAAACCATCACCTCCGGCAGAAACCATAATCTTCGGCAGAAACCATCACCTCCGGCAGAAACCATAACCTTCGGCAGAAACCATAACCTTCGGCAGAAACCATCACCTTCGGCAGAAACCATCACCTTCGGCAGAAACCATAACCTTCGACAGAAACCATCACCTTCGGCAGAAACCATCACCTCCGGCAGAAACCATAACCTTCGGCAGAAACCATAACCTTCGGCAGAAACCATCACCTTCGGCAGAAACCATCACCTTCGGCAGAAACCATAACCTTCGACAGAAACCATCACTTTCGGCAGTTTTAACTATAACAATTTAAATACGATACAACAAATCATGCAAAATAATAATAATTGAGATTATTATTACAAATCCGTCACCAACGGGCCGTACACTTTTCAAATACTCAAACTTATCAACCAAATAGTGGAAATTTGGACATTATAGTTGTACGAACAACTACAAGGGTGATCTGTTGAGATACCCAAATCATGATTATAACCATCGCGTGTCGTGGACACCCTCAGGTTACAAGTCTTTGGACTTCATACTCGGCTAATCAACTTACGTTTGTTTAAACGCACTCAGACTCAGGTGAGTCTCATAGCCCCTCTTTTTACTGTTTTACTCAGGGGTGTGATATACTGCTCAACTTTTAACATGTGAACGCAAGTACCAACTTTTCATATACTACATGAGTTTTTTTTTTTTTTGAAACTAATCATTTTAAAGTCCTCCGTCAGCATAGTTGTTAATACGTTGTAGCGTGAATATTAGTATATGGTACCATATAGGATTGACCCTCCTCGTTCGGGTTAGCAAGCACTAACCGGGTAAACGGACGTACTAATATTTGGGAAGACGAATGTTGATTAGGCATTCGTGGAGGCACCTCGCCCGGAATTCTCTATAGGGGACCCGGCCCTCGAGTTAAGCTCAACTATGTGCTCATGGCTGTATACACGATGATTATCATTTAATTGCTGGATGCAATTCATTATTTAATTGCTGGATGCAATTCATTATTTTATTGCTGGATGCAATACATTATTTAAATCTTGCGGTTCATACGATATAACTTGATTTCAAACCTGTGAGCTCACCAGCTTTATAGCTGACCTTTTAGCATATATCGCAGGTACCCAGCAGTAGGATGTTTCTGCTTCAGGATTTAGCTCGAGTCAGCATACAGACGATTGAGATTTTCTTGCATTAGTATATTTTGTACAAGTACTTATGTACTGAAATCTCATTTTTATTAACTCGAGCTATGTAAAGCTTCAATTGTTGTAAACATTTCAAATATATATATATTTTGTTAAAACGACGCATATAGAGTCGTTTGCTATTTATCTTTGTGCTTTGTTATTGATTAGTAACACCCAAATCAAGCTTCCGCAAATCATCAAATTTGGGGGTGTTACAGTTACACATCCGATTGCGATGATTTTTTTTTTACGTTGGATTTGTTTTTCAAAACCGAAGATTTTCATGTAAAGAAATCCTTGAAGTGAGTCTTAGCACAGAAACGAGTTTTTACGGTTTGAATTACGATTACGGTTTGGTGACGGTTGTCAAAGTACTAATATTTGAAGTTGCGAGTGTAGATTAGGCACTCATGGGGAGGCACCCTCGATCAGGCACTTGATTGTGATCCTGACCACCTCGATTAAGGCTCAAACTATGTGCTCATGGCTGTATACATTATTATTTGCTTGGTTGCAAATCTGTATTTAAATCTTGCGGTTCATACGATATTATTTAACATACAAACCTGTGAGCTCACCAGCGTTTCGCTGACCCATTTAGCATGTATCACAGGTACTCAGCAGTAGGATTGGACTGCCCTCAGGATCACTATAGCTCGAGTCAGTATGCAGACATTAGAGATTCTCTTGCATTAATATATTTTGTAAAAGTATTTATGTATTGGAATCTCTCATTTTCAGAACACGAGCTATGTATAGCTTCAAACGTTGTAAACATTTCTTATATTAATATAATTTGTTAAAATGACGCATATAGTGTTGTTTGCTATATCTTGTGTGCTTTGATATTTGATTAGTCGCGCCCCGACCTGATTCGCTTCCGCATCTTAAATTTGAGGGTGCAACATCTTGAGTCACTTTGGCGGTCTTGAGTAAGTGGCCAAAGGAGCATGGGTAAGGCGTAGGTAACAAAGTTAGTAGGAAGAGTGAGGAGTCACTAGGGATGGCCACAAGATATTGTCAATTTGTCATTTTCATACCATTCCTTCATTTTTGACTAATCAAACTTAACCTACTTCAAATTCAATTGATTATTTTTATTTCTTATTTAAAATTCTTTAAAAATATTATCAGAATCTTTAATTAATAAACTTAAAAATTAGGGTGTTGATAAATACAACATCAAATTTGTTTCATAATACACAGTTATGGTTCTACATACTTGTACAGTAAGCTATAACTGTTGTAATGTGTGTTGTATGAAACAATTTTGTTGTTGTATTTACCAATTCCCTAAAAATAATATTCAAAAGTCAAGGTGAATAATTATCGTACTCAAGTAAATTGTTAATTCTTATTACAAAACTATAAAATTGAATGTTAGTATATGTGAGCAAACATTGAAAACTTATGATATTCTTTTATCTTAGTACAATTGTTACCATATATATACTGTAGTGTAGGCTTGTACGTAGCTGTTGTGCACAGCTTTACAACCCATCTTTCTTTTTAGAGACACCACCTTATTTTAAGGCGGCATAGTACTCTGTATGTAGTTGTTTACCATCACATCATCACTTCACTATGCTAAATAAAAGTAGTACAATTATAACGTGGATAATAGAAAAATAAAGTACTTTAAATATTACTCGTATTAACTTGAAATATTTATTTCCACAAAAGCATTACTTCATTTCACAAGCACGAAGAAATTTGCAAGACCGAAATTACAAATCGCAATATCCATTTCACAATATTTTTAATTATAAATAATATGTTGTATCCGTAAACGGATATTGCAAGGATAGCGTGGTCTCGTGAATCGATAATCCCATTTTAATATTGCAAATTGAAATTTTAATCATGTAAATTTTCCTTCTTGCAAAATGAAGTGATATTTGAGAGAAATAAAATGAGTTGATAATACGTAAAAGACTTGAATGGTGACCTTTTGACCATTCATATGTAATGAATGATCCTGATGTGATCCGACTTTTGTTCATATTTGATCATTCACTTAATTAATGATGCTTGTATTATAACATTTCTATTTTATTCATGAAAGTTCGTTTAAAGCTTTACGTAAATGATGATCATCAACAACTTTCCAACTTTCCATCTTCTTTTCTGTAGAAGGGTTACTCAAACCGGGATATTAAGTTCTTACTCGTGTCATTGTAATGCAATTCATATAGAACACTCCACTATGAACACCGAGAGTACGAAATTCATAGAGCCTAATTGTTCTTTCCAGATTGAATTTTTGATGAAACATCGACAATCGTGGGCTGTGCTATGCACAGCCATAAAGACTCCCTAGTATGTATGTATGTATATATATATATATATATATATATATATATATATATATATATATAGTGGGAGGTTCAAATGAGAACCAATATAAAGTTGAGAGCCTTGAGAACCACAAAGAATACATGTTTGTTGAAATGTGATTAACTTCAATCATATGTGAACATTGATGTACATTTAATTGAAAAAGAAAAAAGTAAAAAAAAATCATAAAATTATATCGAAAACACATTTTAACCGATTTGTTCACATTGTCGTTCACATGTGAACATATATTTGTTTTTTTGCGTTTTTTGATATAATTTTATGATTTTTTTGACTTTTTTTCTTTTTCAATTAAACGTACATCAATGTTCACATATGATTGAAGTTAATCACATGTGAAAAAACATGTATTCTTTGTGGTTCTCAAGGTTCTCATTTGAACATTCCTATATATATATATATATATATATATATATATATATATATATATATATATATATATATATATATATATATATATATCGTTCCAATCACAACTAAAAATATTGTTTCCTTTTCAAATTAACCTCATGTCAATGTCAATCGTTATCTCCTTGATTTATGGACACTACTTACTTTTGGAATATATATAAATTCTCAATTCTCAATTCTGTTACGTCCCAAACCTATTCCTAATCATCTTCCTTGTGAAATTCACAATTCAATTTCTCCAAAAGGATAAACATTCTGATCTTTTACTTCATCAGGTACTTGATGATTTTCACTTTATGTTTGTTTTTGTTCTCCGTTTGATTACCTTTTTTTTTTTTTCTTTCTTAATGTGTTTTGCATTTCAAAGTGAATTGACGTGTTACCTTTTGGTTATCAAAGTACATGAAAGGTGCTCGATGAAATGTCTGAGTGAAATGAATAATAATGGTGTGATCCTATTAAGTTCTGCCTCTATTATATATTCAGTGAATTATGGATGCAAATTACATAACTTTAAAGATGTGAAGCATGAATTTTAGTTGTTCCTTTTTTTACTTCCAAACATGATGAATTAAGGTGGTTTAAAGAACTCGAGTTGTGTTTCTATTACTGATTTAGGTGGAACCATACAGGCTTGATCGACTTTATTTCAAAAACTTAGTCAATAACTTGTTTTCTTTATTTGATTTCTGGGGAAGGTAACTTCTATTAGGTATCGTACTTATGTGATAACATAATGTTATAAATGCTTCACAATAAAAACAATTAATTGATCTGAGGAATATGGCTAACGTATACACTGCTACTTGTTAATGCTTACCTATGATGTTATGCTACCATCACTTTACATTGTAAATTGTAGAGGTTACTATATCTATTCACTTAGTTTGTATTAGTTTGTTAATCAGCCAGGAATTGTCAAAACAAATAGCAGCCACCGGGTAGTTATTAAATTCTCACAATGAAATTCAGTCCTTATTCTTGTAACATTGTAACAAGTACAAATCATCCAATAGAGTTCAACATACTGTAATTGTCAAGACTGATCAAGTCATTTTTGTTGAACCTATGTTAACTATTAAATCAAATGTGATTTTTTAACTACCCATGGAGAATGGACCCACTATGTTATTCATAACACCAAACTGTGTATATGCATCGTGGTGTGTTCATTTTATGTTTTGTGATTGTACTGCGGTCATTCTACATCCTTGTAGTTTAGTTTGATATATTTTGATGTCATGCTTAAGACTGTCCACTATACGACACATTTAAAATTTTTGGCTGTCTTTTATTAATAAAATTTTAGCTGGATCAACGCATATGTATAAGCAGTTTAGAGCTCTGATTACTAATTAGCTTTCATTTTCAATCATGTCCTTAAACAGTACTTCGACACTTCACACCTTCCGTCTCCATTAGCTACTACTTCAACACAACTTTAGAAACACTGCTCTTCTTTTGGCTGCTTTCCTGCACCCCTTTGATCCCCCCGTCACAACTCTTGGTAATTTTTGGTTTTTGAGTATTTTGCTTTTAAGTTTAGTTTTGTGTGTGATATTTTATTGATGAGTATTTGATTATTTCATTGTGTGATGAGCAGTTTAGAGCTTTTGTGCTTGATAATTTAGACTTCAGACATTAGTTGTCGATAGTTTTTTCGTGGAAACTACGTTGTAAACTACTTGGTACAACCAATGGATTTTGTCTAGAGTAGGGATGTATGAACTCAGGACAGAAGATGTATTTGAGATACAAACCAAAAGTTATTGTAGCTCTAAACTAGACTGATTGTGAAATAATATGGTGACAATTTCCCAAATATGTTAAAATACTAAGTAAATTAATGGTGAGCCAAACAGTTATATCATTCATAGCTACCTCAAATATTCAATGATGCCTTCTGCTTCCATTTTTTTATATGTTAATGTGGAGAAAAATCTACCTCCCTTGTGTTTTAGTTTTTGCATACTGTGTTGTCGACTACAAGGGGTGAAGCAACTCACGCATCCAAATTAATTTTTGGCCTTGCCCATTATTCAAAACAGTTGTTGATTGTAGAGAGTGATAGAATATATTTTAAAGGAAAATTAGTGATGATATGTTTTGTCTTTGGAATTTGCAGCTCATTGGTGAATTATCTTTGGCTATATAATACAACATGATGGACACCTCAGATGAATGGAAATCGGTGTGGCCAATCTCTGCCGTTCACTCTCCGCCATTGCTCCTCTCCCCTACGGCCACCACCAAAGAAATTGGACCTTTGATCTTCAATCCATCTTTAAAACCACAGACCCACGATCTTATCTTCTCTTTACCTTTCATCCCTACTCAAATCCCTCCTCCTTTCTCTAAACTTTCTCTCTCTAAATTTCTCTGTACATCATCCTCTATCCTCCCTTCCACCGCCACTTCTATTTCGTCAGAACTCACATCGTGTTTGTCAATCCCCGATAGACTTCTTGCACACAATTCCCTTCAGTTGCTTCGATGCCCTGGTTCGAATTCGACTCTGGCATTCTTTCCTACTGGTTCCAACTCAGATGAAGTTGGGTTTGTTATATTGTCTGTTGAGAATTCACGACTGAATGTGAGATATGATTCTGGTCAAAGTGGAGTATTTACATTGAAAAATGCAGTGAGTCATCGGATTGTGAAGATCTTAGTGAGCCCACTTTCTAATTGTGAATTTATGTCAGGTAATCAGTTTGTTTATTGAATACACCTAACTGTGGTTGATTTGTTATCATCACTTGGCTACCGGAGTTTGTAAACTTGTCAACCATTAGCATCTTTATGAAAATAAGTAACTTATGTTTATTGGTGTATTTATTGGCACTCTAATAAACCTACTTGCACTTCGATTCGTATTTCATTCAATACTTGTAACAGTAGAGATGGCAAGATTGGTTGGGTAGCAAATCATAATGGGTTGGGCGGGTTGACTTGAAACATTTTTGTCCAAACTTTTCTAAAGTATTTCGTAAATAATTACTGCATCTATTATGCTTATACATATATAAATTCCGGTTCAAGTTAATTACATGTGAACAAGCATGCAATCTAGTGGTTCTCACGGTTCTCGCTATTTTTTTGGTTCTCAATTGAACCGGATCCTATATATATATATATATATATGTTGTATTTTTATTCAATAACAATATGTTTTTCTCCGTAACAAAAGGATTCATGATGTGTTAGTCAATACAAATACACTTTGAGCGACTTGTGGACCGTTTCCCTTTTAAAGTATTATAGCATTCTACCGATTTAATATTTTGATCAACTAGAGGGAAAACATAACCCAAATAGAGTCATTTATAAGTAAATGGGTCGAAACCGCCACATCTACTTAATAGTATAGTGCACTAACTTATTGGTTTAACTATTGAATGTTGACCACTTGCTAAATGTACTTGCGTATTTGTTTCAGGTGTTTCTACAATTGGGTACTTGTTGGTATGCACAACCAATTATGTTCATCATTACAAGGTCAGAATCACAATGGAGCATTCTGGTAGAATTACACCGGGATTGGAATTAGTTGTTAAGAGGAAGTTCAAAAGTTCTGCTGTTGTCCATGCTTCATGGAGCCCACATGTGCCTGAAGAGAGTCTGGTCTTGCTAGAGAGTGGTGATTTATTTTTGTTTGATTTGGGTTCTTGCTCTAATGCCTCAATATCATCTCCAATGTTGAGCGGGAAGAAAGTAAAAGTTGTATGGGATGAATCCGTTATTTCTGAGAAAGGAGGTTGGTTGAGTTGTGATTTCAGTTGGCATCCAAGAATCCTGATCGTTGTTCATTCGACGATAGTTTTTCTTGTTGACTCAAGATTTGAGAATTCCAATGTCATTCCATTGTTAAAACTTGGAGGTAATGATACATTTCTTGCATTCTCCATTGCTGCTCCTGATCGATTTTATTTCACTGTGGCTTCAAATCACATGGTTTTCGTTTGTGATATAAGAAAACCTATGATTCCTCTTTTACGTTGGACGCATAATGTTGCTCAACCGAGCTATGTCGTTGTTTATGGTCTATCTAGATTAAGGTCACAATCCGAGGATGTTACGTATAGTTGGGCTTCTGAATCAGGCTTTGGTATATTATTGGGATCTTTTTGGAATGGCGAGTTTAGTCTTTTCTGCTATGGCCCAGATGTTAGAGAGTCCGTTTCTTCATCTTTATATGCATGGGGACTCCCTTCTGATCTCTCATTAGTTACCAGTGAATGTCGTTGTGGTAGTTGTCTTGTAAAAGAGGAGTTCAGTAAGGACCGGCTTCCTAATTGGATTAATTGGCAACAAAAGAAAGAATCTGTTTTGGGTTTTGGTATTCTTGATAGCAGTATCTCTTCTCAATTGTATGAGCCAGATATGTTTGGTGGGTTCACGCTCATTACATTAACATCATCAGGGAATCTTGAAACACATAGGTATTGTGCCGCATGGGATTATTCAAAAACCTCAGAAAAATGCCACATTGACCATGCTTTAGGTTTAGAAGATTCTGTTTTGTATGAAACAGGTGAAGAGGGATATAAGTTTAAAAAGGTTTTTCAATACTTTAAATTTGACTGGCTTGAAGGGTATTTGAAATCCGATCTTGCCCGAATTCTGAGCAAAGAATTAGTTAATAACTCTGATAATGAAATCCAAAAGAAAGCTTCTTTCAGGGAGGATTTCCATGAAAACATATGCAAAAACTTGGACATGTTTGGATCTAACGGGGCTTTAAGTATTCATGATGTTTATAAAGACATCAACTTGCCAACCAGTGTATATGAAATTGCTTTAAGGAGTGTGTGGGCAAATCTGCCGAAGAAAATATTAAGATTTGGCTTCTGTAAGTATTCAGATCTCCCAGGGAAACTAAAACCTGTACCCTTCGAGTTCTTGGAAGTTCCATGCCACCGACCTCACTTACCTCCTTTTTTCTTTCGGTTTCCCTCATCCCGTAGTGGTAAGTGGTCAGATAAACAAAAGCCAAGCGATTCTTTAGTGGGCCCAGTTATTCCCATTCCAATTTTGATGACTTTTAATAAAATTCAGATGTTAAAAGTAGATAACGTACCTGCAGACTTGGAAATCGATCTCGAGTGTAGTCAAGTAATGAGGGTAGCTAATGCTGTTACATCTCGAAGTTGTGATGATCATATCATCTCTCTTGATGATGATGATAAAGAAGATGTGATTCATGGTTCAAAATATGCTTCGGATAAGTCTGCTGTCTTCTCTAATAAATCATCGATGGAGGATTCTGTTAATTTTGAGGATGAGAAGCATGCAAAGCTGATATTTAAAGTTGGTCAAAAGGATGTAAAAGAGCTTTTTGACTCAAATTGCCCATTGAAATTTAAATTTAACAAAGAAGTGAAAAGTTTTGGGCAACAAGAATTGAAAGCATACAAACTACTGAAGAGACAATATGCCAAATTCAAAGAAGGTTCTAGTGGCTACCAAGATTACATGACCAAGTCTAACATCCACAAGTAATTCTTCAATTTTAGTTTGTTTTCTGTTGAACATTTGTTGAACTAGATTTGCATCTTCCTTTCTTACTCGTACTTCTAGATTTGTAATTTCATGCTCACTTACAAGTTTATTATAACCATTACTAGGTTGTGAAAAGGTGACATGCATGTTAGAGATGGACATGTGCTCCAACGATCTTCAGTAGACAATTACAATCATCGACTAGGGTACAGTTCTCTGTCACTCATATAAATGTTGACTATTCCATCTCTTTTGACTGTCACCTGAATGTTTTTCATAGATCATACTGATCTACTTTTATCTTAGATTAGATATCCGGTCTTAGTAGAGTTTGGTTTTTCCACTGCATTCATGAGCTTAACTTGCTCCTAGAAAGCCTTATGTATATAATTCTGATACAAGGTGCACCCTCTTACCTAAGACGCGGATGAATATAAATATAATGTTACGTAACATAAACATAAAAATCTTTTGCAGACATAAGGTTGACTAAGAATTTGTATCATGAATTAGTGTTTCACTTAAGCCTAAGGGTATGTGGCTAATAAAAGTTTTTTTTTTTTTTTTTTTTTTTACAGATCGAAATGTAAAGTTTAGCACCGACAGATTCTGCAATATAAAAGTGATCAACTCGTTTGAGGTTAAAAGATAACGCAGCTCAATAACCCCAAAAAAAACTTGGATTGATCTCTGGGATCTCGCCTATCACTACTCTTTTGCCACTTAAAGTCTTGTGCTTTGCTGCATTAGTTGATGATGTGTTATTAGTTTCTAAGTTGGTTCTAACTTTTTCTTCTTCAATGTTAAGTTGCCCTTTGATCATTGCGGGTAGGATCTATATGATCATGAACATCCAAATCGAACTCATGTCTGAAAAAATTTTGTAGTTTAAATTCTGAATACTGATTTTACTTTCTGATTTTTGAACATTAAGGAGTCCTACTTAAAACTCTGGTGTCATTATTCTAAAACGGCCCGTGAATATGTAACATTGTAAAACCTTTTCATCCCCAGTTAGATTTTGTCACACCCCGTCAAACGGTAATCACGATCAGTACTAATTAAGTATGCGGAAGCTTTGGTGACGTGGCGGGGCGAGAGCAGTAAATCAACCAAATAGTACATACATACTCAGAGCATATGGCTATCGTGCAACATAATAGGTTAAGATGCCAGTTTAAACAGTTGTTACAAAAGTAATACGACTATGTAAGTCGTAACAGTAGTAGTAGAGTTTAAAACGTTTAAGTTTTACAATACATAAGTTTTAAAATAAGATTTCATAAGTATGACTGCAATGTCTGTAGTTATACTAAGGAAATCCTCAAAAGCTGTCCCAAAAGTATGTGGCATCCTAAGTAGTCCAGGGTTGTCCATCCTGAATGCATGCGATTCTTACTTACGTAGCTAATTTCCTGAAAAACATAGAGAAGAGTTGTCAACAAAGTATGTTGAGTGAATTTACAGGTTTTATGTGAGTATGTGGTTTGTTTAACCAAGTTTGTTTGTAAAAATGAAATGTTATTCATTTTCAAAATATAAATCTTGTAAGGCTGTTACCCTAAAATATCAAATGTCATGTGGGATGTTACCCCAAAGTATATTACTGGTTGTCTGCCAGTATAAAATAAGTAACCGTTGTGTTTTACGGTATAAAACAGTTGTAGGATATGTTTTTTCCAATAATTGTGTGGGAAATACTTAGACTATGATCCCCTGCAAGGTGAGCTAAACCTCACAAGTTAAAGTAACGCGACCTAACCCTATAACCAAACCACAACTAGAACTTATGTTGTTTGCCTGAAGGACATGAAAGTATACGCTCCAACCATAGGAGGGTCGTCACGGCAATAGTACTATCCGTATACTCAGCGGCTAGAGTTACCTAGCTAATGGTTACAGTTTGCATGACATAAGGTCTTTTCATGCATACATTTCAAGTCTAGGTCCGTACTAGGAGACGTTGTCTAATTCCCAAAACAGTTTGTGAAAATGTAATTTCATCATTCAACAGTTGTATAAAAGCAATAAAGCAATTTATAATTTGATTGCATGTGTTGACATGCAATTTCTATGTTTAACATCCCTGTGTTTAAAAGCAGAAAACATTTAAAATAGGGTCTATAAACTCACGTAGATGTAGTGGATGTGATAGCTAGCGAAGGAGAGTGGCATCGCCCGAAATAAGTAAACCTATACGATATAGGTGTGTAAACATAAGTACTTTGATATTCTATCAAATTACGTTAACATTTTGATTGTTTGAAGAAATTGTTAATTTCTTAAATTGTACAAGTCGTTGGTGATTTGTGTTGAAAATAATAAATATTTTCCAAGTATGTTTATTGTAGAATCTTTCGATGCATGTAAGTATACGTATATATACTTATTAGTTGAATATATATATTCATATATATATATATATTACTTGTCGTCATCGTATATATATATAATTGGTCCATTACATATATATGTATAAGTGTCGTTTGTTTCGAAAACATATTTCCATTTGTTACGAAAATAATCTCGTTTTATATGAATGTATGTATATTTATACCCGTATTATTTGTCGTGGTGTATATATATAGATATATACATGTATATGAGGTTGATTGTAGTACTAACAATAAATATATATCATATTGAAATTAATAATGTCATGATATATATTTAAACACATACAAAGTAACTATTAGTCATTGAAACGTTGATTTTAATTATAATATTAAATAACAGTAGAACATAAACATACAGATAAGTTGCATGGTCACATAGAACCAGTCATTCGGCTACTTTGAAGTAGCCTTTCGGCTAGATTCATACCTTTCGATTTCACATTATTACACTTGTTTATATGTTCAAATTATTGATACACAATACACTTTTTGGTTTCCAAAAATTGTCGCGACCAATGGTTTCGTATTATTCGAATAACACTCGTATAAAATAATGTATCGTGGTCGTGTAATGTTTTAGAACCAAATTACTTAGTCGTATATATTTACCCGTTCCATATATACTCCGTTTCACATTTTAACTAAATAGGAACATATGAAGATTTGTGTATAATTAGTGAAAAGTTATTCCCTAATGCAATTAAGATATGATCATGCATAAAACCCAAATATCATATATTTGTAAGTATTAAATTACTTTAACATCCGAATAAATATACTCCGTACTAGATTAATTATTTAATGTATATGATGTTTAAATCTGACATCCCACGTGAACATATCCATACTTTTATGTGATCATGATATGTGCTCCTCTATTTTTTATTACACGATCATCGCAAAAAAAAGAAGTCCACGCGATCATGATTATTAAGATTTAAGGTTACTTTTCATCTTCATTGTTCCATGTTCTGTGATCGTTCTAACATATATATACATGCCTTTAACTAACTTTTTAACTTGTCTTTAGATACATTCAACCACAAACATGATATTTAAAACATAATATAACAAGTTTACATTTACTAATATCAAAGAATTTTACTAATATATGTATGAAATTTTAGGTACTAGAATCTTACAGTGAGAGTAAGATGATGATACTGAGATGATGGAGATGAAGAAGAAGAGGCTGGGCTGTTGTTGCTTGTGTTTCCACTTCTTCTTCCGTTCACAAAACAAATAATTGAGGAGATTGTGGTTGTGTGAGATTTTAAACAAATGGGTACTGGATGGGTTATAATTATTGGAGGTGGGTCGAGTTTTTCAATGGAGGCATGGGTAGAGTACAGGATTTTGTCCCACTTATTTTTGTTGTAGTGTGAGTTTAAGTATTTTGCCCCGTTAGTTCCGTGTACGGGTCTAATTAGTGCAATATAAAATTTAATATTTAATATTTTTATTTTGTAGATGTTCTCCTGGTTCGTTATATAAAATCAGAATAATCATGTTTTCATTATTTTAGACTGTTGTACCATGTGTACATTTTTACTGCGCGTATCCAATTGGGTGCCAAATTTCAGTTAAATTATAATTTCATATTTTGAGGTAATGTTCCAAATACTTTCAAACGTATGAGAAAAATAGAACTTTTATGATTTGTGATATCTGGGTACGTTTTACAATTGTTTCTGTTCGTTTTGTAATACGTTTTATATAAAACGTATATCTAAGTCGTTTTATCTATATGTTATAGATATATTAATATTCGTAATTAATAATTGAATTATTAATTATTTTTGTGTCACCTACTTTTGTTATTTATTTTGTCGGATTCGTTCCGATACGTTTGTACACGATTATAATTAATCACATAATATGTAATACTTTTTGTTTAAAAGTATTTGGGCTTGCTAGGCTTAAATCACATCGAAAGTTTTGTTTATACTTAATCAGGAAATTAGCGTAAGAATGCACGTGATTAGATGTTAATTATTACCTAATTTGGAGAGTTGTCACATTCTCCCCCTGTTAGGGAAATCTCGTCCCGAGATTTAGGTCGTGTCGTGAGTCGCGGTCACGCTCTCGAATAAGTGAGGATATTTCTTTCGCATTTCATCCTCACGTTCCCATGTAGACTCTGTACCGCGTTTTGAGTTCCATCGAATCTTGACTAGTTCGATCCGACTGCGTCGGAGTTTATGTGTTTTTCGATCAATTATTTCGATGGGTTCCTCCACAAAATTGAGTTTTGCATCAATGAAAACTTCGTTAGGAGGGATAATTAGTGTCTCGTATTATAGACACTTTTTAAGGTTACTCACGTGAAAGGTGTCGTGAATATTACTAAGTTCCTGCGGTAGTTTAAGCTTATAAGCTACAGGACCAATCCTTGCTAGGATTTCAAAAGGTCCAACGTAACGAGGGTTCAGTTTAACACGTTTACCAAATCGTACCACTCCTTTCCAAGGAGATACTTTGAGTAGGACTTTGTCACCTACTTGAAACTCCAAGGTTTCCGTCTATTGTCTGCATAACTCTTTTGTCGGTCTCGTGCCGTTTTCAATCGATTAAGCACTTGAGATATCTTGTCCGTAGTTTCTTGGACTATCTCAGGACCTGATAACTGTCTGTCGTCCAACTCTGCCCAACAGAGTGGAGATCGGCACTTGTGTCCGTACAACGCCTCAAAAGGTACCATTTGTATGCTCGTATGATAACTATTGTTGTACGAGAATTCGGCTAAAGGGAGATGAATATCCCAATTTCCTCCAAAGTCAATCGCACAGGCTCGTAACAAGTTTTCGAGCGTTTGTATCGTTCGCTCGCTTTGGCCGTCAGTTTGCGGGTGGGTAGGCAGTACTCATATCAAGTCGAGTACCCAGTGCTTGTTGGAGTGTTTGCCAGAAGCGAGAGGTGAAACGTGCATCTCTATCAGAGATTATGGATAATGGTACTCCATGTCTAAAAATAATTTTCTTTATGTAGATTCTGGTCAGCTTTTCCATCTTATCCGTTTCCTTGATGGCTAGAAAGTGAGCTGACTTAGTCAGTCGATCCACAATCACCCATATGGTATCCATTCCAGATGATGTTTTTGGTAGCTTCGTGATGAAGTCCATCGTGATGTGTTCCCATTTCCATTTGGGCATCTCAGGTTGTTGTAAAAGCCCAGACGGCTTTTGATATTCAGTCTTGACTTTTGCACAAGTCAGACATCTACTAACGTAGGTGGCAATATTTCGTTTCATGCCAGGCCACCAGTAAAAAACTTTCAAATCGTGATACAACTTATCTGCACCAGGATGTATCGAATAGTTAGACTTATGTGCTTCGTCCAATATCAGGCTACGTAGTTCATCAACACAAGGAACCCAAATTCAGTTCATAAAATACAACACTCCATTGTCTTTAGACTCCAGTTTTTTTTCCATCCCCTTGAGGGATTCATCCTTCATATGTTCTGGAGTAATGGCCGCTTGTTGAGCGTCACGAATTTGTGAAATGAGACTCGAGTGGATCGTTAATCCTAACGCTCGAACTCTTCGAGGTTTTACTCTTTCCTTACGACTCAAGGCATCCGCTACTACATTAGCTTTGCCCGGATGGTATTTGATTTCAAAGTCGTAATCGTTCAGTAGTTCAACCCAACGTCTTTGTCTCATGTTGAGTTCTTTCTGATCAAATATATGTTGGAGACTTTTGTGATCGGTGAAGATCATACACTTTGTACCGTACAGGTAGTGTCTCCAAATTTTAAGCGCAAAAACGACTGCTCCCAGCTCTAAGTCATGCGACGTATAGTTCTTCTCGTGAATCTTCAATTGACGAGACGCATAAGCAATGACTTTGTCGTTTTGCATTAGCACGCAACCTAATCCTTGATGTGAAGCATCACAGTAGACAACAAAGTTTTCTACTCCTTCCGGTAGTGATAGGATAGGTGCAGTGCTCAGTTTCTGTTTCAGCAATTGAAAAGCGTTCTCTTGCTTTTCGCCCCAATCAAATTTCTTGTCTTTTTACGTTAGGGTGGTAAGTGGTTGAGCTATTTTCGAGAAGTTCTCGATGAATCGTCGGTAATAGCCGGCTAGCCAAAGAAATTGCCGTATCTCAGATGGAGTTTTCGGGGCTTCCCAGTTTTTAATTACCTCAATTTTGGATGGGTCTACGTGAATTCCTTTGTTATTGATCACGTGACCAAGGAAACGAACTTCACACATCCAAAACTCGCATTAAGAGAACTTTGCATAAAGCTTCTCTTTCTCCAGTAATTCCAGAATTTGTCTCAGATGTTGTTCATGGTCTTCCTTCGTTCGTGAGTATATCTATAATAACCTAATATACAACGTATATTTAGATAGTGATATTAATTATTCTTATATTATAATTAACACCAAATTTTAATTAATGAACCAAAATGTGAAATAGTATACGGAGTAAAACGTAATTATGGGGGTAGAAATAAACTATTAATTAAAACTAAAGTATTATCACCCATAATATTATCATTCGACTTACAAATAATTAATGAATATTTGCCATTTGAATTGAGAGATTGAATCTACATGAGATAGAGACGTGGTCATACGGATAAACTCAAATCCCACTTTTAAAGGCACGTAGAGTGATTTATCGGAGCAAAGTGACACATTATATACCAAACTCAAACTGAGAATACTCATTCAAACATAAACACATACCCACCTACAAAGAAAAATTAAGAGAATAAGCAAACGTAGAGAGCATATATCTAGAGTACAGCGGGTTGAAACAAGATTAATAAGCTTTTACATAATCGATTTTGGTTCGAAAGTCAAGTTCGTTTCTGAGGTAAATCTCGATCCAACTATTCTGCTAATTGTGTGTTATATGTTTATATCTCTGCTGAATCTATTCATTCGTTTTATTTACTTTAGAGTGACACTTATCACCCTTTTTTTTTACCGGTCGAAACGAGAAATTTCGGGTTAATGAAATCGGAACTTAAAATTTGTAGTCACATAATCAACCATGGATGTGTAAATGATATGTAATCATTCGAATTCAACATTATACGCTGAAAATTGTAGTCTGGATTATCATATTCGATGTCGAGATCGGGAAATTTTGGGTCTTAAAACGGATAACTTTCACAACGGATCGGGATCTAGAAATTTATACTAATACCCTATTATATGTTAGAAATAGTTTTATTTAATTACTCTAAATCAAAAGATGAGAAACTAAAAGAAATTAGAAGTTCAAATCGAATAGTTCGTACGAAGCAAACGAAGAAGATGATATATCATCATGAGAATTATTATGATTTTCCATTATGGCCCCTGAACTATGTATAAGATTACAAAAATAAATAAAAAGAATACTAGTATTACGTTTTGATCCCTGAAGTATGTAACATTTTATAAACTTAATTTTCAGATTTAAGGTGATACGATTTTAATCCCTGTGATTTAACATGAATACAAAACAGACCCTATAATAGACTTCCCTAATTATTGACTACTATCATAATTCATTTGGAATATTAAGTATAAGATGTATTTATATAATTTAGAAATTAGATGATTGGCATTTGGGTACACTGGTCACGTCCAACAAAAGTACAAATGCATTTTCGAAAAGAGTATAGCTCTATAAATTGTGTGTGGAAATATTAGCTAATTAGGAATTATTAACTTGGTGAACAAATATAATATTATGTTCTCATACTAAATTTATATTATAACTTGGTTTTCATACAACTGTTTCTTGGCATATTAATAAAACCGAACCTAGCACTAACAGTTCAACTTGATAATTCAATACAAACTAAACAACATAAAGGTAAAAGTAAATAACAAATGGAACTGGGATATTGGGACTAACAAATGCGAGGACATCAATATGTGCGTTCTAAATTTAGTAAATTGTTGAATGTAGATTTTGTGGAGAGTTAAGAAGCATCTTGTCAGTCGTGAGAGCTTTAGACATTTATCCAGGTACGGATGTCCGTACTCTTCTTTCAGCGTTATCTTGACATGCTTTGTTGATATCCTTGCGTTCTTTTAATATTCTTGTGGTTCATTTGATATCTTAATATTCTTGTGTGATCGGATTCCCCTATTTGAGCTAAATTGGTTTGAGCAAAGTGTTATTTGAGATTTGATAATTGTGGAAACTTTTGAGAAAACTTGCGTGAAGAATGATTTTGGAAAACTTGGGGAATTCATTGTTGCGAGCTATTTCTGATTCATTTGATTTAGGTTCCATATGCATGGTGGACATGCTCTGGTGTGTGGTTGGTTTATATGTCCACTGTGCAACTATAGAACCCTAGATTTTGTAGACAGGAGATAGGTATACCGAGTCAGCTTCCTGTGGAGGACCACAGGGGCGTCATTGCGGCACCAATGACGTCGCACTAACCTTGGCGGTGGGATTAGTCCACGACGTCCCCACTTTTGTGATATTATTTGTTATGCTCCGAAGTGAGCCATTACTTGTGTGATTATATATGCTCGGGTGAGCCTTTGGATTATCTGGGGGGCGTATGGATGCATCCTAGGATACGTTTGATATGATATGATTTGTGTAGAGCGGTCGTGTGGTGTAGTGCCATACACACCTTCCGATATAGAGGAACCACCTGGAGTCATGACCAGTGTGTGATTGTGATATATTGCGCGAGATATGATATTATTTGGCACCGGTGTGTGCAGCTTGGATATTTTGTTTTGTTTAGGGTACTCGGTATAAAATAACCCAACCCCTCGTTGCCTCAGCCTTTATTCATTTGTTACTCTGGTGTAAGGGTGGTATGATTCGATGGGTGATTTTTGAAACAATTTAATTATTTAATTCGCTTTATTCTTACATTGAGATATATTACTATTATTGTTTATTTCTGTCAACATCCGCACACTGAGTAATTCGCTCAGCCGCATTTTCTTTTCCTGCGGCAGGTAATCAGGGTAAAAGGGGATGAGTGCGAGAGTTCAGGACTGGACTTGCCTTAGAGACCTACCTTTCATTTTATTAGTTCGGACTTATGATTATTATTGATAGTTGAAGTTAGTTTGAGACAGTATTTATGGTTGTTTTGAACCTTTGTCATTTATTATTTCTAGACTTTATTATGACTTTAATTATTTAGCAATAAATGTGACCTTCCGTTTCATTATTGGGACGGGGGTGTTACAATATCAATATGTCGTCGATAAACACAATGACGAACTTATCAAGATAAGGTTTGCATACTTGATTCATGAGGTCCATGAACACTGCTGGTGCGTTTGTCAATCCAAACGGCATGACCAGGAACTCATAATGTCTGTATCGAGTCCTAAACGCAGTCTTTCGGATATCCACATCCCGTACCTTCAGTTGGTGGTAACCAGATCGCAAGTCGATCTTTGAGTAGTAACTTGACCCTTGCAGTTGGTCAAACAAATCATCGATGCGTGGTAATGGGTATCGGTTTTTGATAGTCACTTTGTTCAGTTCCCGATAATCGATACACATCCGCATTAATCCATCCTTCTTCTTGACAAACAAAACCGGAGCTCCCCAAGGCGAAAAACTCGGTCGGATGAATCCTAAGTCCAAAAGTTCTTGCAACTATGCAGACAATTCTTGCATCTCTGATGAAGCTAGACGATAAGGTGCACGAGCAATTGGTGCTGCTCCAGGCACTAGGTCGATACGAAATTCAACCTGTCGCGGGGGTGGTAATCCTGGTAACTCGTCAGGAAATACCCCTGGATAGTCACGCACAATGGGCACATCGTCTATGCGTCGCTCCTCGGGTTTCTTTTCCACAACATGTACCAAAAACGCTTGGTACCCCTTTCGTAGGTACTTACTTGTCTTCATGCATGTAATCGTTTTCACTACACGATTACTCTTTTCTCCTTGAATCATCAACATTTCTCCTGACGGTAATGGTAGATGTACAACCTTTTCATAACAGATGATCTCCGCACGGTTGAGTGATAGCCAATCCATACCAACTACAATATCGAAGCTCCCTAGTTCTACAGGTAGTAAGTTTATTTTGAAAGGATGGCCTTCCAATGTTAAGGTGCATCCTGGTACTATTTCTCCTGATTCAATCAACTTACCATCGGCTATCTCTACAGTGTATCTGTTATCTAGCTTAAGGGATTCGATTTCTAATAGTGGTCTAAATTCAGTGGACACAAAGCTTAAATCAGCACCGGAATCAAATAACACAGATGCAAAGTGGTTGTTTACTAGAAACGTACCAGTGACTGTGTTAGGATCCTGACGTGCTTCTGGTGCTCCTATCATGAACACACGTCCACGAGCTGGCTGGTTGTTGTTGTTGGCTCGGTTGTTGTTGTTACCACGGTTGTTTCCATTGTTGTTGCGGTTCTGAGCGTTGTTGGCGTTGCGGTTTTGGTTGTTAAGTCGAGGGCAACGGTTCCGATAATGCCTCGTGTCGCCACACTCAAAACACCCCTGGTTTTGGCGTGCAGTGTTTTCCTTAGGGGTAGGGTTAACCTTACAGTTTTGCATTTTATGACCCCATCCCCTGCAGTTGTCGCAATACCAACACTTACCATCGTGGTGTTTGCTACACTTATCACACTTAGGTTTGTTACCCAAGTATGGCTTTGGTTCCACAATGGTGGCAGCATAAGACTTTGGATTTCCAGATCCCTTTTTGTTGGTTTGACCCTGACGGTCGTTTCACTTTCATTTCTTACCTCCAGAACTACCAGCTTTAGCACTGTTCAGCTCAACCTTACCCGATACAGTTTTCTTGGTAAGTGTCCCCATTCTGACTGCCTCATCAGTCAGACTCTGCGCTAAAGTAACAGCGCTTCTGAATGTGTCAGGTTTGGAAGACGTAATCAAACTCCTGATCTGCGGTGCCAGACCAATCTGTAACACCCCCAAATTTAACGATTTGCGGAAGCATACATTGGGTGTTACTAATCAATATACAAAGCACAAGATTAATAGCAAACGACCTCTAAATGAGACGTTTGTAAAATAGTTACATTTCATAATTAATAATCGTTTGAAAACCGAAGGTTTTCGTATACAAAATGTAATTCCCTAGAGCCCACGCGTATAGCGGGAGATTCTATTACATAACCATAGTTACAAAAGATAATGCCAAAGAATCTCCGTTAAATGCAGTTTGTAAAATCATGCGACTCTAGCTAGTAATCCTGGAGTGACCCTACTCCGTAAGTGTACCTGAGATACAAAGTTAAAAAGTGTCAACCAAAAAGGTTGGTGAATCTCACAGGTTTAGTAATAAGTAAGTGTTATGAACCACAAGTATGTACCCGTATTGCTATCAAGCAAAGTAAGTAAATCAGTTAATCAGTACAGTGCCATGAGCTCATAAGTTGAAGCTTAACTGTGTAGTGTGAATATATCACGTACCCCCGTGAGTGCTATCCGCACACTCATATGTAACAAATACTAATATGTCTGTTTCTACGTGTAAATCAGTACGTGGTGGCGCTACCACCCCAGACAGGGATTGTCAGTCCCAAATGGATCCATCTATTAGTAATCGCGCTTAAGTCCATAACTAACAACTTACGATTAGGAGGCTTTCAGTGGATAAAAGTAACTCATGCGTTTGTTTGTAATCAGTAATGTTTTCAGTTCAGTACATTGTGTTCATACGTAAAACAGTTGCTAAGTATCTCACCCCAAAGTATAAAACAGTAAAAGTGGGGCTGTAAGACTCACCTGAGTCTGGTAATAAGCCGTAGCAAATAGCAAGTAGTAAATATAGCCAGTAGGTTCTCCGAACCCGTACCCTTCAAATGCCTATTCATATGAAGTTATGTAAGTATGCGTCTCACGAGACGTTTCGTTTAGTTGTACACAACTAGTATAGCCAATGTTTGTCTGTATGTTTGTAATTGTTCGTTTGTTGAGAAACATGTTTGGGCCCGTTGGTGACGGTTTGTAGCAAAATTTCTAAATTGTTGACTTTGCTACAGTAGATTTGCTACAGTACTGCTACAGTAAAATTTGACTTTTTTGTACAGTAACTTTGACTTTAAAATTCTGGTTTTCTGTGTTTTTGCGACACAATCTGCGACACTAAAGTTTGGTATGCGACACAGTGGTTGTGTCGCATAAAGTGCGACACAAGAGCTCCGCGACACAGTGGTTGTGTCGCAAAAACTTGCGATGCTAATTCAATAGCGACAGAACGGTTGTGTCGTATAAAATACGACATAGTATTGCGACATAGAGTGCGACACAATATTGTGTCGCAAAGGTTACGACACTAAAGGATTGGTACGACACAAGGTGCGACACAAATGGGTTTATGCGACACAGCATGCGACACAAGGCTTGTGTCGCATGTATGAACACCAGCCCAGAAACTTTCGGGTTTCAAGAATTTTCGACCAAAAACGCAAATCTAACCCATTTTTGAGCTATAAAATCGTGTATTCTTCATGTATTAGGTTATATCTAAGTTGTGTACACATCAAAGCATCAAAACATTACACCAAATTGAATAGATCTAAGATTTTAGAATTTTCTTACTTTTGCAAATCGAGCTAAATGGAGGATGAGATGATGAAAACGGTCTTGATATTCTTGCTCCACTCGTGATGGTGATTCCGAATATGTAAATTTCGTGTGTCGGTTTGTATTCCGAAAATTTAGTGTAGATTGGAGTTGAGAGAGTTTTTGAGGTGTGTGTGTTTTTAGTGATAATGAAAATGAAAAAGAGAAGTGGGTGGGGGTTGGAGTTGGCTGATCCAAAGGAGGAAAGAGGGGAAAACGCTCCCTAAAACTCAGTGTTTACTCCGTGTCCTAAGCGTTTAATCCTTTGTTTTTAGTATTTTAACCAAACCGTTATATTTAAAAAAATGTAACTGGAATATTTAAATAAAAACACTTTGAAATTAATAATAAAAACATTTATCGCAGTATTTAAATTATTAATTCGTGTTTATTACGTTTTATTGCATTATTTAAAATGTCGTCGCGATAATATATAAATAGTGTTCATTCGGTTGCGTATTTTATATAACAAAATACGTTCTCATTATTTAAGTAAATTTCTGTCACCAACGTCCAAGTAAACTGTGTCGGACTCCGTCCGGTTAATTCGCACGATTTATCCAAATCGCGTAAGTACACACACATATATATAAATCACCTTATATATATATACAAATAGAGCCTGCAATTAGTCCTATTACATACTAATTACATCTAGTTACAATTAATTAGGCATAATTAATTATCCTAATTTAGCAGGTGTTACATTCTCCCCTTGTTAAAGAAATTTCGTCCCGAAATTAGCTTGAGTGCACGGGCGGTGCGTTGTCTGGGAAGAGATGTGGGTATTTCTGTCGCATTTGGTCTTCCCGTTCCCAGGTGAATTCAGGACCACGTCTAGAATTCCACCTGACTTTAACGATGGGAATACGACTCTGTTTTAGTTGTTTGACCTCGCGGTCCATGATTCATATAGGTTCCTCGACAAAATGAAGTTTATCATCGATCTGAATTTCGTCGAGCGGTGTTATCAGTGTCTCGTCAGACAGACATTTCTTCAGATTAGAAATGTGGAATGTGTTGTGAACGCTGCTAAGCTCAGCAGGAAGTTGCAGGCGGTACGCCACTGGACCAATCCTTTCAAGGATTTTGAATGGTCCGATGTATCTAGGATTTAGTTTGCCTCGTTTTCCGAATCGAGTAACACCTTTCCACGGTGCCACTTTGAGAAGTACCTTGTCCCCTACCTGGAACTCAAGGTGTTTGTGTCTCACGTCAGCATAGCTTTTCTGACGATCACGTGCGGCTTTTAGTCGGTTTTGTATGCCGACGATCTTTTCAGTTGTTTCATGTATGATTTCTGGACCGGTGAGTTGTGTATCCCCCACCTCAGTCCAACAGATAGGTGACCGGCACTTACGACCGTACAGTGCCTCGAAGGGTGCAGCCTTTATGCTGGTGTGATAACTGTTGTTGTACGAGAACTCGCACAACGGTAAGTAATTTTCCCAGTTTTTACCGAAGTCAACTACGCAGGCTCGTAGCATGTCTTCCAGTGTTTGTATGGTTCGTTCGCTCTGGCCATCGGTTTGAGGATGGTAAGCCGTACTCATATCCAGACGAGTACCAAGAGATTTTTGCAGTGACTGCCAGAAGCGAGAAGTGAATCGAGCATCTCGGTCGGAGATGATTGAGATGGGCACGCCGTGTCTTGACACGATCTCTTTCAGGTAGATCCGTGTCAAACGTTCCATCTTATCAGTTTCCTTGATGGCTAGGAAATGAGCAGATTTAGTGAGTCGGTCAACGATCACCCAAATGGTATCGCAACCGTTAGAAGTTTTCGGGAGTTTAGTAATGAAATCCATGGTGATCTGCTCCCATTTCCATTGTGGTATTTCGGGTTGTTGTAGCAAACCGGAAGGTTTCTGGTGTTCAGCTTTAACTTTGGAACAAGTAAGACACTTGCCAACATAGGTTGCAATGTCAGATTTCATGTTGGGCCACCAGTACATTTCCTTGATGCCGTGATACATTTTGTCGGCACCGGGGTGTATAGAGTATTTAGACTTGTGAGCTTCATTCATCACCAAGTCTCGAAGGTTCCCAAAACTTGGCAACCAGATTCGATTCGAGAAGTATTTGGCCCCGTTAGGTTTGGTTTCAAATTGTTTGTCCATGCCCCGTAAGGCCTCGTTTATCAAGTTTTCTGGTTTGAGTGCTTCGAGTTGAGCGGTGAGAGTTTGATTGATGAGGTCGTTGTGAATGGTCATACCGAGAGCTCGAACTCGAAGTGGTTTCACTCGTTCTTTTCGGCTTAAGGCATCGGCGACAACATTCGCCTTGCCTGGATGATAGCGAATTTCGCAATCGTAATCAGTAAGCAACTCAACCCATCGACGTTGCCTCATGTTGAGATCCTTCTGATCGAAGATATGTTGGAGACTTTTATGGTCAGTAAAGATTGTACACTTGGTACCGTATAAGTAGTGTCTCCAGATTTTCAGAGCGAATACAACAGCCCCCAACTCTAGGTCATGAGTTGTGTAATTCTTTTCGTGGACCTTGAGTTGTCGAGAGGCGTAAGCGATGACTTTGTCTCGTTGCATCAGCACGCAACCAAGACCTTGGTGTGAAGCATCACAGTATACCACGAAGTCATCGTTGCCTTCGGGTAAAGATAAGATAGGTGCACTGCAGAGTTTCTGTTTTAGTAGCTGAAAAGCTGACTCCTGTTTGTCAGTCCAATCGAACTTCTTTTCTTTTTGAGTCAGTGCAGTGAGAGGTAGGGCTATTTTCGAAAAATTCTCAATGAACCGCCTGTAGTATCCGGCGAGTCCTAAGAATTGGCGTACCTCGGTTGGTGTTGTAGGTGCTTGCCAACACTTGATAGCCTCGATTTTTGAAGGATCGACATGAATCCCTTGATTGTCAATGACGTGTCCAAGGAATTGAACGGTTTGCATCCAGAACTCACACTTAGAGAATTTGGCGTATAACTCTTCGTGTTTAAGCAGCTCTAGGATAGTTTTCAGGTGTTGCGCGTGTTCTTGTTCGTTGCACGAGTAAATCAGAATGTCATCAATGAAAACGATAACAAACTTGTCGAGGTAAGGTTTGCACACTCGATTCATAAGATCCATGAATACTGCCGGTGCGTTGGTTAAGCCGAATGGCATCACTTGGAATTCGTAATGCCCATAACGAGTTCGGAAAGCTGTTTTTGGGATGTCATCGTCACGAACTCGGAGTTGGTGATAACCTGACCGTAGATCGATCTTTGAGTAGAAACTCGACCCCTGAAGTTGGTCGAACAGGTCATCGATGCGAGGAAGTGGGTAACGGTTCTTGACAGTTAATTTGTTGAGTTCACGGTAGTCGATGCACATGCGGAAAGAACCGTCTTTCTTTTTCACAAACAGGACCGGAGCTCCCCAAGGTGAGGAACTTGGTCGAATAAATCCCTTGTCCAGGAGTTCCTGTAACTGAGTAGACAACTCCTGAAGTTCGGATGGGGCTAGTCGGTAAGGGGCTCGTGCCACGGGTGCTGCGCCGGGCACAAGATCAATAGAGAATTCGACTTGTCTAGTTGGCGGTAGGCCAGACAAGTCTTCAGGAAAGACTTCTGGGAAGTCTCGAACAATAGGCACATCCTCAAGTCGCTTCTCCACCGACTTTTTCTCCATAACGTGTGCGAGGATTGCCTGGTACCCTTTTCTCAAGTATTTTCGGGTTTTCATGCAAGAAATGATATTTATTCTAGTCCCACCGGTCTCCCCTTGTATGCTCAAAGTTCCACCGGTGACGAGAGGAATGCGTACAATTTTCTCAAAACAAACGATTTCGGCTCGGTGCTTGGACAACCAATCCATACCGACGATGATGTCAAAGCTGCCGATTTCGACAGGTATCAAGTCAATGGAAAAGAGCTCGTTAGCTAGGTTCAAAGTGCAATTAGGTATCACACTGTCGGCCTCAATAAGTTTTCCGTTTGCCAATTCTATTGTGTACTTAGCATCTAAGGCAATAGGTGTGGCGTCAAGTAGTGGATAAAACTCATCAGAAATAAAGCTCTTATCAGCACCAGTATCAAATAATACAGATGCAGTCAAGTTGTTGAGAAGAAACGTACCCGTGACCACATTCGGGTCTTGACGGGCTTCCATAGATTTCAGCACAAAAGCTCTTCCTCGAGCATTGTTGTTATTCCTGTTGTTGTTGTTGTTCAGCTTTGGGCAGTCTTTCTTGAAATGCCCCGTACCGTTGCACCCATAACAAGTCTTTGGTGCAGAGGTGTTGGTGTCAGTGGTGTTTGATCTACAGTCCTTAGCCAAGTGTCCAAATCTCTTACACTTGCTACAGGGACACGAACCATGGTGGTGTCGTTGGCACTTTGAGCAATAGGGCTTGGTTCCCTTGTACGCTCCCTTGTCATCAGAACTGGAGGTGTAGGCTTTAATGGTTTCAGGTTTCTTGGTTTGGTGGTTGTTGTGGTTGTCGGACCATTTTCTTTTATTGCTGTTGGAGGATGGAGTGGGTGGTTCTGGGTCTTCGTTCATAGCTAGAAGTTCATGGGCCAGCCGAACGGCACCGTGAAGGGTGGTTTGGTTTGATGAGGCGACATTTCCCCGGACGGGTTCCGGGAGGCCGCGGATGTATTTCTTAATCTTGTCGGGCCCAGTACCTGCCATAGCTGGGCGAAGGACGGTGAGTTGTTGGAATCTGGTGGTGTATCCAACGATATCAGTTCCTTGCACTTTTAAGTTCCAGAACTCTTCGTCCAGCTTGTGAAGTTGTTCGGACGGGCAATACTCATCAGTGAGCATTTTCTTCAGATCCTCCCAAGGGAGTAGATAAGCGGTGTCAATTCCCACGGACTGGGTATAGGAATTCCACCACGAGAGGGCACCATCTTCGAGGGTGCAGGTGGAGAATTTGACCTTGTCGTCCTCCACACATTTGCTGATGCGGAAAACGGATTCCATCTTTTCGAACCATCTGATAAGTCCGATGGCTCCTTCGGTCCCCTTGAAGCTCAAGGGTTTGCAGTTTTGAAAATCCTTGTATGAACAAGGTTTAGCAGCAGAGGTTTCAGCGGCATCGCTGTTTCTTGTGGAGTTTGGTGGAGTATTCCGAGCCAAGGCTTCAGTAACAGCCTGGGTTATGAGTGACGTGATCTGAGCATCAGTGTAAGGTCTTGACTTTGGCGGCATGATTCTTCAATAAAAGAAATGAAGATACATGAGATTTTTTAAGAAAATTGCATTTATTTCAGATGTACATGTATAAAGTTGGTAATACATAACATCAATATGAAAAAGGATTATGGCAATTAATATGAGTCGAAACAGCAAGGAATATTTGATAGATGATACGAGTTCAAAGGTTACATCCTGCGGATGTATTACAAAAGGTGTCGGGAATTATTACATCCGACTGAAACATAGAGTAGTGCTTAGATAGTTACTAGATTACAGGATAGTTTACAAAACAAAGACTACGCTAGTCTTAACGTAGGTTAATCTGCTCCATCATTTCGATGAGACGATCCACAGTATTTGCAAGTCTGCTGGCTTGTCGAGCATTGTCTTCAGCTAATGCTAGTCGCTCTACAAATCCACGGGTATATTCTTCCGTTTCCCGTGAGCGTTGTTCACACTCATCAAGTCTGTGTTTCAAAAGAGCAGTTTCCACACTTATCTCCACCACTTTGTTGAAAAGAACGTCCACATTATTAACGGTGGTTTCGTGATCCTCAGAGACTTGTTCGATGCGCTCAAGTGATGTAAGTCTCCAGTTTTCGTTTGTTTCCTGCAACACGACATCCATGGTGCGAAGTCGTTGCTCGTGTTGGTTCACCCTAGCAGCTAAGGCCGGCAAGGTGAAGTGAGTAGAGTACGGGCCAGCTCGAGGCAACCTGTTGTTCCTCCTTGCTACCCTTGGGTTCTGCGACCCGGATTGAGAACGAGATGAATTGGATGGGGTATTTGCCATTTCTGAGACAAAGCGTTAGTAAGATTGAGGCCTATATTCATATAATTCCTATATAATATAGCCTATTGAGTGTCTAGCATAAACATGTTTAAGTCTCGGTTCTCTCGAAGTCAGAGTCAACTAACGTATCCCCGTTCAACATAATCATTTCAGACATTACATCATCTTTCCTTAATTGTACATAGTTGATCAGGCTATGTTAAATTAAAGTCGTATGCTGTAATTCCTGAACCAGTCATGTCTAATAAGAAAATACTGCCTAACGGTCATAGTCTAGGCCCACTAAATGCAACCTAGTTCACTATAACCTTAGGCTCTGATACCAATCTGTAACACCCCCAAATTTAACGATTTGCGGAAGCATACATTGGGTGTTACTAATCAATATACAAAGCACAAGATTAATAGCAAACGACCTCTAAATGAGACGTTTGTAAAATAGTTACATTTCATAATTAATAATCGTTTGAAAACCGAAGGTTTTCGTATACAAAATGTAATTCCCTAGAGCCCACGCGTATAGCGGGAGATTCTATTACATAACCATAGTTACAAAAGATAATGCCAAAGAATCTCCGTTAAATGCAGTTTGTAAAATCATGCGACTCTAGCTAGTAATCCTGGAGTGACCCTACTCCGTAAGTGTACCTGAGATACAAAGTTAAAAAGTGTCAACCAAAAAGGTTGGTGAATCTCACAGGTTTAGTAATAAGTAAGTGTTATGAACCACAAGTATGTACCCGTATTGCTATCAAGCAAAGTAAGTAAATCAGTTAATCAGTACAGTGCCATGAGCTCATAAGTTGAAGCTTAACTGTGTAGTGTGAATATATCACGTACCCCCGTGAGTGCTATCCGCACACTCATATGTAACAAATACTAATATGTCTGTTTCTACGTGTAAATCAGTACGTGGTGGCGCTACCACCCCAGACAGGGATTGTCAGTCCCAAATGGATCCATCTATTAGTAATCGCGCTTAAGTCCATAACTAACAACTTACGATTAGGAGGCTTTCAGTGGATAAAAGTAACTCATGCGTTTGTTTGTAATCAGTAATGTTTTCAGTTCAGTACATTGTGTTCATACGTAAAACAGTTGCTAAGTATCTCACCCCAAAGTATAAAACAGTAAAAGTGGGGCTGTAAGACTCACCTGAGTCTGGTAATAAGCCGTAGCAAATAGCAAGTAGTAAATATAGCCAGTAGGTTCTCCGAACCCGTACCCTTCAAATGCCTATTCATATGAAGTTATGTAAGTATGCGTCTCACGAGACGTTTCGTTTAGTTGTACACAACTAGTATAGCCAATGTTTGTCTGTATGTTTGTAATTGTTCGTTTGTTGAGAAACATGTTTGGGCCCGTTGGTGACGGTTTGTAGCAAAATTTCTAAATTGTTGACTTTGCTACAGTAGATTTGCTACAGTACTGCTACAGTAAAATTTGACTTTTTTGTACAGTAACTTTGACTTTAAAATTCTGGTTTTCTGTGTTTTTGCGACACAATCTGCGACACTAAAGTTTGGTATGCGACACAGTGGTTGTGTCGCATAAAGTGCGACACAAGAGCTCTGCGACACAGTGGTTGTGTCGCAAAAACTTGCGATGCTAATTCAATAGCGACAGAACGGTTGTGTCGTATAAAATACGACATAGTATTGCGACATAGAGTGCGACACAATATTGTGTCGCAAAGGTTACGACACTAAAGGATTGGTACGACACAAGGTGCGACACAAATGGGTTTATGCGACACAGCATGCGACACAAGGCTTGTGTCGCATGTATGAACACCAGCCCAGAAACTTTCGGGTTTCAAGAATTTTCGACCAAAAACGCAAATCTAACCCATTTTTGAGCTATAAAATCGTGTATTCTTCATGTATTAGGTTATATCTAAGTTGTGTACACATCAAAGCATCAAAACATTACACCAAATTGAATAGATCTAAGATTTTAGAATTTTCTTACTTTTGCAAATCGAGCTAAATGGAGGATGAGATGATGAAAACGGTCTTGATATTCTTGCTCCACTCGTGATGGTGATTCCGAATATGTAAATTTCGTGTGTCGGTTTGTATTCCGAAAATTTAGTGTAGATTGGAGTTGAGAGAGTTTTTGAGGTGTGTGTGTTTTTAGTGATAATGAAAATGAAAAAGAGAAGTGGGTGGGGGTTGGAGTTGGCTGATCCAAAGGAGGAAAGAGGGGAAAACGCTCCCTAAAACTCAGTGTTTACTCCGTGTCCTAAGCGTTTAATCCTTTGTTTTTAGTATTTTAACCAAACCGTTATATTTAAAAAAATGTAACTGGAATATTTAAATAAAAACACTTTGAAATTAATAATAAAAACATTTATCGCAGTATTTAAATTATTAATTCGTGTTTATTACGTTTTATTGCATTATTTAAAATGTCGTCGCGATAATATATAAATAGTGTTCGTTCGGTTGCGTATTTTATATAACAAAATACGTTCTCATTATTTAAGTAAATTTCTGTCACCAACGTCCAAGTAAACTGTGTCGGACTCCGTCCGGTTAATTCGCACGATTTTTCCAAATCGCGTAAGTACACACACATATATATAAATCACCTTATATATATATACAAATAGAGCCTGCAATTAGTCCTATTACATACTAATTACATCTAGTTACAATTAATTAGGCATAATTAATTATCCTAATTTAGCAGGTGTTACAATATACATAACGCTCAATGCGCTTGTACTCAGGTGTCACCATATGTGGCACAAGACGAGCTAGTTCCTGGAACTTGGTTGTATAACCAGTGACATCGGCACCAATCATAGCAATGTTCCACAGCTCAGTCTCAACTTTCCGCATCTCACTTCGGGGGCAGAACTCTTCTAACATCAGACGTTTTAATGTTTCCCATGTCATGGAGTAGGCTGCTGGTCGTCCAAGTGATTGGACTTGACTGTTCCACCATGTCAAGGCTTTATCAGCTAGGGTGCAGGTGACATATTTCACCATGCTGTCTGGTAAACAATCACTGATGTCCAGCACAGAATCCATCTTTTCTATCCAGTGTATGATACCGATAGCACCCTCGGTACCACAGAAAGGGGGTGGCTTACAAGCCTGAAAGGTTTTATACGAACACCCACGTCGAGTGTTCACAGGTGTCTCACTGTTAGGAGGGGTGGTTCCACTGTTATTCACTCCCTGATCGCGGTTACGGCTTGCCTCATACTGGGCAATGCCTTCAGCAATCCGCCTTGCGATCATTTGTTCAGTGGTTTCTTCGTTGTTAGGTGGTGGGGTAGTTTCAGATACAGGAGGTGTAACCTTCCGTCAACTGTTCCTAGTGATTCTTCATTTTGGTGGCCTGATTTCGTTCTGCGATGAATAAAATGCAGAGGTCAATGCCAAGATAATGAATGTGATGAACAAGCTTTCACATTGTCTATCAAATGAACAGTATGGAGGATTGAAGAATAAGGTTTCACATTACATGTCGCACGACTTTGAAACGCCCGTATGTATTTAGTACAATATAATCACGTTGGCCAGGCGTCATTATATAATCTGAATACATATTTCTTTTCATTATCATTTAACACAATCAATGTTCAATGGGATTCAAGATAAAAATCAATAATTCAAAGTGTGGTGTGTTTCAAAGTTTGCAAGAAATGATCACATTAATCGTTGATGGTTATCTTTCAATCACACGCATATAGATATAGATAAAAATACTATGGTTATGGACAAATGAAATGAATACGAAGTGCAAACCAACATAAGTCATAATATATCAAAAGGGGTACAACGCTGATACAATAGTTTCGTACAAACAAGATGGGATCCCTAGTACGCCCATCAACGTTTAGCGCTATACAAAAGACAATGGGTTTTCCTATACATACACCCATTCTAACATCAGTTTTCCTAATCCAAATCTAATAAGTACATACACATGCCCACCTGATACACATCTACATAATACGTGATGGGTCTCCTAATATACCCATCAGCCAAAAGTAATCTACCTAAAACCTAGTAGGCACAACCCGCCATACGTAGGTCTAATGGAAATATGGTAGGAACAATCCCACAGCTGTCCTCAACACAGCCATCAACACACAAGCTCCAATCGCAAACCCTGCAACCCTCACACGTCTCTCCAGTACAGCCACACGTGCGCGAGTAGCATCAGCTGACTCCCGATCTACGTCCACATGGGTCTCCACAGTGCTGAGACGTCCATAGATAGATGTCACATCCCCATCCAGTCGGGAAGTATCACTGCGCAACTCTCTGATATAGCTGCGCATGCCATAGTGTAACCCGAATAGGGCACGTACCACAGCAACTAGAGTGATAGCTGTGAGCTCCAGAGGCTCACCAGTGATAGGTACTGGGCCTGAAGACTCCCCGGTCTCCAAAGTAGAGGGAATGTCCTCAAGTGCTCTCCAACGCCTGAGCATATCGGGCATCCAGTCAAGGTGTGGGAACCGCCTATGTGGTGGCTCATCACAATGTATCACTCTCTCCTCAGCCATCGGCGCCTTATCTCGTGGTGCAAGTGGTCCAGTGGGGAAGTCTCGGACACAACTCACCGGTGTCCTCCTCGGTACTGGTCCTCTAGAAGGCCCAGCAGTCATATGGCGTGTCGCCATGAAGGTAGACCCTAACATTCGTGTGGTAGGATCAGTGGTAGCAGTAGTAGGTGGTGGTACATAAGTGTCATCAGATGTAGCCCTATCATGTACAGATGGACTCTCGGGCACGAATGAATCCTCCATAGGCTCCTCATCCGAGTCGGATATGTAGATAGGTGCTTGTCTCGACATGCTGAGACAAAAGAATCGTGTGTGACGTGTCAGTCATATGTTAGTTGTATGCAAAAGTATGTATGCGTGAATGCATAAATGTTTCTAGCCAAGGCTATAGTCTAGGTTTCTAAAGTTCCAAGTCACTTAAAGACTGCTAGTTCGCTATAACCAATGGCTCTGATACCAAGTCTGTCACACCCCGCCAAACGGTAATCAAGATCAGTACAAATTAAGTATGCGGAAGCTTTGGTGACGTGGCGGGGCGAGAGCAGTAAATCAACCAAATAGTACATACATACTCAGAGCATATGGCTATCGCGCAACATAATAGGTTAAGATGCCAGTTTTAACAGTTGTTACAAAAGTAATACGACTATGTAAGTCATAACAGTAGTAGTAGAGTTTAAAACGTTTAAGTTTTACAATACATAAGTTTTAAAATAAGATTTCATAAGTATGACTACAATGTCTGTAGTTATACTAAGGAAATCCTCAAAAGCTGTCCCAAAAGTATGTGCATCCTAAGTAGTCCAGGGTTGTCCATCCTGAATGCATGCGATTCTTACTTACGTAGCTAATTTCCTGAAAAACATAGAGAAGAGTTGTCAACAAAGTATGTTGAGTGACTTTACAGGTTTTATGTGAGTAAGTGGTTTGTTTAACCAAGTTTGTTTGTAAAAATGAAATGTTATTCATTTTCAAAATATAAATCTTGTAAGGCTGTTACCCTAAAATATCAAATGTCATGTGGGATGTTACCCCAAAGTATATTACTGGTTGTCTGCCAGTATAAAATAAGTAACCGTTGTGTTTTACGGTATAAAACAGTTGTAGGATATGTTTTTTCCAATAATTGTGTGGGAAATACTTAGACTATGATCCCCTGCAAGGTGAGCTAAACCTCACAAGTTAAAGTAACGCGGCCTAACCCTATAACCAAACCATAACCAGAACTTATGTTGTTTGCCTGAAGGACATGTAAGTATACGCTCCAACCATAGGAGGGTCGTCACGGCAATAGTATTATCCGTATACTCAGTGGCTAGAGTCACCTAGCTAATGGTTACAGTTTGCATGACATAAGGTCTTTTCATGCATACATTTCAAGTCTAGGTCCGTACTAGGATACGTTGTCTAATTCCCAAAACAGTTTGTGAAAATGTAATTTCATCATTCAACAGTTGTATAAAAGCAATAAAGCAATTTATAATTTGATTGCATGTGTTGGCATGCAATTTCTATGTTTAACACCCCTGTGTTTAAAAGCAGAAAACATTTAAAATAGGGGCTATAAACTCACGTAGATGTAGTGGATGTGATAGCTAGCGAAGGAGAGTGGCATCGCCCGAAATAAGTAAACCTATACGATATAGGTGTGTAAACATAAGTACTTTGATATTCTATCAAATTACGTTAACATTTTGATTGTTTGAAGAAATTGTTAATTTCTTAAATTGTACAAGTCGTTGGTGATTTGTGTTGAAAATAATAAATATTTTCCAAGTATGTTTATTGTAGAATCTTTCGATGCATGTAAGTATACGTATATATACTTATTAGTTGAATATATATATTCATATATATATATATATTACTTGTCGTCATCGTATATATATATATATAACCATTTCAGACCTTACATCATCTTCCCTTAATTGTACATAGTTGATCAGGCTATGTTAAATTAAAGTCGTATGCTGTAATTCCTGAACCAATCATGCCTAGTAAGGAAATACTGTCTAACGGTCATAGTCTAGGCTCACTAAATGCAACCTAGTTCACTATAACCTTAGGCTCTGATACCAATATGTAACACCCCCAAATTTACTGTTTAGCGGAAGCATACATTTGGGTGTTACTAATCAATATACAAAGCACAAAGAGATATAGCAAACGACTCTATATGCGTCGTTTTAACAAAATACATTAATATAAGAAATGTTTACAACATTTGAAGCTGTACATAGCTCGTGTTCGATTTAAATGAGAGATTTCAGTACATAAGTACTTATACAAAATATACTAATGCAAGAAAATCTCTAATATCTGCATGCTGACTCGAGCTATAGTATCCCTGATGGCAGTCCAACCTACTGCTGGGTACCTGTGTAACATGCTAAAATGGGTCAGCTAAAGCTGGTGAGCTCGCAGGTTTGAAATCAGATAATATCGTATGAACCACAAGATTTAAGTAATGATTTACATCCAGCAAATAAATAGTAGTGTATACAGCCATGAGCACATAGTCTGAGCTTAACTCGAGGGTCGGGTCCCATATAGAGAATTCCGAGCGAGGTGCCTCCACGAGTGCCTAATCCACACTCGTCTGAACAATTATTAGTATGTCCGTTTACCCAGTTAGTGCATGCTAACCCGGACGAGGAGGGTCAATCCTATATGGTACCATATACTAATAATCACGCTACAACGTATTACCAAACTATGCTGACGGAGGACTTTGAAATGATTAGTGGAAAACAACTCATGTAGTATATTGTAAAGTTTGTACTTGCGTTCACATGTTAAAAATAAGCATTGAATCACACCCCTGAGTGAAAAGCGGTAAAAATAGGGGCTATGAGACTCACCTGAGCCTGAAGAGTTTATCTAAATAACTTTGATTGATTAGCCGAGTATCGATGTCCGAAGACTTGTAACCTGAGGGTGTCCACGACACGCGATGGCTATAAATGTGAGTCGGTATCTCAAAAGACTACCTTAGTAGTTGTTACACAACTATATATGTTCAAATTACTACGATTTGGTTAATTATTAGATTTGTGTTTTGAAAATGTGTACAGCCCGTTGGTGATAGATTTATGGTATTAATCTCAACATTATTATCTTGTTTTTCGAAGTATTTTGCTTGTATCATATATATATACCAATGTATTCCCGAAGTCGTGTAGTTTAAAGTTTAAAGTTTTACTAGTCCAACACTTAGTGAAAAATATGAGTTTTCTGTGTTTTGCGACACAACATGCGACACAAAGGTTTGTCATGCGACACAAGGGTTGTGTCGCATAGAAGTGCGACACAACGAGCTTAGCGACACAAGGGTTGTGTCGCATAAGCGTTCGATGCTAAATCAATAGCGACATAAGGGTTGTGTCGTATTTGGTTTACGACACACGGTGCGACATAATGGTACGACACAAAATACGACACAATATGGTTTATGCGACACAACATACGACACAATCGTTGTGTCGCAAAGATGAACACCAGCCCAGAAAGTTTCGGCTGTCGAGATTTTTCAACCCAAAACCCAAATCAAACTCATTTTTAGGCTATAAAACCTTGTTATCTTCCTAGTATTGGACATATATGAGTTATATAAACTACCATAACACAAAAACAAGTAGCAATTTGATAGATCTAGGATTTTTTGGTAAAAATTCTTACAATTGCAAATCGAGAGAGATGTATTCCGAAAATGATGATAGAGCTTTTGTTAATCTTGTTCCCCTTGTAATGGTGATTCCGAAAATACAACTTTTGGTGTCGCTTATGCTAGATCCGAAAATTTTGGTGGTGATGGGTTTGAGAGAGTTTAAGGGTGTGTGTGTGTTTTGTTGAAATGAAAATGAGGGAGGAAATGGGGAGGGGGTGAGGTGTAGGTGGAAGCCTCACTTTTCAGTCCCCGCTCCGTGCTCCGCGCGGTGCTCGTTTACCCGATCGTTTAAGCGTTAAATATTTATTTTACGCGTTTAAAATGTACGTTTTAACATAAGGAAAATTACCCGATGTTTTGGTTGAGGTATTTCTTCAAATACTGTATATTTAAGTTATAATAATTATAACTTAACTTTGTTTCAAGTGTTTGCGTTTTTAATATTTTAACCGCGTAGTTTCAGTTTGTACGATATGATTTATCTAGGAAATATTATCAGAATAATATTTTGAGTTTAATTGCGTTATTAAATAACCTTATATTATTTAATAAGATTGTTCACCAACGTCCGTATTAATTGATTCGAATTACATTCGATTTGAGATGCGTACGATTTAAATCAAATCGCATAATCGTATATATTCATCAATATATATATTTCGGTACATTAATTAGCCTAACACAGCACTAATTACATGTATTTACAATTGATTAGGCCCTAATTAATCGTCCTAATTTGACGGGTGTCACATTCTCCCCCTGTTAGAAGAATTTCGTCCCGAAATTTAGTTCGATGTCGGATTTATGTAGAGTCAGTGAAGAGTTGAGGATACTTGAGCCGCATTTGGTCCTCCCGTTCCCAGGTGAACTCCGGACCACGCCGAGAATTTCACCTGACCTTAACGATGGGAATACGACTTTGTTTGAGTTGTTTGACCTCACGGTCCATGATTTCAGCGGGTTCCTCAACGAAATGAAGTTTGTCGTCAACACGTATCTCATCGAGTTGAATGATAAGTGTCTCATCAGACAGACACTTCTTTAGAATTGAAACGTGAAAAGTGGGATGCACACTGCTGAGCTCGGCTGGCAGTTGCAATCGATATGCCACTGGACCTATCCTCTCGAGGATCTCGAATGGTCCAATGTACCTGGGATTTAACTTCCCACGCTTGCCAAATCGGATGACACCTTTCCAAGGTGAAACTTTGAGTAGCACTCGATCCCCAACCTGGAACTCGAGTGGTTTGCGTCTCACGTCAGCGTAACTTTTCTGACGATCACGTGCGGCTTTTAGTTTGTTTTGGATGCCAACGATTTTCTCGGTGGTTTCATGAATGATTTCCGGACCAGTGAGTTGGCTATCCCCCACTTCGGTCCAACAGATAGGTGATCGGCACTTACGACCGTACAGTGCCTCGAAAGGTGCAGCCCCAATACTGGTATGGTAGCTGTTGTTGTATGAAACTCGCACAATGGTAGGTGTTATTCCCAGTTTACACCGAAGTCAACTACGCAGGCTCGTAGCATGTCTTCCAGTGTTTGAATAGTTCGTTCACTTTGGCCGTCGGTTTGAGGGTGGTATGCGGTACTCATATCAAGACGGGTACCCAACGATTTCTGAAGTGATTGCCAAAAGTGAGATGTGAAGCGACTATCCCTATCGGAGATAATCAAGATTGGAACACCGTGTCGAGAGACAATTTCCTTGATGTAGATTTGTGTAAGGCGTTCCATTTTATCAGTTTCCTTAATCGCCAGGAAATGAGCAGATTTCGTGAGACGATCAACAATCACCCAAATGGCATCGCAACCGCTCGATGACTTAGGTAGTTTGGTTATGAAATCCATGGCGATTTGTTCCCATTTCCATTCGGGAATGTCGGGTTGTTGAAGTAAGCCAGAAGGTTTCTGGTACTCGGCTTTGACTTTTGAGCAAGTAAGGCACTTGCTAACGTAGGTGGCAATTTCGGCTTTCATGTTCGGCCACCAATAGAAATCCTTGATACCGTGATACATTTTATCGGATCCCGGGTGGATGGAATATTTGGACTTGTGAGCTTCATCCGTCACCAAGTCTCGCAGGTTTCCAAAACTAGGCAACCAGATTCGTTTTGAGAAACACCTAACTCCGTTAGGTTTGATTTCGAATTGTTTATCCATGCCCTGCAAGGTTTCGTTTTTTACCTTATCAGGTTTGAGGGCTTCGAGTTGAGCAGCGAGGATCTGAATGTTCAGATCGTTATGAATAGTCATACTGAGGGCTCGGACTCGGAGTGGTTTCGATCGTTCTTTTCGACTGAGGGCATCGGCAACAACATTTGCCTTACCCGGATGGTATTTGATTTCGCAGTCGTAATCGGTAAGCAACTCGACCTATCGACGTTGCCTCATGTTGAGATCCTTCTGATCGAATATGTGTTGGAGACTTTTTATGGTCAGTAAAGATTGTGCACTTAGTGCCGTATAGATAATGTCTCCATATTTTGAGAGCAAATACGACAGCTCCAAGTTCGAGGTCATGAGTAGTGTAATTCTTTTGGTGGATTTTGAGTTGTCGTGAGGCGTAGGCAATGACCTTGTCCCGTTGCATCAACACGCAACCGAGACCTAGATGAGATGCATCGCAGTATACTACGAAGTCATCGGTGCCTTCGGGTAGTGATAGAATTGGAGCACTGCAAAGCTTTTGTTTCAGAAGTTGGAACGTTGTCTCTTGTTTATCAGCCCAATCGAACTTTTTGTCCTTCTGAGTCAGTGTCATGAGTGGTTGAGCTATTTTAGAGAAGTTCTCGATGAATCGTCGATAGTACCCGGCAAGTCCTAAAAACTGTCGTACTTCGGTCGGTGTGGTAGGTGCTTGCTAGCACTTGATAGCTTCGATTTTTGAAGGATCAACATGAATTCCTTGACTATCAATAACATGTCCAAGGAATTGAACGGTCTGTATCCAGAACTCACACTTAGAGAATTTGGCGTAAAGTTCCTCGTGTCTAAGTAGTTCTAGAATAGTTTTGAGATGTTGCGCGTGTTCTTGCTCGTTGCGCGAATAGATGAGGATGTCATCGATAAAAACAATGACAAACTTGTCAAGGTAAGGTTTGCACACCCGATTCATAAGGTCCATGAATACAGCCGGTGCGTTGGTTAGGCCGAATGGCATCACTTGAAATTCGTAATGCCCATAACGGGTTCTGAAAGCGGATTTCAGGATATCGGTGTCGCGAACACGCAATTGATGATAACCTGATCGAAGATCAATCTTTGAATAACAACTCGATCCTTGAAGTTGGTCGAATAGGTCATCGATAAGAGGAAGGGGATAACGGTTCTTGACGGTCAACTTGTTCAACTCTCGGTAGTCGATACACATTCTGAATGAACCGTCCTTCTTTTTCACAAATAAGACCGGAGCTCCCCAAGGTGAAGAACTCGGTCTAATGAATCCTCTATCCATGAGTTCCTGTAACTGGGTGGACAGCTCTAGAAGTTCGGATGGGGCCAAGCGGTAAGGAGCTCGGGCCACAGGTGCAGCACCTGGCACAAGATCGATTGAGAACTCCACCTGTCTTGGCGGTGGTAGGCCAGGCAGCTCTTCGGGAAAGACTTCTGGGAAGTATCGTACGATTGGCACATCCTCAAGTCGCTTCTCCTCAGACTTTTTCTCCGTGACGTGCGCGAGGATTGCCGGATAACCCTCTCTTAGAAATTTTTGGGTTTTCAAGCAAGAGATGATATTCAGTCTCGTCCCACCGGTCTCCCCCTGTATGATCAGGGTTCTACCGACGGCGAGAGGGATGCGGACAATTTTGTCATGACAAATAATTTCGGCCCGATGCTTGGACAACCAGTCCATACCCACGATGACGTCAAAACTTCCGATTCTAACAGGCATGAGGTCAATTGAAAAGGTCTCGTCCGCTAGGTTTAAAGTGCAATTAGGTATTACACTATCGGTTTCTATGAGTTTACCGTCTGCTAATTCCACGGTGTACTTAACATCTAAGGCCACGGGTGTGATGTCAAGTAGTGGGCAAAACTCATCAGATATAAAGCTCCTATCGGCACCAGTATCAAACAGAATAGATGCAGTTAAGTTGTTGAGGAGGAACATACCCGTGACCACATTCGGGTCTTGGCGGGCGTCCCCATAGTTGAGTACAAAGGCTCTACTTCGGGGGTTGTTGTTGTTGCTGTTGTTGTTGTTGTTGGTGTTGCCCTTGTTCCTTAGTTTTGGACACTCATTCCTGTAGTGCCCAGGGTTTCCGCATTCGTAGCAGGCTTTTGACGGCCGAGCGTTGCGGTTGGAGTTGTTGCTGGAGTTATTGGGGGACCTGCAGTCTTTGGTGAGGTGTCCGTACCTTTTACAGTTGTTGCAGGGAGTTTCGTAGGGACCTTCGTGGTGACGGTTGCACTTGGAACAGTAGGGTTTGCTCCCAGTGTAACTTCGTTTGGGTTCGGTGGAGGAGTTGTAGGCTTTGATGGTGTCGGGTTTCTTGTTTGGGTGGTTGTTGTGGTTGTCGGACACTTTCGTTTGTTGTTGTTGGAGGATGGAGTGGGTGGTTCTGAGCCCTCGCTCATAGCCATGAGGTCGTGGGCTAATCGAATGGCACCGTCAATAGTGGTTTGGTTGGAAGAGGCGACGTTCCCCCAAATAGGTTCCGGAAGGCCAAGGACGTAATTCCTGATTTTATCGGGTTCCGTGCTCACCATAGCTGGCCGGAGGGCAGCGAGCTGCTGGAACCTGGTGGTATAACCATCGATATCACCACCCTGAACCTTTAGGTTCCAGAACTCTTCATCCAGCTTTTGGAGTTTGTCGACCGAACAGTACTTGGCGGTGAGTTTTGCTTTCAAGTCCTCCCAAGAGAGTTGCTAGGCAGTGTCAGCACCCACTGATTGGGAATATGAGTTCCACCAAGAGTGGGCATCATCTTCGAGGGAGCATGCGGCGAAGTTAACCTTGTCGTCCTCCGCGCATTTGCTGACGCGGAAAACGGTCTCCATCTTTTCGAACCATCTGATTAGTCCGATGGCTCCCTCAGTACCCTTGAAGCTTGAGGGTTTGCAGCTCTGGAAGTCCTTGTAAGAACAAGGTTTAGCAGCGGGGGTTTCAGCGGCATCGCTGTTTCTCCTGGAATTTTGTGGAGTATTCCGAGCCAGGGCTTCAGTCACAGCCTGGGTTATGAGGGATGTAAGCTGAGCATCGGTGTATGGTCTTGTCTTTGGCGGCATGATTCTTCAATAAAAGAAATGAAGATACATGAGATTTTGTAAGAAAATTGTATTTGTCTCAGATGTACATGTATAAAGGCGGTAATACATAACATCAATATAAAAAAGAAATATGGCAATTAATATAAGTAGAAACATCAAGGAATGTTTGATAGGAAATACGAATTCAAAAGGTTACATCCCACGGATGTATTACAAAAGGTGTCGGGAATTGTTACATCCGACCGAATTATAGAGTAGCGCTTAGATGGTTATTAAATTACAAGATAGATTACAAGACAAGAACTACACTAGTCTCAACGTAGATTAATCTGTTCCATCATTTCAATGAGACGATCCACCGTATTGGCAAGTTTGCTGGCCTGTCGGGCGTTATCTTCTGCCAGGACCAGTCGTTGCACTAAACTGCGAACGTATTCCTCTGTTTCCCGTGAGCGTTGCTCACATTCTTCTAGCCTTTGCTGCAAAAGGGCGGTCTCTACACTTATCTCCACTACCTTGTTGTGAAGGACATCCACGTTGTTAATGGTGGTTTCGTGATCTTCGGAGACTTGTTCGATGCAATCGAGGGATGTAAGTCACCAGTTTTCGTTCGTTTACTGCAACACGACGTCCATGGTGCGAAGGCGTTGGTCGTGGTGATCTAGCCTAGCAGCCAAGGCCGGCAGGCTGAAGTGGGTGGGATATGGGCCAGCTCGAGGCAATCTGGCGTTCCTCCTAGCTACCCGTGGGTTCTGCGACCCGGATTGAGAGCGCGACGAATTGGGCGGTGTGTTTGCCATTCTGAGATAGAGCGTTAGAGAAAGTGAGGCCTATCTATGTATATAAATAATAATATCACATAATAGCCTAGGGTGTCTAACACCGACTTGTTTGAGTCTTGGTTCTCTCGAGGTCAGAGTCAACTAGTGTATTCCCGTTCAACATAACCATTTCAGACCTTACATCATCTTCCCTTAATTGTACATAGTTTATTAGGCTATGTTAAATTAAAGTCGTATGCTGTAATTCCTGAACCAATCATGCCTAGTAAGGAAATACTGCCTAACGGTCATAGTCTAGGCTCACTAAATATAACACCACATGATTTCAAGAGACATTTTTTTTTTTTTTATATATATTCGGAAGCGATTAATACAAATCATGCATTATAGATTGTGTATAACATATTTCCAAAAACACAATCTACGCATGCATGATAAGTTGATACAATAACCACATTAATTACAAACATTAAGTTAGGTGTTATTTTAATTCAAAACATAAGTTTAGAAACGACAACGTGTCATATAGTCAGAGTAGGCAGTCAATCATTCTTCAAACTAACTTCTTGCCCACCCACATCAAAAGTAATCTGCAAGAAGTGAGGAGAGGGGTTAGCACGAAGCTAAGTGAATAGATCAAAACTATCAATCTAAACTATCATAGCAATTGATCACCACAAAGCATCACAACAAATACATCAAAGAGGATCGGTGGTCCTTGAGGTACCCTCATGCCGCGGTGGTTCCCCAAGTAACACTTATAACCACTGAAGGCCAAACAGTGGTCTTACCGATAGTTTAGTACCATTACTACATACGACATGATTTCAATAAACAACACATGTACAAAGTTATCATGTCGTCCAAAGTAATAGTATCCAAACCCAATATCATATTGACCCCTGACAAGATAGCACATTCCATAATCATCATGGCAATATGCAATTTATACAAAGTATAACAGTAGAACATGTTTACCCGTTGTAACCAGATTGTTACAACTAATTTAGACTGAAAGTCAATGATCCACTCACCCTTGACGTCACTGTCTCCACTCAGAGTTCTTATATTACTGAGTCTTCGGTGTATCTGAGAATACAACAAAATATCAATTAGCATTCTCGCTTGCAAGAGTGTACTTAATTTAGTATGTACATCGAATGTCAAATGAGCACTTAATAATCAAATCAAAGTTATTCTCATAGATCATAAGTACATTTGCTTAAACAAAGTTACTATAACATTTAATCACATATAGGTTGAATTCAGATTCTCGGCAGGATTTAACAATCATATAATGAGCATGTAATAAGCTAGATAATTGTTGCAGGAAAACACAAAGTACCCGCCGGGTAGGGTCACTACCCGCCGGCTAACCACAATACCCGCCGGGTACCCGCGTACGCACCGGGTACTCGTTTTAGGGAACTTGTGCATTAGTACCCGCCGGCTATGTGTGTTACCAGCCGGGCACCCTTCGAGAACGGGACTACCCGCCGGGTAAGGGTAGTACCCGCCGGGTACTACACCTTTTCCAGCGACCTGCATAACAGCTCAAAACCCCATCCGAAAATCAACCCAAATCCACAATCAGCTATCAACACAAGTGGTAATCGGTTCAAATACATCACACAACATCATCTATCATCAAATAACACCATCAAGATTCTATTTATACATACATATGCCTCAAATTAATCTAACTACACCAATTTCAACTAAACTCAAATTTAAAGATGGATATGAAGAAGAAATCACTTACAACTTGCAAAGAAGAACTAGATGATGAAGAAGATAAAGAAATGATGATCACTTGAAACCAATCAAAGCTCTCAATTTAAATTTCTTTGTGTGTGTTCTTGAGGAAACAAAAAGGAATTTGGGGAAAATGGATGAGTTGGTGAATATATCTCAACCAACTCCCAAAGCTAGGTAGTGAATATAATACCAGTTCTAAATCTATTGTCTGGAACCTAAAAATCGTTTGCGTGAAAATATATTTTATTATACCGTCAACTAAATTTATTTAAAACAGGTAATAATTTATGTATCACAATAAATCGTTTGACCATTTACTCTATTAATTTCAATTAGGCAAATAATACGAATTATTTCTAAACTCAAGTAAATAATCAAATGAATTAAGTAATTTACCAAATTTCTCCTAGGCTGGTAATGAGGATGTTACAAATTTTCCCTCCTTAAGAAGATTTCGTCCCCGAAATCTCGCCACGCTCAAAGAGATTAGGATAACGCAATCTCATGCTTTCCTCCGTTTCCCACGTAAGATTAGCACCCAAACTATGTCGGCACTTAACCAAAACCATGGGTATCTCCTTCTTTCGAAGTTTAGTCACTTTTCTATCTACAAGCTCTATGGGCTCCTCTACAAGTTTCTGACTTAAGTCGACACGCAGGTCATGTAACGGAAGGACTTGGGATTGGTCCTCCACCTTACACTTCCTTAAGTAACAAACATTAAAGGTGTCATGAATACCCGCTAATTCAGGAGGAAGATCTAACGATACCGTTTGATCATTAACTATTTGGCGAATTCTAAATGGTCCAATAAACCTAGGAGCAAGTTTACCACGTTTACCAAACCGAATCACTCCCTTCCAAGGGGAAACCTTTATATATACCAATTCACCCACTACAAACGAAACCGGACGGCGCCGAGGATCGGCATACTGTTTCTGTCTATCACGTGCCGCTTTTAACTTCTCACGAGCAATTGCTACCTTATCAGCAGTAATCTGAACAATATCTGGACCCGCAAATTGTTTCACACCCGCTTCCAACCAACATGTGGGTATTTTACAACGACGCCCATAAAGCATTTCATACGGAGGCATACCTATACTCGAGTGATAAGAATTATTATACGCAAACTCAATCAATGGCAGGTGTGAATCCCAAGACCCACCATATTCTAACACACAAGCACGCAACATGTCCTCCAAAGTTTGAATGGTGCGCTCTGATTGACCGTCCATCTGAGGGTGATAAGTTGTACTTAGATTAATTCTGGTACCCAATTCCTTCTGCAAACCCTGCCAAAACCCGGACACAAATCGCGGATCTCTATCCGACACAATAGATAATGGAATTCCATGTCGCGAAACAATATCATTGACGTACAATTGGGATAATTTACTCAAAGAAGCCGTCTCACTAGTAGCAAGGAAGTGAGCACTCTTAGTCAATCGATCTACAATCACCCAAATCATGTCATTTCCTCTAAGGGTCCGCGGAAATTTTGTTACAAAATCCATCGTAATGTGTTCCCATTTCCACTCGGGGATCTCAAGTTGTTTCAACAACCCATACGGTTTCTGGTGTTCGGCTTTCACTTGCGAGCATATATGGCACGATTCCACCAAACGAGCAACATCCGTTTTCAAAGTAGGCCACCAATACAAAGGTTTCAAATCATTATACATTTTTGTGCTCCCGGGATGAACCGACAATCTGGACTTATGAGCTTCCATCAATATTACATCACGAAGCCCACCAAGCAAAGGAACCCAAACACTCGATTGGAATGTCTTTAATCCACGAGAATCGTCACATAACAGTTCTTTTCTTTTCAATAGAATCTCGGCTTTCAAATTTTGATCCAACAATGCCTCCATTTGTGACATTCTCAATTTGTCAATCAAATCCGAGGAAACTTCTAATCGCATAAAACAAACTTTCTCGAATTTCCCTTTTCTACTCAACGCATCGGCGACCACATTCGCCTTACCCGGATGGTAACGAATTTCACAATCGTAGTCCTTTATCAATTCCAGCCATCGTCTCTGACGCATATTCAGTTCCTTCTAAGAAAACATGTACTGAAGACTCTTGTGATCCGTACAAATAATGCATTTAGTACCATACAAATAGTGTCTCCAGATTTTCAAGGCAAAGACTACAGCTGCAAGCTCCAAGTCATGGGTAGGATAATTCTTTTCATGAGGCTTAAGCTGACGAGAAACATACGCAATGACTCGGCCACGTTGCATCAAAACACCGCCCAAACCCGCATGCGAAGCATCACAATACACAATGAAATCATCGGACCCATCAGGCAAAGCTAAAATTGGAGCCTGACACAATAACTGTTTCAAAGTCTGGAAAGCCGACTCTTGTTGATCATTCCACTGAAACTTAACATCTTTTCGCGTCAATTTCATCAAAGGACCCGCAAGCTTAGAGAAATCCTTTATGAACTTTCGATAGTAACCCGCCAAACCAAGAAAACTCTTAATCTCTGAAGCAGACCTAGGTGCTTGCCAATTCATAACTGCCTCAACCTTAGATGGATCTACCTTAACTCCATCCTCACAAATAATGTGTCCCAAAAACTGGACTTCACGCAACCAAAACTCGCATTTGGAGAACTTAGCATACAACTTCTCCTGTCTCAACGTATCAAGTACTAAACGCAAGTGTACTTCATGATCGGACTCAGTCTTAGAATAAATCAATATATCATTAATAAATACAATAACGAACTTATCAAGGTAGGGTCGACAAACTCTATTCATTAAATCCATAAATACCGCCGGAGCATTAGTCAACCCAAAAGGCATAACAAGAAATTCGTAATGACCATATCTAGTGCGAAAAGCCGTCTTAGGAATATCCTCCTCGCAAACCCGCACTTGATGATAACCCGACCTCAAGTAAATTTTAGAAAAATAGGAAGACCCTTACAATTGATCAAACAATTCATCTATTCGGGGCAAAGGGTACTTATTCTTTATGGTTCGCTTATTCAACTCCCTATAATCGATACACATCCGAAGGGTGCCATCCTTCTTTTTAACGAACAACACAGGTGCACCCCAAGGAGACGAACTAGGTCTAACAAAACCTCTGTCTAAGAGTTCCTGAATTTGGGTCATCATTTCGCGAATTTCGGAGGGAGCTAGTCTATAAGGAGCCTTAGCTACTGGAGTGGAACCCGGAATCAGGTCAATTTTATATTCCACCTCTCTAATGGGAGGCAACCCAGGCAATTCATCAGGAAATATAACACCCCTCATTTTAGATATCCATATAATATTAGCAACACGGAAGCGTAGGAATTTTAACCATATTTATAAATATACATACTATTAATTTACACCAACAGTTTACAAATTTAAGTTACATCAAAGTGAAACGGTTCAAAACACAACATAAGTCGGGGTATTATATAAAACAAACTGATTTAGTACAAAAAGATCAGAGTAGCTCGCTGTCAAACTGTTCTTGCACCAAAAGCATCCCATTCCTGCTACCCATTAATCTACAAAATCTGCAGGAATGAAAGATGAGGGATTAGCACATAGCTAAGTGAGAGAGTTCAACACCCAACATTCAACTTAGCATAACCATTAATTACAACAATCAACAACAAACTTAACAATGAGGGTCGGTGGTTCTGGGGATAACCATAATACCCGGGCGGCTCCCCAAGAACTCTTATCCAACCATATCCGTATGGCCATACGGACGAGACCGATAGCTAGTGGTTATCCTACTCAGATACAGTTCAATACACACAACATATGAAGCATATCCCTGTATCATTCACACGGTAACCAACTAACCCAACCAACAGTTCATCAACTTGTCGACCTCATTGGCAACCAATATCAAAATATCACACATAGCACATAGTGATACAATCAACAATAATGATTAAACAATTCTATAATCATATCTACAATTACCCGTTGTAATCAAATGATCACAACTAAATCAAATGGTGAGTTTTGAATCCACTCACCGATACCTCTGCAGATTCCACACTCAGCAGTCTTATATCACTGAGTCTTTGGAGTATCTGAAATACCACAAAACATACAAGTTAGTAACTTGTTCCATAATCATCATTCTAGCATATTTATTAAATCAGGTAATCCCTGAAGTCTAGACAAACAAAAGTTCAATCAGAAATAACATCCGAAAATCCCAAAATGACGTTTTAAAACTAAAAAAAATGCCATTTTCGACCCCTAGATGACCCCGAATGGCCAAAAACTGCCTAGGCTATAGTATATAGCTTTAATCATTGGGCCGTTTCCGAGTGGACATGCGACTTTTAGCTTAATCCGAATTAATGAAATTTTGTTACAAAAAAGAGGTCTCTAAAGTGCTATTAAACACTTGTGCACTTTTGGAATTTGCGAAACCAAATTCTCGGTTCGCAGAAACTCGACTCGCAACGAAGTAACTCGACTCGCAGAGCCATCTCGACTCGCAGAGCCATCTCGACTCGCAGAGCCATCTCGACTCGCAGAGTCAACTCGACTCGCAGAGTCATCTGGACTCGTAGCTCAGCTCGCCTCGTTGGACGAACTGGGTTTCGAGGATTTCGCTGCTGCAACTGATCTTCGAACCAAAACTCATCCTAACACCAAAAACTCGGTTTCTATGGTTTCTAACACTTTCACTAACATCAAATAACATCTAACAACACCAAATAACAACATAATAAGCTTTGATTTGGTTCAATCACTCAAAACCCCATTTATAAAACTCAAAATTTAAACTCACTTTTGTGAGGGAGATGAAAGTGATATGATGAAGATGATGATGTTGCTGTTTCAAAATCGAAATCACAGAATCACTAGCTTGATTCTAATTTGGTTATGGTTTCTTTGATAATGGTTTTGGTTTGAGTTTTGCAAGTTCTCAAAATGAGAAATGAAGAAAACTTGAGAACATATGGTTTGTAAAGTCGGTTCACAAACCGACTCACATTTTAAATGGTATAATTTTATATCCGTCCTAAATCTCTTGTCTGGAACTCGAAAACCATTTGCGAGAAAATTATTTTCTTTTTCCGTCAACTACAGTAATTTAAAACAAATAAGATTTCACTATTCACAATAAGTCATGGGACCTATTTTATCAACTTTCACAATTAAACAATTATATCAAATAATTTCTAAAACAATTAAATACTCAATTTAAATAGAAAAATACCAGGCCACTGGAGAGGATGTTACAAATCTCCCCTCCTTAAAGAGATTTCGTCCCCGAAATCTCAACATCAACAAACAATCCAGGATATCTGGATTTCATCAACTCCTCGGTCTCCCAGGTCAAATTAGGACCTAAACTATGTCGCCACTTTACTAGTACCATAGGAATTTGTTTCTTCCTAAGTTTAGTAATCTTCCTATCTAGGATTTCAACAGGTTCTTCAACCAATTTCTGCGTGGGATCAACTCTTAACTCCTGCAAAGGAAGAATTTGCGACTGATCTTCAACATTGCATCTTCTAAGATAACACACATTAAATGTGTCATGAATACCAGCAAGTTCAGGTGGAAGATCTAATGAAACAGACTGCTCATTTACAACTTGGCAAACTCTGAATGGACCGATATATCTAGGTGCCAACTTTCCACGTTTTCCAAAACGGATTACCCCCTTCCATGGAGAAACTTTGAGGTAAACTAATTCACCTTCAGAAAATACAACTGGTCGTCTTTTCGGATCTGCGTACTGTTTCTGTCGGTCACGAGCAGCTTTCAACTTTTCACGTGCAATCGCAACTTTATCAACTGTCATCTGTACAATGTCGGGTCCAGCAAACTGTTTCTCACCGGCTTCCAACCAACATGTCGGTGTTCTACAACGTCGACCATACAACATTTCATACGGAGGCATACCAATACTGGAATGATACGAATTGTTATAAGTAAATTCAACCAATGGGAGATGTGAATCCCAAGAACCTCCATATTCCAGAATACAAGCACGAAGCATATCCTCTAAAGTTTGTATTGTACGTTCTGACTGACCGTCTGTCTGAGGATGATAAGTTGTGCTAAGGTTTACACGTGTACCCAACTCTTGTTGCAAACCTTGCCAAAAACGAGATACAAAACGTGAATCTCGGTCTGACACAATTGACAAAGGTATACCATGTCTCGTGACAATTTCATTTATGTACAACTGAGCAAGCTTAGTCAACGAGGCAGATTCGCTAGCAGCAAGAAAATGCGCGCTCTTAGTCAACCGATCAACTATAACCCAAACCATATCATTACCTCGATTAGTGCGAGGAAGCTTAGTCACGAAATCCATCGTTATATGTTCCCATTTTCACTCAGGAATTTCCAACTGTTTCAAGGATCCATATGGCTTTTGATGCTCAGCTTTAACTTGGGCACAAATATGACAAGTACCAACAAATCTAGCAATGTCAGTTTTCATTGTAGGCCACCAATACAACGGTTTCAAATCATTATACATCCGAGTACATCCAGGATGAATAGATAATTTAGACTTGTGTACCTCACTCAAAATCAAATCACGAATATTACCAAGTAAAGGAATCCATACTCGAGATTGATAAGTTAATAATCCTCTCGAATCTTCCACCAATTCATCTTTTCTTTTCAACATGACTTCGGATTTCAAATTAACATCTTTCAAAGCTTCTATTTGTGCAACTTTAATCTGAGAAATCAAGTCAGAAGAAACATCCACTCTTAAGTAATACACTCGATCAGGAGTACCTTTTCGGCTTAAAGCATCAGCAACCACATTAGCTTTGCCTGGGTGGTATTTAATTTCACAGTCATAATCCTTGATTAACTCTAACCACCGCCTCTGTCGCATATTCAACTCTTTCTGAGAAAACACATACTGTAGACTCTTATGGTCAGTACAAACAACACATCTAGTACCATATAAGTAATGTCTCCAAAGTTTTAAGGCAAATACAACCGCTGCAAGTTCCAAATCATGTGTTGGATAATTCCGTTCATGTGGTTTCAACTGTCGAGAAGCATAGGCGATAACTCTATCTCTTTGCATAAGTACACAACCCAAACCAGAATAAGAAGCATCACAGTAAACTACAAAATCATCTGTTCCATCTGGTAAGGCTAAAACAGGAGCTTGACATAACATTTGCTTTAAAGTTTGGAAAGCATGTTCCTGTTGATCAGTCCACATAAACTTTTCATCTTTTCGGGTCAACTTAGTTAATGGACCAGCAAGTTTAGAGAAGTCTTTTATGAATTTCCGGTAATAACCCGCTAAACCAAGGAAACTCTTTATTTCAGAAGCAGACTTTGGGGCGTTCCAATTCATCACAGCCTCAACTTTCAATGGATCCACCTTTACACCATCATTACAAATTACATGGCCCAAAAATTGAACTTCCCTGATCCAAAACTCACATTTAGAAAACTTGGCATAAAGCTGTTCTCGTTTCAACGTTTCTAGAATCATTCTTAAATGCATAACATGCTCAACTTCAGATTTCGAATATACAAGAATATCATCTATGAAGACAATAACAAATTTATCTAAGAAAGGTCGACAAACACGGTTCATTAAGTCCATAAACACTGCAGGTGCATTCGTCAAACCAAAAGGCATAACCAGGAATTCATAGTGACCATACCTGGTACGAAAAGTAGTTTTAGAAATATCTTCATCACGAACACGAACCTGGTGATACCCCGACCTTAGATCAATTTTAGAATAAACTGAAGAACCCTGCAACTGATCAAATAAATCATCTATTCTGGGTAGAGGATATTTGTTCTTTACTGTTCTCTTGTTCAGTTCTCTATAATCGATACACATACGAAAAGACCCGTCTTTCTTTTTCACAAATAACACCGGTGCACCCCACGGCAAAGAACTAGGTCTAATGAAACCTTTATCCAACAACTCCTGTATCTGATTCATCATCTCACGGATTTCAGATGGAGCTAACCTATAGGGAGCTTTGGCAATAGGCGACGAGCCAGGAACAAGATCAATACGGTATTCTACTTCCCTAACTGGTGGTAAACCAGGTAATTCATCAGGGAACACCTCTGGATATTCACAAACTACCGGAACATCTAAAACAGTTTTCTTTTTAAGTTTGGCATCAACTATATAGGCTAGATATGATTCACAACCCTTGGACAACGACTTCCTAGCCTTCATCATAGTAATCAAAGGAAAAACCAAACTATCCCGTTCTCCTCGAGCCACAACATATGACTTTTCAGAGATTGGGATCCTAATCAACTTCTGATGACAATCAATGCTAGCTTTATTCTGACTCAACCAATCCATACCAATTATCACATCAAAACTAGGGATTGGCATCAACAAGAAAGAAATAAGGAAAGTCTGGTCATCAATCACAATGTTAGCTCCAGTTACCGAGGTGGTAACAGGAACCAAATTACCACTAGCAATTTCTACTTCTACAGGCTTTGTTATTACAGTAGGCACTAATTTCAACTTGTCACAGAATTTCACAGATATGAAAGTACAATTAGCACCCGAATCAAATAACACACGCGCCGGTACAGAGTTTATAAGAAATGTACCAGTTATAACATCTTCAGTGTGCACAGCCTCATCGACTGTCATCTGAAAAGCTCTACTGGTTGCTGGTGGAGGGTTTTTACGTTTCTGACCTGTAGATGCAGAGCTCCCAACCGAACCAGACCCCGACTTCCCTGCTTCCGGACATTGACCCACTCGATGCCCCTCCTTCTTGCAAGACCAACACACAAAATTTGGGTACCGACAACTCTTTATCTCATGACCCAGTTCTCCACATTTCAAACATTTATTAGTTTCCACTGTACAAGGCCCATCATGCCTAGATCTACACGAACCACACCAGTTAGAACTGCCCGACGAACCACTTTTACTAACATACTTCTTATTCTGTCGACTGCCCTGAGAACTTGATTTTCCTTTGCTAGAAGAATCACCTCTAGACTTTGCAGCATTATCTCTAGATCGTGCTTCACGAAAACCTCTAATATCACTGTCAACCGATCGTGCAAGATTAAAAGCATGTGATAAACTATTAGCCAATCTCACAGTAGTACGGTAGTTATGAGGTAAGGTATCCACAAACTGTTCAATTCGAGTTTTATCATCAGGAACCCAATGTTGAACAAACCGAAGCTTTTCTGTAAATTGAGATATTAGATCATCAATGGTCATATTATCTTTCAACTGAAGATTCACAAATTCTCTCCTTATCCGCGCCATGTCAAAATCAGAGCAGTATTGATTACACACTGCTTGGTGAAAATCTTTCCATTTGATAGAATCTTTTTGTTGTTCGGTTAAATGACCTGTCACTGAATCCCACCAAACCATTACTTCATCTTTCATACACTGGACAGCGAACATAACCTTGGATTCTTCCTCACAACGAGTCACACTAAATTTGCGTTCCATATCTCTTAACCAATTTAAGGTCACAGTTGGATTTGTACTTCCATGGAACACCGGTGGCTTACTAGACATGAAAGTTTTGAAAGAACACACCTTACTAGTTTGAGACGATGGACTAGCACCAAAAACAGAAGTTTGTTGTTGAGCAAGTAGTCTAGTTGCATCTTCCTCAGCTTTCTTTTTAAATTCTCTAAGAATTATCAACTCATCCTCCATTTCGTGTATATATTCATCCTTACTTGCTTCTTCTCCAACCGTATGAAAAACACCTTCATGATCATGTTGCGCAGTATTAGTCTCAAAAGGCGGAGCTTCAATCCGGGAAGCATTATTGGGGTTAGTGGTCGGTTGCTCATTATCTGCCATTTCTGAAATCAACACAACACTTGAAATCTGTTATTCGTTAGTACCTATCTACTAACAATTATCAACAATGCTAAATCCCATAACCAGAAAAGTTTGACATGCCATGCTCCAGTTTTGGGATTGAACATTCTTCAATGCTCAATTAACCCAAAACCACGCTCTGATACCAACTTATAATACCCCTCATTTTAGATATCCATATAATATTAGCAACACGGAAGCGTAGGAATTTTAACCATATTTATAAATATACATACTATTAATTTACACCAACAGTTTACAAATTTAAGTTACATCAAAGTGAAACGGTTCAAAACACAACATAAGTCGGGGTATTATATAAAACAAACTGATTTAGTACAAAAAGATCAGAGTAGCTCGCTGTCAAACTGTTCTTGCACCAAAAGCATCCCATTCCTGCTACCCATTAATCTACAAAATCTGCAGGAATGAAAGATGAGGGATTAGCACATAGCTAAGTGAGAGAGTTCAACACCCAACATTCAACTTAGCATAACCATTAATTACAACAATCAACAACAAACTTAACAATGAGGGTCGGTGGTTCTGGGGATAACCATAATACCCGGGCGGCTCCCCAAGAACTCTTATCCAACCATATCCGTATGGCCATACGGACGAGACCGATAGCTAGTGGTTATCCTACTCAGATACAGTTCAATACACACAACATATGAAGCATATCCCTGTATCATTCACACGATAACCAACTAACCCAACCAACAGTTCATCAACTTGTCGACCTCATTGGCAACCAATATCAAAATATCACACATAGCACATAGTGATACAATCAACAATAATGATTAAACAATTCTATAATCATATCTACAATTACCCGTTGTAATCAAATGATCACAACTAAATCAAATGGTGAGTTTTGAATCCACTCACCGATACCTCTGCAGATTCCACACTCAGCAGTCTTATATCACTGAGTCTTTGGAGTATCTGAAATACCACAAAACATACAAGTTAGTAACTTGTTCCATAATCATCATTCTAGCATATTTATTAAATCAGGTAATCCCTGAAGTCTAGACAAACAAAAGTTCAATCAGAAATAACATCCGAAAATCCCAAAATGACGTTTTAAAACTAAAAAAAATGCCATTTTCGACCCCTAGATGACCCCGAATGGCCAAAAACTGCCTAGGCTATAGTATATAGCTTTAATCATTGGGCCGTTTCCGAGTGGACATGCGACTTTTAGCTTAATCCGAATTAATGAAATTTTGTTACAAAAAAGAGGTCTCTAAAGTGCTATTAAACACTTGTGCACTTTTGGAATTTGCAAAACCAAATTCTCGGTTCGCAGAAACTCGACTCGCAACGAAGTAACTCGACTCGCAGAGCCATCTCGACTCGCAGAGCCATCTCGACTCGCAGAGCCATCTCGACTCGCAGAGTCAACTCGACTCGCAGAGTCATCTGGACTCGTAGCTCAGCTCGCCTCGTTGGACGAACTGGGTTTCGAGGATTTCGCTGCTGCAACTGATCTTCGAACCAAAACTCATCCTAACACCAAAAACTCGGTTTCTATGGTTTCTAACACTTTCACTAACATCAAATAACATCTAACAACACCAAATAACAACATAATAAGCTTTGATTTGGTTCAATCACTCAAAACCCCATTTATGAAACTCAAAATTTAAACTCACTTTTGTGAGGGAGATGAAAGTGATATGATGAAGATGATGATGTTGCTGTTTCAAAATCGAAATCACAGAATCACTAGCTTGATTCTAATTTGGTTATGGTTTCTTTGATAATGGTTTTGGTTTGAGTTTTGCAAGTTCTCAAAATGAGAAATGAAGAAAACTTGAGAACATATGGTTTGTAAAGTCGGTTCACAAACCGACTCACATTTTAAATGGTATAATTTTATATCCGTCCTAAATCTCTTGTCTGGAACTCGAAAACCATTTGCGAGAAAATTATTTTCTTTTACCGTCAACTACAGTAATTTAAAACAAATAAGATTTCACTATTCACAATAAGTCATGGGACCTATTTTATCAACTTTCACAATTAAACAATTATATCAAATAATTTCTAAAACAATTAAATACTCAATTTAAATAGAAAAATACCAGGCCACTGGAGAGGATGTTACAGGAAAAACATCGGGGTAATCAGAAACCACCCAGACATTGGAAACAGTTTTCTTTTCTAATTTTTCATCAATTATATAGGCCAGGTAGGATACACACCCCTTAGCTAGAGATTTACTAGCTTTCATCATAGAAATCGTAGGGATACTACCTCTTTCCCGTTCCCCTCGAGCCACAACATATGACTCATCCGAGATTGGAATCCTAATTAGTTTCTTATGGCACTCTATACTTGCCTTATTCTTACTTAACCAATCCATGCCTAAAACCGCATCAAAACTGGGAATAGGCATCAATAGAAAAGAAATTGGGAAACTATGATCCTCAATCAATATGCTAGCGCCAGTCACCGATGTGGTAACGGGAACTATCTTGCCATTTGCTACCTCAACCTCAATAGGATTTGTAATACAAGTGGGAGTCAATTTCAGTCTATCGCAGAAAAACATAGATATAAATGAGCAATTGGCTCCCGAATCAAACAGAACAGTAGCTGGTACAGAGTTGATGAGAAATGTACCAGTTATAACATCTTCAGTCCTGACAGCATCATCAGCTGTCATTTGGAATGCCCTGCCAGTTGCTGTTGGGGGATTCTTTCTTTTCTGGCCAGAAGATGAAGACCCTCCGACCCCACCCATCTTTTGTTTTCCAGCCTCCGGACACAAACCCGAACGATGACCTTCCTCTTGGCAATTCCAACATACATGCCTAGGAAACGCACAATCCTTGATGTCATGACCAAGTTGTCCACATTTGATACACCTAGCAGTTTGCGGGGTGCAAGGACCCGTGTGCCTCGATTTACAATTGTGGCACCAATTGGTTCTATCCAATGATTTACTATCTGAACTTGGCTTCTTAGGTTGATGGAATCCCTGCCATTTCTTCTTTCCAGGACTACCCGAAGAATCACCTTTGGGTTTAAATGGAGATTTTTCCTTAACTTCCATGCTCTGAGCCCTAACATCTCCATCCACAGAACGGGCAAGATCAAAAGCTTGGGAAAGAGTACCCGCCAGTCTCACGGTCGTCCGATAAGTATGCGGTAACATTCCCACAAAATGGTCAATCTTCATACGTTCATCCGGTACCCATTGTTGCACGAATCTCAGCTTGTCAGTGAATTGGGAAATTAGATCATCCATCGTCATCTTATCCGTTAATTACAAATCCAAAAACTCCCGTCGAATCCGTGTCATGTCAAATCCCGAACAATACTTCTTACAAACCTCATTGTGGAAATCAGACCAACAAATTGATGCTCTCTGCTGTGGGGTAAAATGTGATGTAATGGAATCCCACCAAACCATTGCTGGACCCTTAAGAAGTTGCACCGCAAAAGGAACTTTGACTTCCTCTTCACATCGACAAACCTCAAACTTTCTCTCCACATCTCTCAGCCAATCCAAGGTAACCGAGGGATTTGAACTACCTGAATAATCGGATGGTCCACAAGACTTGAAAGTCTTAAAAGAGCATAGCTTAGGTGGAGTCTGAGCTTGAAATATTGGAGTCTGATAACCCGTAGTTCCGGAAGAGAACGGAGCCGAAGTCTGATAGGTACCATAGTGTTGTGGATGATGATAATAAGATTGAGATAATGGAATCTGTGAGGTCACCAAAGGTGGTGGTACAGCGCTAACAGTAGGTGGCAAAGATTGCAAGATTTGTTGAGAAGACCGGGTTTGTTGTTGTTGCAAAAACTGTTGTTCAATTGCCTTAAGTCTCAGATTTTCTGTCTCTAGATGAATCATATAGTCATCATGATCAAAGTCCCCTGCAGAAAAGGAAGTACCAGTTTGACCCTGGCTAACATTTTAGGTTTCAGTAAGGAATACATTAGTTCGAGAGGCATCATTGGGTGTGTCGGCTGGAGGTTCATTCTCTGCCATATCTGTACCAAAACAACATCTCATAACACGTTAGTTGTTAGTACCTATATACTAACCAACTTCACATGCTAACAAAATCCCACTCACGGGAATGTTTGACTGACACACATAGATTTGGGATTGAACACTTAACCCATGCTCAATTCACCCAAACCTAGGCTCTGATACCATAACTGTAACAACCCGCTTACCATGACACAATATTGTCCGCTTTGCCCGCAGGCTCACGGATTTGTTCTTGGCGGCCACATACTTCCCAAGATGGTCACCCATCCTGGATCTGCCCTCACTCGAGCACGCTTAACTACCGTGCTCTTGCGACAATCTGCCACCTGTGGTCCCAAAACGCGTTGTGTCATTTAAGCGCCATGTTACCCTTATAAGCCCCGGATCCCTCATGTCCATGGGCGATGTGGGATCAGCCTAGGGTGTTACAACTCACCCCCCCTTAGGGACTCATCGTCCTTGATGAGGTTTGCCCCATCATCCCGATGGCACATGAGTTGCTCTGATACCAATTTATAACACCACATGATTTCAAGAGACATTTTATATATATATATATATATATATATATATATATATATATATATATATATATATATATATATATATATATATATTCGGAAGCGATTAATACAAATCATGCATTATAGATTGCGTATAACATAGTTCCAAAAACACAATCTATGCATGCATGATAAGTTGATACAATAACCACATTAATTACAAACATTAAGTTAGGTGTTATTTAAATTCAAAACATAAGTTTAGAAACGACAACGTGTCATATAGTCAGAGTAGGCAGTCAATCATTCTTCAAACTAACTTCTTGCCCACCCACATCAAAAGTAATCTGCAAGAAGTGAGGAGAGGGGTTAGCACGAAGCTAAGTGAATAGATCACAACTATCAATCTAAACTATCATAGCAATTGATCACCACAAAGCATCACAACAAATACATCAAAGAGGATCGGTGGTCCTTGAGGTACCCTCATGCCGCGGTGGTTCCCCAAGTAACACTTATAACCACTGAAGGCCAAACAGTGGTCTTACCGATAGTTTAGTACCATTACTACATACGACATGATTTCAATAAACAACACATGTACAAAGTTATCATGTCGTCCAAAGTAATAGTATCCAAACCCAATATCATATTGACCCCTGACAAGATAGCACATTCCATAATCATCATGGCAATATGCAATTTATACAAAGTATAACAGTAGAACATGTTTACCCGTTGTAACCAGATTGTTACAACTAATTTAGACTGAAAGTCAATGATCCACTCACCCTTGACGTCTCTGTCTCCACTCAGAGTTCTTATATTACTAAGTCTTCGGTGTATCTGAGAATACAACAAAATATCAATTAGCATTCTCGCTTGCAAGAGTGTACTTAATTTAGTATGTACATCGAATGTCAAATGAGCACTTAATAATCAAATCAAAGTTATTCTCATAGATCATAAGTACATTTGCTTAAACAAAGTTACTATAACATTTAATCACATATAGGTTGAATTCAGATTCTCGACAGGATTTAACAATCATATAATGAGCATGTAATAAGCTAGATAATTGTTGCAGGAAAACACAAAGTACCGGCCGGGTAGGGTCACTACCCGCCGGCTAACCACAATACCCGCCGGGTACCCGCGTACGCACCGGGTACTCGTTTTAGGGTCACTTCTGGTCGAACTTGTGCATTAGTACCCGCCGGCTACGTGTGTTACCAGCCGGGTACCCTTCGAGAATGGGACTACCCGCCGGGTAAGGGTAGTACCCGCCGGGTACTACACCTTTTCCAGCGACCTGCATAACAGCTCAAAACCCCATTCGAAAATCAACCCAAATCCACAATCAACTATCAACACAAGTGGTAATCGGTTCAAATACATCACACAACATCATCTATCATCAAATAACACCATCAAGATTCTATTTATACATACATATGCCTCAAATTAATCTAACTACACCAATTTCAACTAAACTCAAATTTAAAGATGGATATGAAGAAGAAATCACTTACAACTTGCAAAGAAGAACTAGATGATGAAGAAGATAAAGAAATGATGATCACTTGAAACCAATCAAAGCTCTCAATTTAAATTTCTTTGTGTGTGTTCTTGAGGAAACAAAAAGGAATTTGGGGAAAATGGATGAGTTGGTGAATATATCTCAACCAACTCCCAAAGCTAGGTAGTGAATATAATACCCGTTCTAAATCTATTGTCTGGAACCTAAAAATCCTTTGCGTGAAAATATATTTTATTATACCGTCAACTAAATTTATTTAAAACAAGTAATAATTTATGTATCACAATAAATCGTTTGACCATTTACTCTATTAATTTCAATTAGGCAAATAATACGAATTATTTCTAAACTCAAGTAAATAATCAAATGAATTAAGTAATTTACCAAATTTCTCCTAGGCCGGTAATGAGGATGTTACACTAAATGCAACCTAGTTCACTATAACCTTAGGCTCTGATACCAATCTGTAACACCTCCAAATTTACTGTTTAGCGGAAGCATACATTTGGGTGTTACTAATCAATATACAAAGCACAAAGAGATATAGCAAACGACTCTATATGCGTCGTTTTAACAAAATACATTAATAAAAGAAATGTTTACAACATTTGAAGCTGTACATAGCTCGTGTTCGATTTAAATGAGAGATTTCAGTACATAAGTACTTGTACAAAATATACTAATGCAAGAAAATCTCTAATATCTGCATGCTGACTCGAGCTATAGTATCCCTGATGGCAGTCCAACCTACTGCTGGGTACCTGTGAAACATGCTAAAATGGGTCAGCTAAAGCTGGTGAGCTCACAGGTTTGAAATCAGATAATATCGTATGAACCACAAGATTTAAGTAATGATTTGCATCCAGCAAATAAATAGTAGTGTATACAGCCATGAGCACATAGTCTGAGCTTAACTCGAGGGTCGGGTCCCATATAGAGAATTCCGAGCGAGGTGCCTCCACGAGCGCCTAATCCACACTCGTCTGAACAATTATTAGTACGTCCGTTTACCCAGTTAGTGCATGCTAACCCGGACGAGGAGGGTCAATCCTATATGGTACCATATACTAATAATCACGCTACAACGTATTACCAAACTATGCTGACGGAGGACTTTGAAATGATTAGTGGAAAACAACTCATGTAGTATATTGTAAAGTTTGTACTTGCATTCACATATTAAAAATAAGCATTGAATCACACCCCTGAGTGAAAAGCGGTAAAAAGAGGGGCTATGAGACTCACCTGAGCCTGAAGAGTTTATCTAAATAACTTTGATTGATTAGCCGAGTATCGATGTCCGAAGACTTGTAACCTGAGGGTGTCCACGACACGCGATGGTTATAAATGTGAGTCGGTATCTCAAAAGACTACCTTAGTAGTTGTTACACAACTATATATGTCCAAATTACTACGATTTGGTTGATTATTAGATTTGTGTTTTGAAAATGTGTACGACCCGTTGGTGACAGATTTATGGTATTAATCTCAACATTATTATCTTGTTTTTCGAAGTATTTTGCTTGTATCATATATATATACCAATGTATTCCCGAAGTCGTGTAGTTTAAAGTTTGAAGTTTTACTAGTCCAACACTTAGTGAAAAATCTGAGTTTTCTGTGTTTTGCGACACAACATGCGACACAAAGGTTTGTCATGCGACACAAGGGTTGTGTCGCATAGAAGTGCGACACAACGAGCTTAGCGACACAAGGGTTGTGTCGCATAAGCGTTCGATGCTAAATCAATAGCGACATAAGGGTTGTGTTGTATTTGGTTTACGACACACGGTGCGACATAATGGTACGACACAAAATACGACACAATATGGTTTATGCGACACAACATGCGACACAATCGTTGTGTCGCAAAGATGAACACCAGCCCAGAAAGTTTCGGCTGTCGAGATTTTTCAACCCAAAACCCAAATCAAACTCATTTTTAGGCTATAAAACCTTGTTATCTTCCTAGTATTGGACATATATGAGTTATATAAACTACCATAACACAAAAACAAGTAGCAATTTGATAGATCTAGGAGTTTTTGGTAAAAATTCTTACAATTGCAAATCGAGAGAGATGTATTCCGAAAATGATGATGGAGCTTTTGTTAATCTTGTTCCCCTTGTAATGGTGATTCCGAAAATACAACTTTTGGTGTCGCTTATGCTAGATCCGAAAATTTTGGTGGTGATGGGTTTGAGAGAGTTTAAGGGTGTGTGTGTGTTTTGTTGAAATGAAAATGAGGGAGGAAATGGGGAGGGGGTGAGGTGTAGTTGGAAGCCTCACTTTTCAGTCCCCGCTCCGTGCTCCGTGCGGTGCTCGTTTACCCAATCGTTTAAGAATTAAATATTTATTTTACGCGTTTAAAATGTACGTTTTAACATAAGGAAAATTACCCGATGTTTTGGTTGAGGTATTTCTTCAAATACTGTATATTTGAGTTATAATAATTATAACTTAACTTTGTTTCAAGTGTTTGCGCGTTTAATATTTTAACCGCGTAGTTTCAGTTTGTACGATATGATTTATCTAGGAAATATTATCAGAATAATATTTTGAGTTTAATTGCGTTGTTAAATAACCTTATATTATTTAATAAGATTGCTCACCAACGTCCGTATTAACTGATTCGAATTACATTCGATTTGAGATGCGTACGATTTAAATCAAATCGCATAATCGTATATATTTATCAATATATATATTTCGGTACATTAATTAGCCTAACACAGCACTAATTACATGTATTTACAATTGATTAGGCCCTAATTAATAGTCCTAATTTGACGGGTGTCACATTGACCGATTTTTTTTGGGTGGGCCCCACTTAGGTGTGGCTCATCCAACTTTGCTCCTAAAGTTGCGCTCCGAGCGGTGTTCATTTACCCGATTGTTCGAACGTATTTTAATCGTTAAACGTTTAATTAGTTCGTTATTCAATAACGTTTGAGTTAAAATATTTTCATCAAAAGTATTACTTTAAATACTTCATTTCTACGTTTCAAAGAGTGTGACACCCGTCAAATTAGGGCTATTAATTAGGGCCTAATCAGGTTTTAATACATGTAATTAGTTCTGTGTTAGGCTAATTAATGTATCAATTAATATATATTGTTGAATATATATAAGTATGCGATTTGATTAAATCGTACAAGTTTCAAATCGAATGTAATTCGGTTCAATTAATACAGACGTTGGTGAATAATTTTATTAAATAATATAATATTATTCAATAACGCTATCATATCCAAAATATTATTTCGATAATATTTCAATTCAATTTCGTATCGTACAAACAAAGCCCACGCGATGAAAATATTAAACGCGCGAACAAACAAAACAAGTTTAAGTTATATTTTATAACCCAATCATAAGGTATTTGATAAAATACTTCAACTAAAACATTTAGTGATTTTTCGTATTTTAAAACGTATATTTAAAAGGATTAAATAATTATTTAACGTTTAAATAATCGGGAGAACGAACACCGCACGGAGCACGATTGCAGGAGCTGAGGAAGTGAGGCTTTCAACAAAACCCCACTCCCTCCTCATTTCTTCTTCATTTCCACCAACACACCTTCTCTCTCTATCTTCTTTTTCTCTCATCTAACCAAACCACCACCACCATCTAAATTCACTAAATTACACCACCAAACGCCGCCGAAATCTCGAAGCTCTTTGGAGAAAAACAACCACCACGCAACGATCTACATATCTATCTTTTCGGAATTTCATTTCAACACATTGTAAGTTTCTGACAAAAACCCGAAACTCTTCGACTTCACTCATTTTTACATGTTTGTTGTTTATATAAGCTTAAAATGTCCATATATGGGTTGGGTAAAAGGATCGGACCAAACTATGGCCGGAAAACTCGTTTTTGGCTCAAAAATCCGTCAACAGCTTTAAGTGTCGCAACGACGACTGCAGTATAGCGTCACTTCGTGCGTCACTTAAGTGACGCATTGAGTGTCGCTAAAAGCCCTAATTTTGCGTCACTTGCCTAAGTGCCGCATAAAACCCCTTTTTCCTGACACTTGCCTAAGTGTCGCAAATTCAATACCCGTCACTTTAAACCGACACTTATAGCGTCACTTGTTTAAGTGACGCCTATAATCGAGAACAGATTTCATCCGTCACTAACCTTAGTGACTCATAACCTTTATACCGACACTTACAACCGACACTTCCTTAAGTGTCGCCATCTATGCGTCACTTGCACAAGTGACGCCATTAGATCAGAATCCGTCATTTCATGCGACACTTCCTAAGTGTCACCTTGTAACACCCCCAAATTCGTTGATTGTGTTTAGCGGAAGCATTTGTTTAAGTATGGGGAGTGCCACAATACACGGTACATGCATACGTATCAGAGCATATGATTACAATAAAACATCAATATATATTAAGATGCCACAGTTAATAGTTTACAAAAGTTGACGATTCATCAAATCGTATAAAAGTAGTAATGTTATACAAAAGTAGATTTCTAGAATATGACTAAAAACCGATTAGTTATACAAAAGAAATCCAGTGTCAAAAATTGGCATCCTATTTGCATCGCGGGTCGCCTAAATTCCATATGTGCAGGCGGTTCTTACGTGCGTAGCTAATTCCCTGAAAAACATAGTAAAAGTCAACAACGAGGTTGAGTGAATTCACAGGTTTTATGTTTACAACAGTTATTGGTAATCCAAATCGTTCGCAAATAGTTATCGTTATCACAATAAGTTTAAGATTCGTGGAATGTTATCCAATGTGTACGTTTAGTGGGATGTTGCCCAATAATGTAGTTGCATGGGATGTTACCCAAAATACTGTTTATAATTTGTAGGAAAACCGTATCCTATTAATTATCGTAGGAATGTCTGTACCCTAATAGTTATCGTAGGAATGTCTGTATCCTAATAGTTATCGTAGGAATGTCTGTATCCTAATAGTTATTTGGTGGATCCATGTCAGTAGGATCCAGTGCCCATGTCAGTAGGGACTTTTCAACAGTTCAATAACAATAGTGGATCCATGTCAGTAGGATCCAGTGCCCATGTCAGAAGGGACTTTTCAACAGTAGGGAGTGTCAGTATCCCTTGATCCATGTCAGTAGGATCTTGTGCCCATGTCAGTAGGGACTTTTGTTCAACGAGTATAGTGGATCCATGTCAGTAGGATCCGGTCCATGTCAGAAGGACCCATCAGCTACCCAATCAGTTTGGTAAAGCGTTGCTGGTCGTTCTCCAGCATTTCCAAAACAAGTTTAGTACGTTTACAGTTTTGTAGTGTGAAAACGTTGTTTCGTAAACATCAGTTTGTGTAACAGTTTAACAGTTCAGTGTACTCTAATCGTTCGAGTAAAACGTGTGTACCACCATGTATGTAAAAGCGTTTGACTATGTTTTCCACCCCTATTCAAAAGCAGTAAAAACAGTGAAAGTAGAGGCTGTGAACTCACATGTCGAGTTAAGTTGCGTGCGAGTGCTAGCAAACCTAAGCCCAAGTACAGTCCGAAATCTCCTAACGTCCTAAACGTATGAGATTTAATAAGTATGTGGATGTCTAAGCTAATCATCCATGCTAGTGTTCGTACAACCAAGTTATGTCCAAATCGTTCGTTTAATTGTTTAAGTTTGTATTTTGTATTTGTGAAAAGGTATACGACTCGTTGGTGATAGTTTGAAATCATAGTTTCAAAAAGTATAATTATGTTTTGTCTCGTTGCATTTCTATAAATTACGAAATTGAATACGGGGGTCCGGGGGCAGCGCCCCTGGTAGCGGGGTCCAAGGGGTGGCAACCCCTGGTGGGGTCCAAGGGGCAAAGCCCCTGGTTGGGGTCGAGCTGCCAAGTCAGTTTGAAAATTTTTTATTTCTACTATATTGCTTAAGCGGAAACGCATTCGAAATTTCATTTCGGGGTAAAATCAAGTGGTAAAATACTTAGTGAAATCATGTGTTTTTAAGAGTCTGGAACCTGCGACTTTAAGTGCGACGTTACGTGCGACATTAGGGTTTATGTCGCTATATGCGACATCAGGATTTGATGCGACGTAAGGGTCGACGTCGCTATGTGCGACTTCGCAACTTAATGCGACATTAGGTGTTACGTCGCTATGTGCGATGTTGTGGGTCCTTGCGACGTTGCGACTGACGTCGCATTTAGCCCAAGCCAGATGCGACGTAACGGACTGTTCGACGAACAGCTCGAAAATAACGAGTTTCGGGTCGATTTTTGGACATTTTCGGTTGATAGAACACTAAAACACGATAATCTAAGCATTATAATCAAGAAATATCAAAACAAAAGTGAAATCTAAGAGTTTGCGGGATTGTCGGGATCTTACAAGGTTGTCACGCGGAAAATACGAAAAGATAGGAAGGTAGAGCTTGACTCCGTGATCGTTTTTCTCCAAAAGGGCGGGGTGATTGGAGGTCGTTTTGTGGTAGTTTTGTGGCGTTTTGTGGTGGTTCTTTGGTGGGTGGTGGTGGAGTGTTTAGAGAGAAAAGAAAGAGAAAGTGATGAGAGGATGAGAATGAAATGAAAGAAAAGAAGAGGAGGTGGGTTTTGTCCCAAAATGAGGGGACTTTGTCCCGCGTTGTGGTATTTTACCCGTGTTCGTTTACCCGATCGTTAATTACTTAAATATTTTAAATGATACATTTTTAATTACATATTTTATTATATTTTTAAATTAGCCTATTTTATAAAACCAATTCAATTAAGTTATAAAATTTTAAACTTTGTTTTATTTTAAATTGTACGAAATGGACGTTATTCGTTACGAAATACTTGTAAATATTATCGACATAATATCTATTATGCGTTTACGTTATTTAATAACTTTCGTTTTATTAAATAAATTCGTTCACCAACAGTCGTATATTTTTTTCGCGTTTGTTCAAATCGTTTCGTATGTAATTACATCTAATTACAAATAAGTAATACTACGCGTATTAACTAGTTGGGCTTTGCTAGACTTACCTCTAAAATGTGTTGTGAATTCACTCAAGTAGGGAATTAGCCTAATAATGCAAGTGATTAACGTTAATAATCGCGATTAATTTTGCGGGATGTTACACGCCTAAACCCTTGAGTGTCGCTATAAGTGAATCTGAAAACAGAATGTTTACAACTCATTTTTACTAAGTGTCGAGACCTAAATTTTGTCACTTGATTTAACCCAAATTCAAGTCCAGATGCTTTTTTCACCAAAGCAATTTAGTTGAGATAAAAAATTTTCGAGCTGACTTGGCATCTCGACCCCAACCAGGGGCCAACCCCTTGGACCCCGCCAGGGGTTGCCACCCCTGGAACCCCGCTAACCAGGGGCGCTACCCCCGGACCCCCGTCACCTAAAAGTTTGTAAACACTTTTTAAGTACAACACTTCAAAATCAAAATAATAATGTTGAAAATTATTATTACAAACAATCACCAACGGGCTGTACACACTTTCTAAACTCAAGTTAAAATCAACCAAATCGTAGTAATTTGGACAAGTCAATCAACCAACTGGGGATAATTTGGACATTATAGTTAAACGAACAACTACAAAGGTAGTCTTTTAAGATACCTATTCAATTAATAACCATCGCGCGTATTGGACGCCCTCAGGTTACAAGTCTTCGGACATCAATTCACAGCTAATCAATTCAAGTTATTTCGATAAACACTCAAGGCTCAGGTGAGTCTCATGGCCCCTATTTTACTGTTTTACTCAGGGGTGTGATTACATTGCTCGTTTTATTTACATGTTGAACGCAAGTACAAATCAATCAAATACTACATTAGTTGTTTTCAACTAATCACTAAAGCCCTCCATAGCATAGTCTGGTAATACATCTGTAGCGTGAATGTTAGTATATGATATCATATAGGATTGACAATCCTCGTCCGGGTTAGCACGCACTAACTGGTCAAACTGACGTATTAGCATTTGGGAAGACGAGTGTAGATTAGGCACTCGTAGGAGGCACCTCAGTTAGGTTTCCTTAATTGGACCTGACACTCAAGTTAAGCTCAGACTATGTGCTCATGGCTGTATAACTTTTATTTTGCTTAATTGCACTTTAAATTCAATTATAAATCTTGCGGTTCATACAATTATGTGTTGACATACAAACCTGTGAGCTCACCAGCGTTACGCTGACCCATTTTAGCATGTATCACAGGTAACCAGCAGTAGGTTGGACTGCTCAATCAGGATCAATTAGCTCGAGTCAGCATGCAAACAATCGGAGATTTAGCTGCATTATTATATTTTGTATAGATTAATTATGTACTTAAATCTCTCAATTTCAACCGAGCTAATGTAACTATATTTTGGATGTAAACTTTGATTTTATCAATACAAGTTGTAAAACGATGCATATAGAGTCGTTCATTATACCTTGTGTGCTATGATTATTGATTAGTCGCGCCCCGACCCGAACCGCTTCCGCATCATAATTTGGGGGTGCGACAAAGAGTGTGTCGTGTCTCGTTTGTTTGTCCGGTACGAGTTATACGTTTAATTAATTACTTGACGTTTTAACCAAACGTTTTTGTTATCGTTTCGATATACGATAATTCAAGTGAATGTTTTTCCTCAAAATGATATATTTTAAATCTATAAAATATATTTTGACTTTTGTTCGATTGTCGGGCGCGCCTCGCGCGTTTAATTCGTGTCGGTTACGTTTTAAACAAAACGTACATTGTTTCGTATATTATTAATACATAATAAAAATATAATGTAAATAACTACTATTTAAATATCAAATAGATTTATGTTATTTATTAAAAGTTGCACCAACGTCCGTATGTATCGAAATCCATCCGATATAAAAATGCACGATTTAAATAAATCGCGTACGTGTATATATTCAACAATATATATAAGGATACATTAATTAACCTAATAAAAGGTTCTAATTACATGTATTACAGAGAATTAGACACTAATCACTAGTCCTAATTTGGCGGGTGTCACAGAAATTGGGGATGAACATTATAAAGGAGAAGAAGATGAAGGGTATTTTGGTCATTTTTTATGATTTAACGTTTGAAGTTAACGTCAGTTAATTTTTTGGACTGTTGGTGAACAAAGTTTCAAAATTAAGACTATTCAAATACTTTTTGAAAGTAAGGGATGACCTATGAAACATTTGAGAAATTACATGGACGATTTAAATAATTTACTCTAATAATTTAAAAGATTAAAAAATAAACATTATGATTAAACTTCTGTTGTAAATTAAAATTAATAACAAATGACATTTATTTTTAATGAAATGTATTCTTATTTATTTTATTTTATTTGTTGCCTTAAAAAAGAAATATAAAGTGAAAAGGAAAAAAATGGTTGAAAGATGTTGGATTGAGGTGAAAAAGAGTTTGAGGAAAAATTAGTGGAGATATGAAGTGGCACTGATGTCAGGTGTTGTTAAAAGGGGTTGAGTTTGCCATTGCAGATGCTGAATTGTTTAAAGGAACCTTAACTTGAAGTTTGTAAGAGCCCTCCCAACACCCCCGTCACTTTGGCGTCGGTTGGAAGTGACGAAAGTGACACCATTGGCACGTCCCTGTCACTTTGGCTCGTCACTTTTCTCCGTCACAAATCCGATGGCACGTCGGTTTATTTTTATTTTATTTTTCTATTTGTGTGTATAATTAAAGGTAAATTGTTAAAATGTGGGCCCAAAATTTAAAGTGACAGAGTCACTGATGGTAGGAGTTCGTCGGTTTCAGTCAGTTTTATAAAAAACTTACGTGACGCATACGTGGCACGTCGGTTTCAATCAGTTTCTGTCACCGTCGGGAATGGTCGAATTTTAGTTAGTTATCAAATCACTCCATGCATGACACGCCACTAGCACATCCACGTCAAGATTTTAGTCTAGGTGGTGCCACATCAACACTTATTTTTTTTTTTTTATAATTTTTTTTTTGAATTCATGTAGACTTTTTTGTTCCATATCATCGGTTCAACTGACATTAGTTTTACACTTCACTGAAATATTGATTGGTTACTTTTTAAACCTATTACCCATACCTCTAAATGTGACAAACTAGATTCTTTAATACTTTTAAACCATAAAATTTTTAATAACTCTCACAATGACAAAATTTTATATTTTATTTTACTTTTTTTACCAATTTGCGTTTGATAATATGTAAAATGCAAGAGCTCAAAGTTCACTTTTCCTTAACTTTTGACATTTCAAAGCTGAGCTCAACTATTTTCTCTTCATCTCGAGTCTTGCTTGTTTGGGTATGGGGTTCATTTGGGTCGTACTCAGCCCGCATTTCTTTTAACAATTATATTTTTATATAACGTTTATGGGTTTATGGTACGGATCGTTAGCGTACTTTACTTTTTGTCCTAATGTCACAAATGAACCGGTTTTATTACCAATGTCGGCAACAAACTTTTACTTTTTGTCCCAATGAAATCAACGTACTTATTTAATTACCAATGTCGACAACGTACTTGTTGAAAATGTTTCGAGGTTACCAAAATACTTTTTCTTAACGAGCTACATATTGAATTTGCTGATGTGATGTTGTAATGTCATTTCATTTATGTGAACATACTTCCACATAAGCTAAACATGTACACGTATCAACTTTATCTTCTCTGTTCAACTAACATGTAAATTTCGGACACATAATTTAAAAAGGTAGCAATTGTGTTTAAATTTGCCGGAAATAAGTGGTGGTTACCGTAGAAGTAACTAAAAATTACATCTTAGTTTATCGGAGAAGATAAAGTTAACCATACGTGTATATCTTTAGTTTACGTGGAAGTCTGGTCACATAAATGAAATAACATGTCAACACCACATCATCAGATTTAAAACGTAGCTTGTTAAAAAAATTATTTTTGTGACCTCAAAACATTTTCAACATGTTCAATGTCGACATTATTAGTAATATAATAAATTTGTTGGTGATATTAGAATAAAAAGTAAAAGTTTTGATAATAAAACTGGTTTATTGGTGAAAAAAATTATACTTACCATAAACCTCTAAGAGCATCCACATCAAGAAAAGCTTTCTAAAGCTTTTTTGCAATGACACATAAGATAATAAAAGAAAAGCTTTTCAATAAAGCTTTAACTCCAATATAAAAATCTTTTTAAAAGCTTTTCTTTCAAAATGTGCACTCACAATCAAAAGCTAGAGAAATCTTAAGCTTTTGAAAAGAAAAGTCTTTGCTCCATTGAAGAAAAGCTTTTCTAAAGCTTTTATTTTGCAAAAAAACTTTAGAAAAAGCTAACATTGGATGTGCTCTAACGTTGATAAAGTTTTTTATTTTTAATAATAATAACACCCGACAGTCGACAACCCCGAAGGATAGTTTGATTTAACGCCTGAATCACAAAAACCCTAAAAAAAACTGAAAAACCCAGCAAAAGAGAAGAGAAGAAAGCATAATAATAAAAGTGAAGTGGGTTGGTAATGGCAGAATCGTTGAAGGAAGAAGGAAACACATATTTTAAAGCTGGTAATTATTTAAAAGCAGCTGCTGTTTACACTCAAGCCATCAAGAAAGATCCTCAGAACCCTACCCTTTTCAGGTTATTTTACCTTTTTCTCTTACTTATTACCCAAATCATAATCTTAATCTTAATCTTAATATTTACTTTCTTTGCTTCTTCATAGATCAGATCGATAATTATTGTTATTACCCAGCTAATTTTGTTATATTGAACATTAAGAGATAGAACATAATTGATAAATGTGTCATCTTTTGTGCTGAATCTAGATTGTTTGAGTATTGCCAGTAATCATTAATCTATTAATCTCGAAATAATGAGTTGTAAAAAAAATGCCAAGTTCGTGTTTAGTTGCAGGAAACAGAGAATCTTTCTACGAAAACGCGTTCAAATTTGTGCTTGTTTTGGTTTTTTTAAGTACGAATCCGAAAACTATTAATTATGGTTTTCTACATGTTCTGTTATGGAAAATGATAACACTATGCTCTACATTTGAACACGTTTTTGTCCAAATTTTCATGAGTTTTTTAGAGACACAAAATGCTCTAGAAAAATATAAATGGACAAATTGGGGAATATTTTCTGTAACTAAAAACACCCTAACTGCTATATTTTCCAGCAATCGCGCTGCAGCATTTCTAAATCTTGTTAAACTCCAAAAAGCACTCGCTGATGCCGAAACAACAATATCTTTGAATCCCACGTGGGAAAAGGTACCAACTTCTATATCTTCATACATAAGTAAGCATATCATATATTTTTACGATTACTTTTCTTTTTGAACAAAGTGTGTAATTCTTTTTCCACAGGGTTACTTCAGGAAAGGATGTGTATTGGAAGCCATGGAGCGATATGATGATGTAAGTAATACCTCTCCAATCCGATGCATATGGTATTCTTGCTATCGGTGGCAATATTGACCCACATACATGTTAGTGGGTCAATTTGGCTTATATCTTTTATCTAAACAAAGAAATGGGTCAGATGGGTTAAGACTCATCTAAAATATGTATGAAAATACTTGGAAGCTCCTAAATTACTTTTATTAGAAATAAGGTACTGTGGATTATTGTAATCATAGATATCATATGTGAAGGAATTTAAGAATGTGTCTGGGCTTTGTCTCAACTCGATTCAAGCGCTTGAAAATTACCTGTTTTGACCCGTTACCAACCTACCGAATATCTGATTGTTTACCTCTGTTATTAGTTATTGTGATTGTTTGCAGTTTGAAGCCAATATCTGATGAATACGCTTTGTATTTATAATGTAGGCATTGGATGCCTTTAGAATAGCCTCACAGCACAATCCACAAAATACAGAGGTGTCGAGAAAGATCAAGAAGCTCACGCAATTGTCAAATGATAAAAAACGGTCAGTTGAAGTGGACAATATGAGATCTAATGTTGACCTCGCAAAGCACTTGGATGGTTTTAAGTCTGAATTGGTAATTTATTTTTTTTATGGCATTCAACAATCTTTTATTTCTCTAATGACTTGTATTTTGTTTACAGTTTTTAGAGTTTGAGTAAAGTTTATTGTTTTTGCTAGTTAATGAAGTGAAACTTGTTCTTATTTATTCTTGTATTTCTCATTATGGTTGGCAGTGCATCTTTTGTTAGATTATTATATCATATGTGTTCTTTCATCAATATGTGTGAAAATAAATATCTGCATATAAATGTCAACAACCCTTTTTTCTCAATCGTATTCTGAAAGTCACAAGTCTGTTGCTCGTATCAGGTTTTTCGTTTTGAACAATAAATGTTACAGTTATTTATTTATTTGCACATTATTTGTAACACATTCAAGATTATTACTGATATATTTCAAGGGGAATAAATTTCAAAACTTATGGTAAGTAGCTTTTTTAGTTGTCATTTCTTTCAGGCACAGAAGCATGTAGATGAGGAATCTTGGAAAGATATATTCTCTTTTGTTGTTGAAACAATGGAGAATGCTGTTAAATCATGGCATCAAACATCTAATGTGGATGCTAGAGTTCATTTCCTGCTGGATAAGGAAAAAACCAATACCGAAAAATATGCACCCGTTGTCAACATTGATAAGGTATAGATTCCTTGCTCTACATCGTAATATTTCGCTCGTAATTTCTTCCGGAGTCCATCTTGCCCTTCCTCTCTAAAGAAATTATAACCAACTCAGTATAAATTGTAGAGGTGGAAAAATGGGTCTGTGGTTCTGGCTGGGTTACTGGTCAAAACGGGCTCAGGTCAAAATGGGTAACTTTTTTGTAGCTAGTAAATGGGTCTAAACATGACGGGTGGAGTTTGGTTGACTGAATATACATTATGTCCAAAAAATTAAAAATTAAAATGTTTATATATATATTAGTGTGTCAAATATGATTACATACATTATATTATTTCAAAAACAATTTGTTTTTCCGGATCCATTTAGGAGTTCTTTTGTATTAAAAAACACATTTTTTTGAATATTGGCGCTTTACCCTTTAAGCTCTTTTATTAACCTTTTCTGTTTGGCCTGTTTTAGATAAAACATAACCTAAATTGCAACATTCATAAGCAAATAGTTTGAAATTATCACCTTCAAGCGGATTCTAAATCCATTCCGGATGCTGACATTTACTCAAACAGGCATTTGAGTCACCCCACACACATGGTGATTGTGTTTCATTTCTAAGACAATATGCTGTAGACTCTTTCTCGCGAGGAGCATGCTTAGTTGCACCAAAGAGTATCATATCATACCCACAGGTAATGTACTATTATCTGAGAACTATTACTTGAAGGATGTGAAAGACTTAAGTAACCACTTGGTGGTGGAAACGTTACAATAATATCCTCTGGAAAGTGATTTGCATGTGCCACTCTTGAAATAGAAAATGTAGTTAATCATTCTATTAAGGATAATAGGTAGCTATTCCCTTCCATTACCCTTTCTCAGTTTTGTTCATTTTTGTTCAGTGTGTGGATTATACTTTGTAACTAGGCATTCTATTAAATTGGGGAGATAGAAAAATCACATACCAGCACTCTATTTTACAGGTGTGGAAAGGACTGGGACCAAGGAAATGGAAGCATGGACAAAGTGATGGGTTTTTTGTGCAGTTTGAATCACCTCTCTTCAGAAAAGAATGGTTCATTCCTAGTTCTTCAGAGAAAGGCCTAGTATTATGCAGGTTAGTGTGATAAGTTTTATTATTGGTTTTATGATGACCAACTATAATATATATCTTGCAGTAGGGTCTAATGGATTGAGTACACACAAAGTAATAATGTATCTCATAGGTAAGTCTCTAATGGATTGAGTACACATGTTGAATACCAATGTGACCATATCTGATCGACTCATTAGCTATTTGACTTCATATCTGCATCCTATAGGTGTTAAACAGATTCAGATATATCCATATCCATTAAACACTTTGATTATTCAAATGAGATAAAGTTATGAAGCATCCATCTTGGCTTATCAAAGATTCCTTACATATTACGTATGTGATATAAAAACCTAATTGTTGAACAAACACGGAAGTTAAAAGACTAATGGCACAATGTATCGAAAAGCAAACCTTGCCAACAATAATTGATCCCTGACAATGTTACCTGACATGCATTTCTATTTTCGAATGTGGGATATTTTGAAATCATATTGCTCTTTTACTTGGAAAAGGAATTAGTTAGTACGATTGTGCTTTAAAATATTTAAATATTATTATTTGTGATATTGAAATGAGCGATATAGAAACATGTAAAGTGATATATTAAATTGATACTATGATTATCATGTTTATGTCCTTTTACAGTTTAAAACATAATCTTTATCCGTATAAACCAATAAAAGTTTTCAAGTACCTAATGACCACCCTACGGGTGACACTCATCTTACCTATAATAATTTTACATTGCCAGTTGAGGCTTTCTTTCCTTTCTAAGATTCTGTGACCTTTAATCATAGTTCTGGCCACTGGCTGATTCAGGACTATTAACTATATAATGTTTGGCTTGCACTATATGATTATTGTTTTTATTTATTTGTTTGTTGTCCACTTTGATGATTTTGCACCAAGACTCTTTAAGAGTTTTCATTTCATTGCCTAGGCTCCACGTAATTTGAATGAAAAAGGAACCTGACAAGTTTTCTGATCTCCGCCTAGTATACTGTTTTTATTTTTCTCATACAGTTGATCTCTTTTCAGGGAACCTGTGGCATTAGACATCAGTGCCCATGAATTGATTCCAAAGATATTTAGAGATACCTAGTTTGTCACTGGCTGCTTCCTTGAGTTCATTGTGGAATGTGAATACATTGTTGACTTCGCATTGTAAAATTGATGAATTTTGCATTTGCAAGAAGAATGGCTTCAGTGTTGTTTGCATGCAAAAACCTGGATACACTTTCAAGAGGATACTATCAGACCAATACCAGCGTTTTTACAATGATTTTGAACTGTAATCATTCAATGAAAGTTATTATGCTTTATTTTAGGGGTGAGCATTCGTACCCGAATCCCGATCCCGTACCGGGACCGAACCGGTACCGTACCGCTTTAAACGGTCCGGTATTCGGTACTCACTTTAGGGCCAAAAAGATAACCGGTACCAACCGGTTCGGTACCGGTAATGTACCACTTTTCCCTCTTTGGTACCATATCCAAAATATACATGTTTTTCTTTGTTATAGTCTCATAGGTTCATCTATATCTTAAAGATATTTATTTGAAACCTCATTTCTATGATCATATGATATGTCTATGAATATAAAAATGATCTTTTTTGGGTAATTAAGAAGTATAAAATAGAGTTAGACTCACGGTACAATAACGTCGTTGTATATATTTGTTTTTCTTCGTCAATATCCATCTATGTTACTTAATGATGTTTTTATTTATTTGAGATTCATTAAAATTTATCTTCTTTGAATTTTATCGAATACAAAATACATAGATAGGTTTACTTATTATATATTCTACTATTTTTTGGTACCAAAGCGGTATAGTACCACTTTTACCCGTACCGGTACCGGAACCGTACCGGTACCGTACCACTTTAAACGGTACGGTATTCGGTACTCACTTTAGGGCCAAAAAAATAACCGGTACCAACCGGTTCGGTACGGTTCGGTACCGGTTTTGTACCACGCTCACCCCTTAGTAGATTGCATAAGCATTTTGCTGGTCAAACATAAATGATTTTTTTTTTTATATTCTTCATCCGTCTCAAAATTAATGTCGTCGTTACTATTTATATCTATTCCAAAATAATTGTACACTTGCAAAAAATAACTATTAAAAATCATTGAACTCTCTATTTTACCTCATTTATTACTATAAATCATTTATTACTTAAATAAATTCAGTCAAACGAACATATATGGGCAAAATTGACATTTACCTAACATATCTTGGAAAAATTAGTGGGGGATAATTTTTATGGGAAGGGATAGTAAAATTTAAAGTTATTCAACATATAATAATAGATGGTCATTTGTCAACAATATAACTTTTACTAGTTGAGAATTTGTGCGTTGTTTTACGCGATTGACTAAATCGGGTACATAAAATTGTGGATAGTAAATTTCGAGAACCGAGTTATCCGATTCTAATTTTCTCAACTTTTTGAACTTTTAAATAAAACATATAAAACTTATAATTATTTTAATAACATATTCAACATAGGGTGGGTTCAAATAAGAATAGGAATTTGTGTGAAAATTATGGAACCAAAGATATCATGCTGTGTACAAAGATAACGCTCCACATGTACAAAACCCATTTACTGTGACACCCGTCAAATTAGGACTAGTAATTAGTGCCTAATCAAGTGTAATACATATAATCAGTTCTGTGTTAGGCTAATTAATGTATCAATATATATATATATATACATACTGTTAAATATATATACAATTATGCGATTTGATTAAATCGTACAAGTTTCAAATCGAATGTAATTCGGTTCAATTAAATACGGACGTTGGTGAACAATTTTATTAAATAATATAACATTATTTAATAACGCAATTATATCCAGAATATTATTTCTATAATATTTCGTATTCATTTCGTATCGTACAAACAAAGCCAACGCGATTAAAAATATTAGACGCACAAACAATCCAAAATAAAGATAAGTTATATTTTATAACTCAAATATAAAATATTTAATGAAATACTTCAACCAAGATAACGAGTAATTTTTCGTATTTTACAATGTATATTTAAACGCGTATTAAATTAATTAAACGTTTAAACGACCGGGGAAACGAACACCGCACGGAGCACGAATACACGGAATTAAAAATGGAGACCCACACCTCGGTGGGCCCCCATCGAATATCAGCCAAAATTGGGGGGGGAGGGGGGGGGGGGGGAGGGGGGGGATCCCACCCATTTTCATTATCATCATCATCTCTCTCTCTTTTCTCTCTAACCTTCACCACCATCACCATCTCAAAAATCACAAGATAACACTACAAAACGACCTTGTATCCTCACGCTCATTTGGAAGAAAAGAACCACCGCGTCACGATCTACAATCCTATCTTTTCGGTATCTCTCGGCGTTAACTCGTAAGTTTCTGACAAAACTCGAAAACACTCAAATTTCGTTTATTTTTACAAAAATGTTGTTTCTATAAGCTTAAAATGTCCAAATATGGGTTTGGTAAAAGATTTGGACCAAACATTGACCGGAAAACACGTTTTCGACAAAATTTCCGGCCATCAGACGTAAGTGTCGCATAGACCCGTGCAGCGTAGCGTCACTTAATGCGTCACTTAAGTGACGCACTGAGTGTCGCTAAAAGCCCTAATTTTGCGTCACTTGTATAAGTGCCGCATAAAACCCCTTTTTCCCGGCACTGCCTAAGTGTCGTAATTTCAATATCCGTCACTCAAGACCGACACTTCTAGCGTCACTTGTCTAAGTGACGCCTATAATCGAAATCCGATTTCATACGACACTAGCCCTTAATGATTCATGATTTTTATACCGACACTTACAACCGACACTTCCTTAAGTGTCGCCCTCTATGCGTCACTTGCACAAGTGACGCCATTAGATCAAAATCTGTCATTTTATGGGACACTTCCAGAGTGTCGCCTAAACCCTAAGTGTCGCTATAAGTGACGCTAAAAACAGAAAGTTTGCAACCATTTTTATACTAAGTGTCGAACTTATAAAACTTCAAACTATTATACGATACGACTTTTAAAACACATTGGGGGTATGCTTTCTAAGTATAACACTTCGAAAACAAGATAATAATGTTGAGATTATTATTACAAACAATCACCAACGGGCCGTACACATTTTCTAAACTCAAACCAATCAACCAAGTCGTAGTAACTTGAACAAGTTAATCAACCAAATCGTAGTAATTTGGACATTCTAGTTGGACGAACAACTACAATGGTAGTCTTTATAGATACCTACTCATGTTAATAACCATCGCGTGTCGCGGACCCCCTCAGGTTACAAGTCTTCGAACATCATCACTCGGCTAATCAACTCAAGTTTATTAAGTTAAACTCTCAAGACTCGGGTGAGTCTCATGGCCCCTATTTTACTGTTTTACTCAGGGGTGTGATATCAATGCTCGTTTTATTTACAATTGAATGCAAGTACAAATCAAAATCAAATACTGCATGAGTTGTTTTCACTAATCAATTTAAAGCCCTCCACAATATAGTTTGGTAATACGTAGTAGCGTGAATGTTAGTGTATGGTACCATATAGGATTGACAATCCTCATCCGGGTTAGCAAGCACTAACTGGTCAAACGGACGCATTAGCATTTGTGTAGACAGGTGTGGATTAGGCACTCGTAGGAGGCACCTCGATCGGAATTCCTTCATTGGACCCGACCCCCAAGTTAAGCTCAGACTATGTGCTCATGACTGTATAGTTTTTTTTATTTTGCTTTATTGCAACTTAAATTCAATTAAATCTTGCGGTTCATTCAATATGTTTTGACATACAAACCTGTGAGCTCACCAACATTTCGCTGACCCATTTTAGCTTGTATCACAGGTACCCAGTAGTAGTTTGGACTGCCCAACAGGATACTTAGCTCATGTCATCATGCAAACTATCAGAGATTTAGCTGCATTATTATATTTTGTATAAATTAATTATGTATTTAAATCTCTCAATTTCAAGCCGAGCTAATGTACTTAATATTTTGATGTAAACATTTGTTTAATCAATACAAGTTTAAAACGACGCATGTAGTGGTCGTTCATTATATCTTTGTGCTGTGATTACCGTATTAGTCGCGCCCCGACCCGATTCGCTTCCGCCACCCGAAATTTGCTGGTGCGACAGATTGGTATCATAGCCTAAGGTTATAGTGAACTAGGTTGCATTTAGTGGGCATAGACTATGACCGTTAGGCAGTATTTCCTTATTAGGCATGACTGGTTCAGGAATTACAGCATACGACTTTAATTTAACATAGCCTGATCAACTATGTACAATTAAGGAAAGATGATCTAAGGTCTGAAACGATTATGTCGAACAGGAATACACTAGTTGACTCTGACCTCGAGAGAAACCGGGACTCAAACATGTCTGTGTTAGACACCCTAGGCTATTATGTGATATTTATATATCTATACCCCTTATTATGCATTTAGGTGTTTTTGGCTGAAAGTTTACAAGGAGAGATATCCGAAATTACGTATTTACCCTCCCTCCTTCCCTCTACCTACCTAATCTCCCTTACAAACCCCAATTACCATTTTGGCTTACCCTCCCACTCCTAATAAAAAACCCTAACTAAATGGAAACTCTCCCCGCCCATCTATCCACCCCCACCGCCACCACAACGATCGCCCAATTTACACTTGCTTTCAGATGATTTAAGATGGTTCCACTTGATCCTACACTTGATCCGATGCCATGTCAGTTTGATTCTACACGATTGCTGATCCGATGGTTCCACTTGATTCTCTTTTGGGGTTTCAATAAAACCCCAATTTATTCTACACTTGATTCTCGCACACACACCCTATTTTAATCAATTATCAAAAACTGCTAAAAGTATAGAAAAAACATCAGTTGATCGGAAACCTAAATGTCAGGGATGGAACGACTGCAGAGGATGTTCGCCGGCGCTGGTGACGTGTTAGGTCATCCGCGATCGGACTCACCCACGCTCGATATAACACCCCTCATTCTCACATAATATTATTATATTGAAAACACGGAAGCGAAGAGATTTAAAACATATTTAATTACTATACTTTAGAACCAAAGATCATAAACCGATCATAAGTTAAGTCATGTCAAGTTAAACATGGTTAACAAACACATAATACGGGGTATTATATAAAACTTAGCATTAACTGTTACAAAATATTATCAGAGTAGCAAGCTGTCAAAACATTCCCCAGCTCCTAGAGCATCTACTTTCTGCTACTCACCTATTCAAAATATAATCTGCAGAAAGTAAATACGAGGGATTAGCACAAAGCTAAGTGAGTGAGTTCATAACACAACATCTAACTTAGCATAATCATATAATTGCTTCAAACAACCGCAATACGATATTCAACAAATCAACAACAACTTAACGAGGATCGGTGGCTCTGGGGATAACCGTAATACCCGGGTGGCTCCCCAAGAACACTTACCCAACCATATCCGTATGGCCATACGGACGAGACCGATAACTAGTGGTAGTTGAACTCAAATACAGAATCAAACACACAACAAATGAAGTATGACTCTGTATCATTCATTCAACCCCTGCCTAGTTCAACCAACCATTTAACAACCTGTTGACCTCGTTAACAACTGATGCCCGAAGGCCAAACACATAGCACATAGGTTCACAGTCAACAAGGTATATTAACTACTCAACAAAACATATTCACGTTTATTCGTTGCAATCAAATGATCACAACTAAATTAAATGGTGAGCTCTGAATCCACTCACCGATACCTCTGTCTTCAAAATCTCCGATTCCAGAGATTACTTATCTTTCGGAGGATCTGAGAATCAATAATTCAACATAAGTTAGTACTTTACCTCAAAATTCGTAAATATCAAGATGAACATTATTATAGAATACCATAATAGCATCCAATAAATGTCACTATTAACCCAACCTCTAAACACCTATGCATATATGAAATTTATAAGAATCCATCAAAATTTAACATGCAAACGCGATCCTGACTAGGCAGGCTGGATCGCGTTCGTCCTTTAGCAAAAATTCTGTGACCGAATAACACTAGCAAACGCGATCCGGATACTTGGCCTGGATCGCGTTTCTAAGGCCAAAAACTCGAATAGGTCGTTTTCAACAAGGGAACGCGATCCGGAACCATAGCCGGGATCGCGTTCATCTGTTCTTCAGCTCAAGAACAGACCTGAACGAACACAAATACCATTTTCATAATTCAAGCTCATCAAACTCGATTCTAATGCAACAAACATCTCTAGTAACATCACATATCATCATATATCACAAATAAACATCACATAAACTCAAGAATCAATTCAATCCATCAATTATTCATCAAACCTAACATATGAACTTATAAGCTTCATTACCTTAAAATGGAGATGATGATGAATAGAAGAAGAAGAAGATGATGATGATGATAGCTAGTAAAAGATCACACTTCGATTCTCACTTCAAACTAATGATTTGATCATATATTTAGTTTAGGGTTTATGGTTCTATTGGAGATGGAAAGGAAAGGAAAAATTGGTAAAGTGATCAAACAAATGTCGGCCCATCATTTTAACCGACCTACAACATTGGGTATTTAATACCCGCTCTAAATCTATTGCCTGGAACTTAATCACTAAATGCGAGAAATTCATTTTATATTACCGTCAACATTCATATTTTAAATCAAACAACATTTTATTGACCACAATAAGTCCTAAGACCTATTTAACCAAGTTTCACAATAAGCACAATTTATAACAATTAATGATCTAAAACAATTAATTATTCGATTTAGATAGAAAAATACCAGGCCCATGGAGAGGATGTTACACTCGATACTTCTGAGCAACTTTACATCTCATCACTAGCACTTCTCAAAATGCTTAAACATGGTAATTAGTTACTTATATATCTTTTTCTAGGGTTTCATCGTGTTGAAATGATGATTTATTTTTGTTCATATTCTCACTGATTTGTAGTGTTTTTCAATAAAATTAGGGTTTAATAATTAATTTTGTTATGTGATTTTCTTATTATTTGTCTTTGTCACATTGTAATGTTTTTTTTTTCCTTTTTTTACTGTTGTCATAGTGTAATGTAGTTGAAATCAGTTAGGGTTTAATAATTAATGTTTGTGAAGGGAGGGCTGGCGTGCCTATGGAAGTTATGGGATTGATGCTAGGGGAATTTGTGGATGAGTATACGGTGCGTGTTGTTGATGTTTTTGCTATGCCACGAAGTGGAACTGGTGTTAGTGTTGAAGCTGTTGATCATGTTTTCCAGACTAATATGCTTGATATGCTTAAACAAACTGAGAGGTGATTTTATTGCTTTTTTTTATGCACCTCATTGCTCATTTGTTTGCTCATTCTTTATGCACCTCATTGATTTCTGTGGCTGGTTATGAATTGCATATTTCGGTTGGTTATTTACAAGAATAGACATAATAATTAGAAGTGCCTGAAATTTGGACTGTCGTTAGGATTTTGGAGTGAAATAAAAGATAATATCGGGGTTATAATATGTGTTTTAATAGCAGATAATGGTGGAAGGGCATATAAAAAAACTGTGGTGGTTGCAAAGCTTAACCTCTATCATGGGGTTTACCAGATAACATTAGATAGCCTAGAGTTGCAATTCATAAGGAACATCCTGTCATGGGTTACTCTTAATTACATAGAATAAGTAATAAGTATGCTTTCATTTTCTGCAAATTTGGACCCTATCTTATTTCCTTGACAAGTTGACATTTTAATTTGCTAGCAATTGATAATTCAATCTTGCCTGAATTTTCGAAATCTTTGCTACTGACTATGTTCGTGTAACAAGTACAGAATGGTAATGCAATTCCCTTCCACCTTTAGTGTATGATCTGTTTTCTATAGAGTTGAAAAAATTCAATTCGGGTCATGTTGGATCTGACGGGTCAATCAAACTTAGCTTTAAAATGTGACAACTCTCCAAATTAGGTATTAATTAACAATTAAGCATGTGCATTCTTACGCTAATTTCCTGATTTAGTTTTAACAAAACTTTTTAACGCGATGTAAGTCTAGCAAGCCCGGTACTTTTAAACAAAAAGTAATACGTAATACGTAGGTATTAAAAGTTACGTACAAATATATCGGAACAAACCCGACAAAAATAAATAACAAAAGTTTCGTGACAGAAAAATAATTAATAACTTAATTATTAATTACGAGTATTTATATATCTATAACAAATAGATAAAATGGTCTAAATATACGTTTAACATAAAACGTATTATAACACGAACAGAAACAATTCTAAAACGCTCATAAAAGGTCGAATCATAAAAATACAAATTTTCTCATTCGTTTGGAAGAAGTTAGAACATTACCTCAAAATATGGAATCCTAAATTAACTGAGATTTTGCGCTCAAATTGTTGCGCGCAGTAAAATGTACAAAATTGTACAACTATTTAAAATAATGATAACATCATTATTCTGATCATAAATAACGAACCAGGAGAACACCTACAAAATAAAAATATAAATTATTAATTTTTATATTGCTATAATTATACCCGTACTCGAAATTGAGGTGCCAGAATTTGGCACCTAACTCAAATAATTGAGCAGACACCTTCCTATTTCATACCATACTCGTTTGCCTCCATTCCCATTTTCCTCTGTGATCTTCTCATTTCTCACACACACACAATCATCAACATCCTTCTTCTTCTTTAAATCATTTGGAGCAACAACAAGATCAGGAACAACAAGCAGCAACATCATCATCATCATCAACCGTATCATCATTCTCACCATTTTCACTTTGTAAGGAAAACTTCACAACCTTTGATTTCTCTAGTTATAATTCGTTTATAACATGTTTATATAACATAATCTACACATATAACATATATACTTGATGATTAATATGTTTGTTCTTGAAATGAGTTTATAAAACCAAAACTACAAAACAAAAATCGACACAAGAAACCTTGTTAACATGATATAATAACTTGTAAAAACGACATGTAACATGTATATAAACGTTTGGTATTGATGTATAATGGTTTAGAACCAAGTTGATCTGTGTATATATAATATCAGACACGAACAGGGGACTGAAACGAGCCACGAATACGGCGGATTCTTTTGAATCCGGCGTATTCCCACCGAAAACCAAACGAATCCGGCGGATTCAAGGGAATCCGGCGGATTCCCGTGTCCAACCCGCACACAAACCTTCGGCTAATACGATGAACGAGTAAAAGACACGGGTGAATACGGCGGATTCAAATGAATCCGGCGTATTCCAAAACTTCACACGAACTATCTGATGAACACAAACGAATCCGGCGTATTCGATTTAATCCGGCGGATTCCCCCGAACTTGATTGAATACGGCGGATTCGCTCGAATCCGGCGTATTCCGACTTTTGACTTGAATCCGGCGGATTCTTTTAAATCCGGCGGATTCCCGTGTCTGGTCAACACTTTGACTTCTATTTTTAAACAACAAACGATTCCGCTAACGATTCCATTTATACGATACATTTACGAGACATTGTAAACTATTAATAAAACATTAATGTGATATATCCGAGACACGGACTTTGGACTTATTTATTTCGCACGAACAAACGATATATGACATATATATATATATATATATATACGAACTTTGTAAAATTATACGATTTGAATACGATTACATTATCGGGATATTCAAGACTTACTAGACAAACGTAGTGATATTAAAAACAAATGACATTCGTTTTATAAAAACAATCTAAGTTTTAAAACAAATAAAACTTGCAACCTTTTTAAAATACGAAACGACGTATTACAATATATGTATATATATTTGAGAGCACACAATATATATAGATACAAACGTATATGTTTTCTTAAACAAATGAAAACTTATATATTTTGTTATACGTGAACAATGTATTTATTAAACGTATATACCTACAACACTTAAAAATATATATATTCACAAATATATATATACGAATGAAACAAAATGACCTTCCGTTAAATAGATAACTACATATTGGTTTGTACACTTAACAAGTATACGACAAGAGAAATAATAACAATATTTCAACGCAATGTTATTAATAAAGTTAACAACTTATATTATTAAGAAATAAACCACTTCTTCAAACAAACAAACTGTTAACATAAGTGATTAAAACAAATCAAACGTACTTATGTTAATATATTTATTGTATATAGGTTAACAAACCTTGGGCAATTATCCGTTTGGCTGCTAGCTTTCATACCGAGCAAAACTACAGTGAGTTCACAGCCCCTACTTTACAACTGTTTTATACTTTTAAACATAGGGGTGTAAACATAGAAACTGCATGCTAAACACATGCAGCAAATTATATAAATGCTTTATTTGCTTTATATAACTGTTTGATATGAAATATTATTTCACAACTGTTTTGGGAATTAGACAACAAATCCTAGTACGGACCAGACTTGAGATGTGTGCATGAAAGACCTTATGTCATGCAGACTATAACCATTCGCTAGGTGACTCTAGCCACTGAGTATACGAATAGTACTATTGCCGTGACGACCCTCCTGTGAATGGAGCGTATACTTAACTGTCCTTCAGGCAAGAAACATAAGTTTTGGTTGTGGTTTGGTTATAGGGTTAGGTCGCGTTACTTTAACCTGCGAGGTTTAGCTCACCTTTCAGGGGATTATAGTCTAAGCATTCCCACTTATTATTTAGGATGAACTTATCCTACAACTGTTTTACTTCAGTACACATACTAATTATATTTATATTCTGGTAAACAACCAGACATACATTTTGGGTAACAACCCACATAAAACTATATTTTAGGGTAACTATCCCTACAATCTTATAAATTGCAAAACCTGCAAACATTTGTTTATTGAATAACCATTCAATATTCTAAACATAAATGGTTTAACATACTACATACTTATACAAAACCTGTGAATTCACTCAACATATTTGTTGACGACTCTCTTTCTATGTTTTACAGGAAATTAGCTACGTAAGTAAGGATCGCATGCATACAGGATGGACAACCCTGGACTACTTAGGATGCCATATATTTTGGGACAGCTTTTGAGGATTTCCTCTGTATTACTGCAGACATTGCAGTTATACTTATGAAATCTTGTTTTAACATATGTATTGTAAAACTTAAATGTTTTCTCTATTACTACTGTACGACTTACATAGTCGTACTACTTTTGTAACAACTGTTTAAATTGGCATCCTTTATATATTATGTTCTGTATGATCATATGCTCTGATACGATGAATGCACAATTGTAACGTCATCACCCCCGCTGTTAAACTGTTTACAAATAATACTTCCGCTAATCATAACTTGCTTCCGCTAAACATTAAATAAACGCAATTACCGATTTTGGGGGTGTGACAGACTTGGTATCAGAGCCATTGGTTATAGCGAACTAGAAGTCTTTAGGTGACCGAAAACCTTAGAGACCTAGACTATAGCCTTGGCTAGAACATTCATGCATTCATACATACATACGTTTGCATACATCTAACTTACGACTGACACGTCACCCACAATTTCCCTTGTCACAGTATGTCTAGTCAATCACTTTACCATGTTTATGCTTCGGATGAGGAGCCGACCGAGGCTACTTTTGAGGGTCCCGCGATCACTGTAGGGGATGAGCCATCTGTTCATTTGAGAGACATGTCAGATGACACTAGTGACGCTTACATTGTGCCACCACCGACAGCACATGAGGTTACCCCTATTACTACAGGTATTCACTATCAGGCTGCTGAGACTTCTCGCAGGCCTGTGTATAGGAGGACACCGAGGATGTGTGTCCGAGATCTTCATATTGGTCCGTTAGCACCAGCGGACGAGTCTGTTGAGTCTCCACAGAGGGCACCCAGGTTTGCTCATCTAGAGTGGATGACTCCTATGTTGAGGCACTGGAGGTCATTAGAGGGTTTTCCCTCCACATTTGAGACAGGAGAGTCCTCACGACCCCCAGCACCACTGCCTACCACTGGAGAGCCGATAGAGCAGACTCTCCCTACATTAGTTGTTGTTATGCGTACATTGTTCTGTATTACTTCTAGCAGGGGTTCTCACCTTGGACAGGTACAGGATGAGATCTCCCGTCTGTATGGGGACATGGCTGGTATGCATGAGCATCATCACTTTTTGTTGAACCATGTGTTTACTGCCCAGGAGATAGCTGAGTCCGCACGTGCTCGTGTGAGGGCACTTGAGAGACATGTTAGGATTGCAGGGCTTATGGTTGGTGCTTGTGTGGTGATGGCTGTGTTGAGGACAGCCGTGGGATCATTTCTACCGTACTTCCGTTAGACCTATGTAGGGCGGGTTGTGCCTACTTTGGATTGTATATATACTATGTATTAGACTTGGAACTTTGGTTCGACGGGTATAGACAGACCTGTCATGTTTTGTATATCATTTGGATCGACGGTGTGTAGACAGGCCCGTCATGATTTGATTAGTCTTTGGACCGATGGATATCTAGGATAGATCCATCCTGTTTTGTATAAAAACTTGTGAACTAACTATGATCAGTTATATGATATGACATATGTATTTGGTTTATTATTATTGTTATGTTACTGTGCATTGTGATTTGATTATAGATTGACAATAGAGATTACATAACTATGGATACTGAAATATGTCTTTGTAACCTATAGATCTTTTGAAATGGGGAAAAATGGCAGAACCTGTCATAAGTGAATACTCATCAGATGAGGACATAACCATCGACGAGCAGATACAATATGTATATGTCGATTCCGAAACCATTCCGATAGTGGAACTTGGGGAAGAAGAAATTGAAAACCACCAATTCGGCATGGTCGACATAGAGGAGTACGAAAGAGTACGAGACCAGGCTGAAAGATTGGATGGTCAATATTGGGAGCTTGTGTTCAAATGTAGGAACCGTGAGCTAGAATTGAGAATCCTAAAGAGACCTATGATTGTCCGAGTTAAGGATAAAATACGCTTCTGGAAGAAAGTGGCTAGTAATCGCAAGAAGAGAGTTAAGTCTTGGATCAAACGTTTGTGCAAATGCTCAACTGAGAATGATCTGGGCTATTATCCGACTCTGCGATACAAAACTATGCTGGAGACACGCTACTTCTCTCCCAATCTGAATCAGGAGTAAAGTGAAAGATTTACACTGCGACAGAGAACATAGCTAAAGATAGCTTAATAATGAACTGATGAAGAACTGTCGTAGGAATATAACTATTTTGTTAAGATCTAGGTATAGTTAAGTTTAGTCTAATTAGTACTGTAGCAACTCGTGTTGTATTGGAAACCACTCTTGATGGATATAGAAGATATCATCAAGTTTTGTATGAAACGATGTAAGGATGTTTTAGTTAATGTATAATATAACTTAGGTTCGATTCGAAATTTCGTGCGAATTATATTCATTTCTATATATACATGTGATAGAAAATTTACCGCGTGATAATTGTTTAAAACCATTTCCTGCAAACTTTGAAAACCTACTACGCCTTAAATTATTGAGTTTATCTTGAATTCCCTAAAACATTGTTTGCGCTTGATCGATGATGAAAAGAAATATGTATTTGGCATTATATAATGACGCCTGGCCAACGTGATTATATTGTACAAAGTACATATGGGTGTTTCAAAGTCGTGCGACATTCAATGTGAAACCTTATTCTTTCAAATTCTCCATACTATTCATTTGATAGACAATGTGAAATCTTGTTCATCACATTCATTATTTTGGCATTGACTTCTGCATTTTATTCATCGCAGAACTGAACCATGCCACCAAAACGAAGAATTACTAGGAACAGTCAGAAGACAACTGTACCCCCTACATCTGAAACCATTCCACCCCCTAACACTGAGGAAACTACTGAGCAGATGATAGCTAGACGCATTGCTGAAGGTATTGCCGAGTATGAGGCAAGTCGAAACCGTGAGAATGGGATTAATAACAGTGGATCGACCCCTGTTAATGCTGAGACTGTTGTGAATACTCGCCGAGGGTGTTCATATAAGACATTTCAGGCATGTAAACCACCTCCTTTCTGTGGCACTGAAGGTGCTATTGGTATTATACACTGGATAGAAAAGATGGATTCTGTGTTGGACATCAGTGACTGTCTACCAGACACTGCGGTGAAATATGTCGCCTGCACTCTAGCTGATAAAGCTTTGACTTGGTGGAACAGTCAAGTCCAGTTGATGGGACGACCAGCTGCTTATTCCATGACATGGGAAACATTGAAGCATATGATGATGGAAGAATTCTGCCCCCGCAGTGAGATGCAGAAAATTGAGACTGAGCTGTGGAACATTGTTATGATTGGTGCTGATATCACTGGCTATACCACCAGGTTCCAAGAACTAGCTCGTCTTGTGCCACATATGGTAACACCTGAATACAAGCGTATTGAACGCTATGTGTATGGACTGGCACCACAAATTAGGAGTTTAGTTACGTCCTCCAAACCTGACACCTTCAGGAGCGCTGTTACCCTAGCGCAGAGTTTGACAGATGAAGCAGTTAGAATGGGGACGCTGACACAGAAAACTGTGCCGGCCAAGGTTGAGCCGAGCGGTGCTGAAGCTGGTAGTTCTGGAAGTAAGAAGCGTAAATGGAATGACCGTCAGGGTCAAACCAACAAGAAAGGATCTGGAAATCCTAAGTCTTATGCTGCTACCATTATAGAACCGAAGCCATACTTGGGTAACAAACCTAAGTGTGATAAGTGTAGCAAACACCACGAGGGTGAGTGTTGGTTTTGCGACAGCTGTAAGGGATGGGGTCACAAAACCCAAAACTGTAAGGTAAACCCTACCCCTAAGGGAAACACTGCTCGCCAAAACCAGGGTTGTTTTGAATGTGGCGACACGAGGCATTATCGAAACCGATGCCCTCGACTCAATAATCAAAACCGTAACGCCAACAACGCCCACAACCGCAACAACAATGGAAACAACCGTGGAAACAACAACAACCGAGCCAACAACAACAATCGGGCTAACAACAACAACAACAACCAGCCAGCTCGTGGACGTGTGTTCATGCTAGGAGCACCAGAGGCACGTCAGGATCCTAACACAGTCACTGGTACGTTTCTAGTAAACAACCACTTTGCTTCTGTGTTATTTGATTCCGGTGCTGATTTAAGTTTTATGTCCACTGAGTTTAGACCACTATTAGAAATCGAATCCCTTAAGCTAGATAACAAATACACTGTAGAGTTAGCCGATGGTAAGTTGATTGAATCAGGAGAAATAGTACCAGGATGCACCTTAACATTGGAAGGACATTCTTTCAAAATAGACTTACTACCGGTAGAACTGGGGAGCTTCGATATAGTGGTTGGTATGGATTGGTTGTCACTGAACCGCGCAGAAATCATCTGTCATGAGAAGATTGTACGGTTACCTTTACCGTCAGGAGAAATGTTGATGATTCACGGAGAAAAGAGTAATCGTGTGGTGAAGACGATTTCATGCATAAAGGCAAATAAGTATCTACGAAAAGGGTACCAAGCATTTTTGGTACATGTTGTGGAAAAGAAACCCGAGGAGCGACGCATAGAAGACGTGGCCGTAGTACGCGACTATCCAGGAGTATTTCCTGACGAGCTACCAGGGTTACCACCTCCACGACAGGTTGAATTTCATATCGACCTAGTGCCGGGAGCTGCACCAATTGCTCGTGCGCCTTACCGTTTAGCTCCATCAGAAATGCAGGAACTGTCTGCACAATTGCAAGAACTGTTGGATTTAGGATTCATCCGACCGAGCTTTTCACCATGGGGAGCTCCAGTTTTATTCGTCAAAAAGAAGGATGGATCAATGCGGATGTGTATCGATTATCGAGAACTGAACAAAGTGACGATCAAGAACCGATACCCATTGCCACGCATCGATGACTTGTTTGACCAGCTACAAGGGTCAAGTTACTACTCAAAGATCGACTTGAGATCGGGTTACCATCAATTAAAGGTACGGGATGAAGATATCCCTAAGACTGCGTTTAGGACTCGATACGGTCATTACGAATTCCTGGTTATGCCGTTTGGGCTAACGAATGCGCCAGCAGTGTTCATGGATCTAATGAACAAGGTATGTAAACCTTACCTGGATAAGTTCGTTATCGTGTTTATCGACGACATATTGATATACTCGCGAACGAAGGAAGACCATGAACAACATCTGAGGCTGATTCTTGAATTACTGGAGAAAGAGAAGCTTTATGCAAAGTTCTCTAAATGCGAGTTTTGGATGCGTGAGGTTCATTTCCTTGGTCACGTGATCAATAACAAAGGAATTCACGTGGACCCATCCAAAATTGAGGCGATTAAGAATTGGGAAGCCCCAAAAACCCCAACTGAGATACGACAATTCCTTGGGCTAGCCGGTTACTACCGAAGATTCATCGAGAATTTCTCGAAGATAGCTCAACCAATTACCGCCCTAACTCAAAAAGACAAGAAGTTTGATTGGGGCGAGAAGCAAGAGAATGCTTTTCAACTACTGAAAGAAAAATTGAGTACCGCACCTATCCTATCATTACCAGAAGGAGTAGAAAACTTTGTTGTCTACTGTGATGCTTCACATCAAGGATTAGGTTGCGTGTTGATGCAAAACGACAAGGTCATTGCATATGCGTCTCGTCAATTGAAGATTCACGAGAAGAACTATACAACGCATGACTTAGAGCTAGGAGCAGTCGTTTTTGCCCTTAAGATTTGGAGACACTACCTATACGGTACAAAGTGTACGATCTTCACTGATCACAAAAGTCTCCAACATATATTTGATCAGAAAGAACTCAACATGAGACAAAGACGTTGGGTTGAACTGTTGAATGATTACGACTGTGAAATCAAGTACCATCCGGGCAAAGCTAATGTAGTAGCGGATGCCTTGAGTCGTAAGGAACGAGTGAAACCTAGAAGAGTTCGAGCCTTAGGACTGACGATCCACTTGGATCTGAATTCCCAAATTCGTGATGCTCAACAAGCAGCCTTTACTCCAGAACGTATGAAGGACGAATCCCTCAAAGGGATGGAGAAACAACTGGAGTCTAAGGAAAATGGAGTATTGTACTTCATGAATCGAATTTGGATTCCTTGTGTTGATGAGCTACGTAGTCTAGTATTGGACGAAGCTCATAAGTCCAATTACTCGATACATCCTGGTGCTGATAAGATGTACCAAGATCTGAAAGGATTTTATTGGTGGCCTGGCATGAAAAGAGACATTGCCACCTATGTTAGTAGATGTCTGACTTGTGCAAAAGTTAAGACTGAGTACCAAAAGCCGTCTGGGCTTTTGCAACAACTTGAGTTGCCCAAATGGAAATGGGAACACATCACGATGGATTTTATCACGAAACTACCGAAAACATCATGTGGAATGGACTCCATATGGGTGATTGTCGACCGACTTACAAAATCATCTCACTTCCTAGCCATCAAAGAGACAGATAAGATGGAAAAGCTGGCTAGAATCTACATAAAAGAAGTTGTTTCTAGACATGGAGTTCCATTATCTATCATCTCTGATAGAGATGCACGATTCACCTCTCGCTTCTGGCAAACACTGCAACAAGCTTTAGGCACTAGACTTGACATGAGTACCGCCTACCATCCACAGACTGATGGTCAAAGCGAGCGAACGATACAAACGCTTGAGGACTTGCTAAGAGCCTGCGTGATTGATTTCGGAGGAAATTGGGATGTTCATCTCCCTTTAGCCGAATTCTCGTACAACAATAGTTATCATACGAGCATTCAAATGGCACCTTTCGAGGCGTTGTACGGACGCAAGTGCCGATCCCCACTCTGTTGGGCAGAGTTGGATGACAGACAGTTATCAGGTCCTGAGATAGTCCAAGAGACAACGGATAAGATATCTCAAGTGCTTAATCGATTGAAAACAGCACGAGACCGACAAAAGAGTTATGCAGACAATAGACGGAAACCTTTAGAGTTTCAAGTAGGTGACAAAGTCCTACTCAAAGTGTCTCCTTGGAAAGGAGTTGTACGATTTGGGAAACGTGGTAAACTAAATCCACGTTACATTGGACCTTTTGAGATCCTAGCAAGGATTGGTCCTGTAGCTTATAAGCTTAAGCTGCCGCAAGAACTTAGTAATATTCACGACACGTTTCACGTGAGTAATCTTAAGAAGTGTCTATCCGATGAAGCGTTAATCATACCTCCCGACGAAATTTATGTCGACTCAAAACTCAACTTCGTGGAGGAACCGCTTGAAGTAATGGATACGAAAACACAGAAGCTCCGAAACAGTCGAATCAAACTTGTCAAAATTAGATGGAACTCGAAAAGAGGCCCAGAGTACACCTGGGAACGTGAAGACGAGATGCGCAAGAAGTATCCCCACCTATTTGAACCCGTGACCACGACTCACGACACAAATTAAATCTCGGGACGAGATTTCCCTAACGGGGGGAGAATGTGACAACTCTCCAAATTAGGTATTAATTAACAATTAAGCATGTGCATTCTTACGCTAATTTCCTGATTTAGTTTTAACAAAACTTTTTAACGCGATGTAAGCCTAGCAAGCCCGGTACTTTTAAACAAAAAGTAATACGTAATACGTAGGTATTAAAAGTTACGTACAAATATATCGGAACAAACCCGACAAAAATAAATAACAAAAGTTTCGTGACAGAAAAATAATTAATAACTTAATTATTAATTACGAGTATTTATATATCTATAACAAATAGATAAAATGGTCTAAATATACGTTTAACATAAAACGTATTATAACACGAACAGAAACAATTCTAAAACGCTCATAAAAGGTCGAATCATAAAAATACAAATTTTCTCATTCGTTTGGAAGAAGTTAGAACATTACCTCAAAATATGGAATCCTAAATTAACTGAGATTTTGCGCTCAAATTGTTGCGCGCAGTAAAATGTACAAAATTGTACAACTATTTAAAATAATGATAACATCATTATTCTGATCATAAATAACGAACCAGGAGAACACCTACAAAATAAAAATATAAATTATTAATTTTTATATTGCTATAATTATACCCGTACTCGAAATTGAGGTGCCAGAATTTGGCACCTAACTCAAATAATTGAGCAGACACCTTTCTATTTCATACCATACTCGTTTGCCTCCATTCCCATTTTCCTCTGTGATCTTCTCATTTCTCACACACACACAATCATCAACATCCTTCTTCTTCTTTAAATCATTTGGAGCAACAACAAGATCAGGAACAACAAGCAGCAACATCATCATCATCATCAACCGTATCATCATTCTCACCATTTTCACTTTGTAAGGAAAACTTCACAACCTTTGATTTCTCTACTTATAATTCGTTTATAACATGTTTATATAACATAATCTACACATATAACATATATACTTGATGATTAATATGTTTGTTCTTGAAATGAGTTTATAAAAGGGTAAATGGCGGATATAAGCAACGTACTTTCACTTTTGTTCACATATAAGCAATCTACTTTTTATATTACCGAGTTAAGCAACGTACTCTTAAGAAACAAAATTTAAGAGTAACTTACTTACTTAAGTCGAAACAAAATTAAAAGTAGATTGCTTATATGTGAACAAAAGTGAAAGTAGATTGCTTAACTCGAAACAAAATTTAAGAGTACGTTGCTTAACTCGGTAATATTAAAAGTAGATTGCTTATATGTGAACAAAAGTGAAAGTACGTTGCTTATATCCGCCATTTACCCTTTATAAAACCAAAACTACAAAACAAAAATCGACACAAGAAACCTTGTTAACATGATATAATAACTTGTAAAAACGACATGTAACATGTATATAAACGTTTGGTATTGATGTATAATGGTTTAGAACCAAGTTGATCTGTGTATATATAATATCAGACACGAACAGGGGACTGAAACGAGCCACGAATACGGCGGATTCAAGGGAATCCGGCAGATTCCCGTGTCCAACCCGCACACAAACCTTCGGCTAATACGATGAACGAGTAAAAGACACGGGTGAATACGGCGGATTCAAATGAATCCGGCGTATTCCAAAACTTCACACGAACTATCTGATGAACACAAACGAATCCGGCGTATTCGATTTAATCCGGCGGATTCCCCCGAACTTGATTGAATACGGCGGATTTGCTCGAATCCGGCGTATTCCGACTTTTGACTTGAATCCGGCGGATTCTTTTAAATCCGGCGGATTCCCGTGTCTGGTCAACACTTTGACTTCTATTTTTAAACAACAAACGATTCCGCTAACGATTCCATTTATACGATACATTTACGAGACATTGTAAACTATTAATAAAACATTAATGTGATATATCCGAGACACGGACTTTGGACTTATTTATTTCGCACGAACAAACGATATATGACATATATATATATATATATATATATATACGAACTTTGTAAAATTATACGATTTGAATACGATTACATTATCGGGATATTCAAGACTTACTAGACAAACGTAGTGATATTAAAAACAAATGACATTCGTTTTATAAAAACAATCTAAGTTTTAAAACAAATAAAACTTGCAACCTTTTTAAAATACGAAACGACGTATTACAATATATGTATATATATATGAGAGCACACAGTATATATAGACACAAACGTATATGTTTTCTTAAACAAATGAAAACTTATATATTTTGTTATACGTGAACAATGTATTTATTAAACGTATATACCTACAACACTTAAAAATATATATATTCACAAATATATATATACGAATGAAACAAAACGACCTTCCGTTAAATAGATAACTACATATTGGTTTGTACACTTAACAAGTATACGACAAGAGAAATAATAACAATATTTCAACGCAATGTTATTAATAAAGTTAACAACTTATATTATTAAGAAATAAACCACTTCTTCAAACAAACAAACTGTTAACATAAGTGATTAAAACAAATCAAACGTACTTATGTTAATATATTTATTGTATATAGGTTAACAAACCTTGGGCAATTATCCTTTTGGCTGCTAGCTTTCATACCGAGCAAAACTACAGTGAGTTCACAGCCCCTACTTTACAAATGTTTTATACTTTTAAACATAGGGGTGTAAACATAGAAACTGCATGCTAAACACATGCAGCAAATTATATAAATGCTTTATTTGCTTTATATAACTGTTTGATATGAAATATTATTTCACAACTGTTTTAGGAATTAGACAACAAATCCTAGTACGGACCAGACTTGAGATGTGTGCATGAAAGACCTTATGTCATGCAGACTATAACCATTCGCTAGGTGACTCTAGCCACTGAGTATACGAATAGTACTATTGCCGTGACGACCCTCCTGTGAATGGAGCGTATACTTAACTGTCCTTCAGGCAAGAAACATAAGTTTTGGTTGTGGTTTGGTTATATGGTTAGGTCGCGTTACTTTAACCTGCGAGGTTTAGCTCACCTTTCAGGGAATTATAGTCTAAGCATTCCCACTTATTATTTAGGATGAACTTATCCTACAGCTGTTTTACTTCAGTACACATACTAATTATATTTATATTCTGGTAAACAACCAGACATACATTTTGGGTAACAACCCACATAAAACTATATTTTAGGGTAACTATCCCTACAATCTTATAAATTGCAAAACCTGCAAACATTTGTTTATTGAATAACCATTCAATATTCTAAACATAAATGGTTTAACATACTACATACTTATACAAAACCTGTGAATTCACTCAACATATTTGTTGACGACTCTCTTTCTATGTTTTACAGGAAATTAGCTACGTAAGTAAGGATCGCATGCATACAGGATGGACAACCCTGGACTACTTAGGATGCCATATATTTTGGGACAGCTTTTGAGGATTTCCTCTGTATTACTGCAGACATTGCAGTTATACTTATGAAATCTTGTTTTAACATATGTATTGTAAAACTTAAATGTTTTAAACTCTATTACTACTGTACGACTTACATAGTCGTACTACTTTTGTAACAACTGTTTAAATTGGCATCCTTTATATATTATGTTCTGTATGATCATATGCTCTGATACGATGAATGCACAATTGTAACGTCATCATCCCCGCTGTTAAACTGTTTACAAATAATACTTCCGCTAATCATAACTTGCTTCCGCTAAACATTAAATAAACGCAATTACCGATTTTGGGGGTGTGACATAAAAAACCCGACTCATATGGGTTGCACGGGGTACAGAGGGTTTTATCATGAACATTGGTGTCGAAAGTCTCCCAAGTGGATATTTTGATGCATCAAAAGTTCAAACGTTGGGTTAATATGGGTACTTCTTGTGCGGATCGGGTTGGGTTAACATGATACACTTTTTGCCCAAATTAATTTTATAAATTTTTAGGGTCATAATATATGATTACAACATCTTAATGTTTGCTACTGAAATAATAAGGTAAAACTAATTGTTTGTTATTAAAAATAATAATGCAATATGTAATTGCAAATAGTTGTACTTACTTTTCATTTTCTAACTACATATAGAGATATTTCGTAAATAACATTAGTCAATATAAATTTCGAAATTCTTCTTATATTATTTCACTATCTGTAAATTAAACCATCTCTTATTATTGCAGGTGATTTAATGGTCGACGATGTGAATCCAGTTCCTTCATGTGTGTTTGAATTTTGCTATTTTAAGTGAAACATTATTTTCAACTACCTTTTTATGTACTCTTTCACGTCACTATATGAATACGGTATTTATAATGTACCCATATATATTGACATTGCGTATTTTTAATTTTCTATGATTTTGGTTTAAGCGTTGTTCATCATATTACTTCATATTATTATTATTTCTTTGATATAAGACGTATATTTCGCATCAAATATACAAAGGTTATTGACAACCATTTTTCATCGATTTCAAATACATTGCCGCAGCATCGCGCGGGTTACCAGCTAGTATACATAGATAGGCCTCGTTTCCGCTCAATATCTTAGGCTATATTATATATATTATTATATGGATATAGGCCTCATTCCTTCTAACGCTTTGTCTCAGAATGGCAAACACACCACCCGGTTCGTCGCGCTCTTATCCGTACGAATCACAAAACTCCAGGGTAGCTAGGAGGGACACCAGGTCGCCTCGAGCTAGCCCATATTCCACTCACCTCACTCTACCGGATTTAGCCGCTAGACTCCACCGCCACGAGCAACGACTCCATGTCATGGATGTCGAACTCCAAGAAACCAACGAAAACTAATGACTCACATCACTTGAACGTATCAATCAAGTCTCCGAGGATCACGAAAACACTGTTAACAACATGGACATTCTCCGCAACTAAGTGGGAGAAACCGTCGAAACTATGGAGATTCTCCACAATCAAGTAATTGGCAACCGAAACGAAATCTCCGTCCTACAATCAAGGTTGAACCAGTGCGAGACACGTCTAAGGGAAACCGAGGACGCCCTCCGAATGGCTAACAGACTCGCAGAATCTGTGGACCATCTCACCGCACTGCTGCCACAACTTAATCTACGTCAGAATTAGCTTAGACTGAATCTGTACTCTATTATGCTTCGTAGGACCTATGTAATTCGACTGGATGTAACAATTCCCGGTACCATTGTAAAAACATCTAAGTCTGTAACTTTTGGAACCAGCAACTCGAAATTGTCTATCATCTTTGGATTCGTAATATCAATTGACAATTTCCCTCGATTATTCTATATTATTGATTTTTACATTGTGATGTTGTATATTACCGCTTTTATATATATACATCTGTTGTAATTATCACTCTAGTGTTATTTCTCATGTACCCTTTGTTTCTTTCTTGAAGAATCATGCCGCCAAAGAAGAAAAGTTACAGTGATGCTGAACTCAATGCCATCGTTTCCTGAGCCGTAGCCGATGCACTGGCCGCACGGGGCTCACAACGAACCAGTGACCAAACTGTTGATACCACCCCTGTTGTCAAACCTTGTTCCTACAAGGATTTTCTTAGCTGCAAACCACTCTACTTCAAGGGCACGGAAGGTGCTATTGGTCTAATAAGATGGATTGAACGTATGGAATCCGTCTTCAACCTCTGCAACTGTGCTGAGGATAACAAGGTCAAATTTTTTGCTTACACCTTTCAGGAAGGTGCACTTACATGGTGAAACACCCGCGCAAACTCTGTGGGCATCGAGATAGCAAACCAACTTCCTTAGGCCGAATTGAAGAAAAAGCTAAGGGAGAAATATTGTCCTGAAGAAGAACTGCACAGGTTGGAGGAAGAGTTCTGGCACCTGACTGTGCAGGGAACTGATATTGTTGGGTATACTACCAAATTTCAGCAATTCGCTTTGTTATGCCCGGGTTTGGTTGATCCGGAGGAAAAATGCATCAAGAGATACATCCGCGGCCTTCCGGAGAATATCCAAGGAAACGTCGCCTCATCTAAGCCAACCACTATTGAGAGTGCAATCCGGCTAGCACACGAACTCATGGCACTGATTGTTAGCCGTGAGACACCTCTCCCATCCTCCAACAACAACAAACGCAAATCATCCGAAAACCCCAACAACCAAAACAAGAAACTCAATGCCATTCAAGTTTACAACACCAATTCTGAGCCCAAGCGTGGCTACACTGGGGGCAGGCCATACTGCTCCAAGTGTAACTACCATCATGACGGTCCATGTAGTACTCCTTGCAACAACTGCAGGCGGTACGGACATCTGGCCAAGGATTGTCGAGCCCCCAAAACCAACAACAGCTCCTCAAGTAGCAACACCAGACAACCCAAATCCTGCTACGAGTGCGGGGACACTGGACATTTCAGAAGTGAATGTCCTAAGCTGACGAACAAGGGCAACAATAACAACAACAACGCCAGAGGTAGAGCCTTCATACTCAATTCTAGGGACGCCCTTCAAGACCCGAATGTGGTCTCGGGTATGTTCCTCCTCAACAATTTATCTGCTTCTGTTCTGTTTGATACTGGTGCTGATAGAAGCTTTATTTGTGATGAGTTTCATCCACTGCTTGACATCATCCCAATTGCCCTAGATGTTAAGTACACTGTAGAACTAGCGAACGTCAAACTTATAGAAACCAATAGTGTGATACCTAATTGCACTTTAAATCTAGCCGACGAAACCTTCTCAATTGATCTTATGCCTGTCAAAATTGGAAGTTTTGACGTTATCATTGGTATGGACTGGTTGTCCAAATACCGCGCAGAAATCATTTGCTACGACAAGGTCGTTCGTATTCCTCTCGCCGTCGGTAAAACTTTGGTCATACAGGGGGAGACCGGTGGGACGAGACTAAACATCATATCTTGTTTGAAAACTCGAAAACTTCTGAGAAAAGGTTATCCAGCAATCCTCACGCACATCATGGAGAAAAAGTCGGAAGAGAAGCGACTTGAGGATGTGCCCATCGTTCGAGACTTTCCAGAAGTCTTTCCCGAAGAACTGCCTGGTCTACCACCACCACGAAAGGTTGAGTTCTCAATCGATCTGGTGCCAGGTGCTGCACCTGTGGCCCGAGCACCATACCGTTTAGCCCCATCCGAACTTCAGGAGTTATCCACCCAATTACAGGAACTCCTGGAAAGAGGATTCATTAGACCGAGTTATTCACCTTGGGGAGCCGCGGTCTTATTCGTGAAAAAGAAAGACGGTTCATTCAAAATGTGTATCGACTACCAAGAGTTGAACAAGTTAACCGTCAAGAACCGATATCCACTTCCCCGAATAGATGACCTGTTTGACCAACTTCATGGGTCGAGTTTTTATTCAAAGATCGATCTTCCGTCAGGTTATCACCAGCTACGTGTTCGAGACACCGATATCCCGAAAACTGCTTTCAGAACCCGTTACGGGCATTATGAATTCCAGGTGATGCCATTCGGTCTAACTAATGCACCGGCTGTATTCATGGACCTTATGAATCGGGTGTGCAAACCTTATCTCGATAAGTTTGTCATTGTCTTCATTGACGACATCCTCATATACTCGCGAAACGAACAGGAACACACGCAACATCTCAAAACCATCCTAGAACTAGACACGAGGAGCTATACGCTAAATTCTATAAGTGTGAGTTCTGGATGCAAACCGTTCAATTCCTTGGACACGTTATCGATAGTCAAGAAATTCATGTAGATCCTTCAAAAATCGAAGCTATCAAGTGCTGGCAAGCACCTACCACACCGACCGAAGTACGACAGTTTCTAGGATTTGCCGGGTACTATCGGCGATTCATCGAGAACTTCTCTAAAATAGCTCAACCACTCACGACATTGACTCGGAAAGACAAAAAGTTCGATTGGACTGATAAACAAGAGTCAACATTCAACTCCTGAAACAAAAGCTTTGCAGTGCTCCTATTTTATCATTACCCGAAGGCACCGATGACTTCGTGGTATACTGCGATGCTTCTCATCAAGGTCTCAGTTGCGTTATGATGCAACAAGACAAAGTCATTGCTTACACCTCACAACAGCTAAAAATTCAGGAAAAGAACTACACCACTCATGACCTCGAACTTGGTGCTGTCGTGTTCGCTCTCAAAATCTGGAGACGTTACCTCTACGGCACTAAGTGCACAATCTTTACCGACCACAAAAGTCTCCAACACATATTCGATCAAAAGGATCTCAACATGAGGCAAGGTCGATGGGTCGAGTTGCTTACCGATTACGATTGCGAAATCAAATACCATCCAGGGAAGGCAAACGTTGTTGCCGATGCCTTCAGTCGAAAGGAACGATCGAAACCACTTCGAGTCCGAGCCCTCAGTATGACTATCCATAATGATCTCAACATTCAGATTCTCGCTGCTCAACTCGAAGCTCGCAAGCCCGATAACATAAAAAACGAAGCCTTGCGGGGCATGGACAAACAATTCGAAATCAAACCTAACGGAGTTAGGTACTTTTCTAATCGAATCTGGTTGCTTGGTTTTGGGAACCTGCGAGACTTGGTGATGGATGAAGCTCACAAGTCGAAATATTCTATTCATCTAGGATCCGACAAAATGTATCACGGCATCAAGGAATTCTATTGGTGGCCAAACATGAAAGCTGAAATCGCCACATACGTCAGCAAGTGTCTTACTTGCTCGAAAGTCAAAGCTGAATACCAAAAACCTTCTGGTTTACTTCAACAACCCAGCACTCCTGAATGGAAATGGGAACAAATCTCCATGGATTTCATAACCAAACTACCCAAGTCATCGAGCGGTTGCGATACCATTTGGGTGATCGTCGATCGTCTCACAAAATCTGCTCATTTCCTGGCAATCAAGGAAACCGATAAAATGGAACGCCTCACACGAATCTACATCAAAGAAATCGTAACCCGTCACGGTGTTCCAATCTCGATTATCTCCTATAGGTATAGTCGCTTCATATCTCACTTTTGGCAATTACTCCAGAAATCATTGGGTACCCGTCTTGATATGAGTACCGCATACCACCCTCAAACCGACGGCCAAAGTGAACGAACTATTCAAACACTGGAAGATATGCTACGAGCTTGCGTAGTTGACTTCGGTGTAAACTGGGAAAAACACCTACCATTGTGCGAGTTTTCGTACAACAACAGCTACCATACCAGTATTGGAGCTGCACCTTTCGAGGCACTGTACGATCGTAAGTGCCGGTCACCTATCTGTTGGAAAGAAGTGGGAGATAGCCAACTCACTGGTCCGGAAATCATTCATAAAACCACCGAGAAAATCGTTGGTATCCAAAACAAACTCAAAGCCGCACATGATCGTCAGAAAAGTTATGCTGACGTGAGACGCAAACCACTCGAGTTCCAGGTTGGGGATCGAGTGCTCTTAAAAGTATCGCCTTGGAAAGGCGTAATCCGATTCGGCAAACGCGGGAAGTTAAATCCCAAGTACATTGGACCATTCGAGATCCTCGAGAGGATAGGTCCAGTGGCATATCGATTGCAGCTGCCACCCGAGCTCAGCAGTGTGCATCCCACTTTTCACATTTCTAACTTGAAGAAATGCCTGTCTGATGAGACACTCATTATTCCACTCGATGAAATTCGTGTTGACGACAAGCTTCACTTTGTTGAAGAACTCGCCGAGATCATGGACCGTGAGGTCAAACAACTCAAACAAAGTCGTATTCCCATCGTAAAGGTCAGGTGGAATTCGCGGCGTGGTCCGAAATTCACCTGGGAACGGGAGGATCAGATGCGACTCAAGTACCCTCAGTTATTCACTGATTCTACATCAAACCCGACTTCGAACTAAATTTCGGGACGAAATTCTTCTAACAGGGGGAGAATGTGACACCCGTCAAATTAGGACTAGTAATTAGTGTCTAATCAAGTGTAATACATGTAATTAGTTCTGTGTTAGGCTAATTAATGTATCAATATATATATATATATACTGTTAAATATATATACAATTATGCGATTTGATTAAATCGTACAAGTTTCAAATCAAATGTAATTCGGTTAAATTAAATACGGACGTTGGTGAACAATTTTATTAAATAATATAACATTATTTAATAACGCAATTATATCCAAAATATTAATTCTATAATATTTCGTATTCATTTCGTATCGTACAAACAAAGCCAACGCGATTAAAAATATTATACGCGCAAACAATCCAAAATAAAGATAAGTTATATTTTATAACTCAAATATAAAATATTTATTGAAATACTTCAACCAAGATAACGAGTAATTTTTCGTATTTTACAATGTATATTTAAACGCGTATTAAATTAATTAAACGTTTAAACGACCGGGGAAACGAACACCGCACGTAACGCGAATACACGGAATTAAAAATGGAGACCCACATCTCGGTGGGCCCCCATCGAAAATCAGCCAAAATGGGGGGGGGGGGGGGGGGATCCCACCCATTTTCATTATCATCATCATCTCTATCTCTTTCCTCTCTCTTTTATCTCTAACCTTCACCACCACCACCATCTCAAAAATCACAAAATAACACTACAAAACGACCTCGAATCCTTACGCTCATTTGGAAGAAAAGAACCACCGCGTCACGATCTACAATCCTATCTTTTCGGTATCTCTCGACGTTAACTCGTAAGTTTCCGATAAAACTCGAAAACACTCCAATTTCGTTTATTTTTAGATAAATGTTGTTTCTACAAGCTTAAAATGTCCAAATATGGGTTGGGTAAAAGATTTGGACCAAACGTTGCCCGGAAAACACGTTTTCGACAAAATTTCCAGCCATCAGACGTAAGTGTCGCATAGACCCGTGCAGCGTAGCGTCACTTAATGCGTCACTTAAGTGACGCACTGAGTGTCGCTAAAAGCCCTAATTTTGCGTCACTTGTATAAGTGCCGCATAAAACCCCATTTTCCCGGCACTGCCTAAGTGTCGCAATTTCAATATCCGTCACTCAAGACCGACACTTCTAGCGTCACTTGTTTAAGTGACGCCTATAATCGAAATCCGATTTCATACGACACTAGCCCTTAGTGACTCATGATCTTTATACCGACACTTACAACCGACACTTCCTTAAGTGTCGCCCTCTATGCGTCACTTGCACAAGTGACGCCATTAGATCAAAATCTGTCATTTTATGCGACACTTCCAGAGTGTCGCCTAAACCCTAAGTGTCGCTATAAGTGACGCTAAAAACAGAAGGTTTGCAACCATTTTTATACTAAGTGTCGAACTTATAAAACTTCAAACTATTATACGATACGACTTTTAAAACACATTGGGGTATGCTTTCTAAGTATAACACTTCGAAAACAAGATAATAATGTTGAGATTATTATTACAAACAATCACCAACGGGCCGTACACGTTTTCTAAACTCAAACCAATCAACCAAGTCGTAGTAACTTGGACAAGTTAATCAACCAAATCGTAGTAATTTGGACATTCTAGTTGGACGAACAACTACAAAGGTAGTCTTTATAGATACCTACTCATGTTAATAACCATCGCGTGTCGCGGACACCCTCAGGTTACAAGTCTTCGAACATCATCACTCGGCTAATCAACTCAAGTTTATTAAGTTAAACTCTCAAGACTCAGGTGAGTCTCATGGCCCCTATTTTACTGTTTTACTCAGGGGTGTGATATCAATGCTCGTTTTATTTACAATTGAACGCAAGTACAAATCAAAATCAAATACTGCATGAGTTGTTTTCACTAATCAATTTAAAGCCCTACACAACATAGTTTGGTAATACGTAGTAGCGTTAATGTTAGTGTATGATACCATATAGGATTGACAATCCTCGTCCGGGTTAGCAAGCACTAACTGGTCAAACGGACTCATTAGCATTTGTGTAGACAAGTGTGGATTAGGCACTCGTAGGAGGCACCTCGATCGGAATTCTTTCATTGGACCCGACCCCCAAGTTAAGCTCAGACTATGTGCTCATGACTGTATAGTTACTTTTATTTTGCTTTATTGCAACTTAAATTCAATTAAATCTTGCGGTTCATTCAATATGTTTTGACATATAAACCTGTGAGCTCACCAGCGTTTCGCTGACCCATTTTAGCTTGTATCACAGGTACCTAGCAGTAGTTTGGACTGCCCAATAGGATACTTAACTTGTGTCATCATGCAAACTATCAGAGATTTAGCTGCATTATTATATTTTGTATAAATTAATTATGTATTTAAATCTCTCAATTTCAAGCCGAGCTAATGTACTTAATATTTTGATGTAAACATTTGTTTAATCAATACAAGTTTAAAACGACGCATGTAGTGGTCGTTCATTATATCTTTGTGCTGTGATTATCGTATTAGTCGCGCCCCGACCCGATTCGCTTCCGCCACCCGAAATTTGGGGGTGCGACATTGACCCCCAACATCAATTATCTCACAAACGACAAATCGAAAAATTATGAAAATTGCACCATAAAATTCAGTGTTTTCTTCTCTTCGATTTGTCGTTTTTCATGGCATACTTTCGACGACTTTTTTATTTCCATCTTTTTTGGTGGGTTTCACATTTACTAACACATGTGTTAAAGTGTTGCGTTTAGGGTTTGGGGGTTAGGGTTTAGGGTTTAGGGTTTAGGGTTTGGGGTTTGGCCAAACCCTAAACGCTTTACAAAACTCTAAACCATAAATCATACTAAACCCTAAACCCTGCTAAACCCTAACCCTAAACCCTGCTAAACTCTAACCTTAAATCCTAAACCTAACTCTAAACCCTAACCCTAACCCTAACCACAAATCAAATGTACAAACAATCGGTAACACATGTGTTACTAATTTTTAAAACCCATCAAAAAATGAAAAAAAAAGTTGTCAAAAGTATGCCTTGAGGGACGGCATATAGAAGAGGAAAAAACCCTGAATTTTTTATGGTGTAATTTTCATGATTTTTCGACATACCGTTTGTGAGATATTTGAGTTTTAAAAATTGTGGGGAAATGGGTATTTGATGAAAATGAGTGGTTGAGATTGATTCCCCTATTCTCACTCTAAATTGATGTACTCATTTGAACTCTACTCATTCAACATAATACAAGTCAAAGTTAAATACGTTCGTCAAAAATCCCAATGCGGTTAATCGGAAATACTAAAGGCATTTTTTAAAAAGATGTTAACAAGATGGATATTAAACTAAAATTAATTAAGAAATAAGTCATGCAAATCTAAAAATGACTAATAAATAAATATTATATAGGGTAAGGTTCCTATGACTTAATGTGAACACCTTATAAATAAGAGTAATGAGAACATGAGGCACAATGATCATTTTGACTCATCTATTATTTTATTTCGGATTATCTCTCTTGAATATTCTGTTAGCTTAAAAATAAAAAAGCTTTTATATCTGAGTTTTTTGAACTTAAATCTATCTTTAAATCATGTTTAGCTTTTCTGAGCATAAAATTATACCCATCAATTAAAATTTTTTTGTTCGATGAATCTTTGATTAATTTGATGAAAGATGCACACGAACTTTATTGTGCATTTGATGAATGAACAAGTCATCTACTCTTCTACTCTATTTATCATAATAAAATACAAAATTGAAAAAATCTTTTGACTAATTTTTAAATGGAGAAATCCTGATTCCTAACCTTATAATTCGAAAGTCAACATGAACATCTATGCGTCCGTTTATTTGCTGATGTCGTAATATTCTCTACTCAACCCAAAAAGACATTAATAACCCTCCTAATCTCATTCTGATTTGGATTTGATTTTAAATTTCAATTTCAATTAAATTTCAATTAAGCTTAAAAAACAAGAACGAAAACAATGCCATTTACCAATACAATTAAATTAACAATTAACAAAAAAACAATAAAATAAAATAAAATAAAAAAACCTAAACCAACTAATCAGTGTCAGTTAACAATCTACTCATATTATATAAACAAATTACAAATATATGTATTATAAATACTATAACAATAATATTACATATAATACTAACTTTAAGCCAACTTATTGTTATGGATATATTAAGAGTATACATATATTATTACATCATAACAATAAAAATAATAATTAATTGTGACGTATAGCAAAATTATTGCTACATTTACTTATTATAACAATTTGATTAAGAGTAGATTATTATAGTATTCCATTTACTAAAATGGAATACATATAACAAAATTTAATGATACATTTTTTGGATCAATTAGACAAAGTCATTATACTCTATTCCATATAAGGATTACTCATGCATTATGAGACACATAAACACAGCATATATACATAATTTTTAATATATATTTGTTTATCTTTCTAAGAGTAATCTACATCATCTATACAATAAGCATTCAATATATATCGGTTTATCTTTCTAAGAGTAATCTACATCATCTATACAATAAGCATAGTTTAAAAACTCTAACACGTAAATAATACTGACGAAGATAATAATCGCCATGTACATTTTCCAGTTTAAAATCGTTAAATGGATTTAAGTTAGTTAGCATGAATATATACTGGATCCCTGTTTACGAGTTAGCTGCATATCATGACGTTATCCACAAATAGATACATATTTTATCATTCTCGGGCAGAAGAGTTACGGGTCTATCACACTGATAGCCATTTATGTAGGGCTGGAAATTTCCGACACGACCCGACACCCGACACGAATCGACTCGAAAATAAGCAGGTTGGGTCGAGATTTTTTGACCTACGGACCCGTCAACCCGAAACCCGTCAACCTGCTATTTATTTGGGTCGGGTTCGAGTCACCTAATGGGTTTTTGGGTTGACCCGACAACCCGAATAAATCATAAATATAGTTAAAAATTCAAAAGTTTATTTTAATTTAATAGATCAAAGTGTTTAATGATGTTATAACATTAGATATTAGTAAACATATTAGGTAATATGATATTTTTTGGCACTTTATAAATACTTTTATGCTTATTAATGACGAATTATAAATTTCGAGATTGAACCACGTGACCTATTTGACCCGAAATTGACCCATTAACTAAAAGTGACCCGAATTTTTTTGATATAACTAAAAAAATGGGTAAACTGGGTCGGGTCAGGGTTACGTTGGGTTGAAAAACTCAACCAGATTAGAAAATCAGGTCGGGTTTGAGTCGACTACTTTTGACCCGCCAACTCGATAACCCGAGCGGGTTAACTCGACCCAACCCAAATTGCCACCCCTACATTTATGTATCAATATTTTATATACTCGGACAAAAACAGTGAACGATATTTTTTTTAAAATAATTGGAGAGTTAATGTAATTACACTTCGAACATTTTCAGTTACTCCGTATTATTTTATTATTCGAACATAAATTAAATTAGGTAGACGTTCTTGTTGTTTCTTTCGATGTATGTATTTAAGTTAACCTCGAACTACTAAAAAGGTTATTGGCCTAGCAGTATTGAAGTTGCCCTCCAACCAAGTGATGGAGGGTTGAGTCCAGAGATAGATAAATTTAAATGTTGGTGAAAAGATGTAAATATTTTGTGATGATTGCGCGTAAGTCATTTTCGTTTAAAAAAACCGTAACTTCAAAGAAAATACTCTTTTGGCATGTTTTGGAGGAGGGGATAACAAGAAGTCTTGTTAAATTAATTATTTATACTTCGTACTACGTATTTATTTATTGTATTCTTTTGAAAAAGATAAGAAACCAACCAAAACATTTCAGTGACATCATGAATTCCACTTTCAAACTTGGATGCCTGCAAATAGGGCTGGCAACCAACCCGTGAACCCGAAACCCGACACGAACCCAACCCGAATATTATAAGGTTAGGGTCGGGATTTATGAGGCGCTAACCCATCAACCCGAAACCCGCCAACTCGATATTTTTTTGGGTCGGGTCTGGGTTAGCAAATGCATTTTTGGGTTGAACCCGACAACCCGAAATTCAGTTAATATCATTATAAATTTATTTTAATTTAAGTATGACACATAATTTAGACCTTTTCAGTTACTGATTTATAATTTTTTCTTTGATATCTTTACGTTTTGATATAAGTTAGTGAATTAATGATGTTTTGATGATCAATTCAAATTGATATAATATTATTTTTATTAATTTTGAAAATTTATAATTATTTATGCTTATAAATGATTAGCTATTTTTTTCAAAAGATTGATCAATGTAACTTAATTGACCCAAAACCGACCTTAAAATTCGAAAATAACGTGAAATTTTGTTGAATTATTAGCAATTCGGGTTGGGTCGGATTGGGTTCGGGTTGTCGGGTTTTGGGTTGGGTTGAAATACCCAACCCGATTTTAAAATCAGGTTGGGTTCGGGTTGACCATTTCTGACCCGCCAACTCGAAAACCCGAACCCGCCAACCCGACCCAACCCGAATTGCCACCCCTACCTGCAAACAAAAACCACTTCTGTATCAGCGTCACCACTACTTCTAGTTGCCATCAGCTTTGACCTGTACCATCTTAGAGAGTTTATTTTATTTATATATTTAGAGTAATATAAGTGATATACACAAATAAGACAGGATTTGGTGATGGGGAATTCAGAGTTGATGCTGTTTCTGGTACTCAGCTTCACCATTCTCTTCAGATTTGCAGACTCTGTGGTTCCACAACAAGAAGGTAATTCACATTTTTTTCTTTTTTTAAGTGTATGCTTTTCTTAAAATTTTCTAGTATTTAACCTGCATATGAGGTCTATTGTATAGTTATTTTCTTGTAAGTGTATGTGTGTGTGTATTCTGGATGTCAATAGTGGTTTAAGTGTGACCAAAACCCTAAAATGTCAATTGACCTTGATCTATTGGTCAAACCGGTCTAGAGGTTAATCAGGTTGGTTTCTAGCTTCAATTTTTAGTGTTTGTTACACATGTACAAGACATATATGTAAAGTAAATCTGTTGATGAGTTTTGCCTATGTATCCATTTATGAATATTTCGGTGCATACTACTTTTACTCGAGATTTACTGTATGATATTGTTGTGTAATATTATTGTTGACGAATATTACACGTAAAAATGTTTGCTTTCGTGCTCCATTCGAAAAAACATGATTCCTCATAGATCCTTGGGCTGGGTTATACTAAATCCAACAATTACATTGTTATTATTCTTATTGTCATCATATTATTAAAAATGTCATGAGTTTGTATGTAATTGTTTTATTATTTCGGTAGTTAACCTTCTTAAATGGACCTAATTTGTGCATTATTCTTGTTCAGTGGAGGCTGTTGATGAAGTTATGACAAGAATGGGTGCAACAAATTGGAGGTTAAATGGCAACTCTTGTCAACTTGAACAAATCTCTGTATGGGAAAAGCCTCACCCGGAAGCTGAGGCCAGCGTCCAATGTGACATTGACTGCAACAATGATAACTCCACTGATTGTCATGTTGTAACCATGTATACTTCCTCTCTTGCATTCAATTTATCATGTCATTGATTGTTCTTAGAGTAATGGTGTAAAGTGTAAACTACAATTTATGCCCAAATACGTACTTACTCCATACAATACAAAACACATGTATTACAGAATTTGTCCCTCATTTACACCAATGATCTTGACATCTGTCTTGATCTCCTTTTTAAGCATACTTTTAGACCTATTTTCTAGGCACATCTATCATTTCTCTTGTTATTATCCTCAAAGATGATTGTGTATTTCCTTCAATGCAGCATACATAAGTATTACAGTCTTAATGGCGTCCTTCCACCTGGACTTGTAAAGCTTCCTTACCTTCATACAATGTAAGTTCTCTTTTTGAAGTAGGAAAGCAGCCGTATGTATGCTGATGTCAGTGTAAAAGTAGTGAAGAAAGTTAACGAATAATATATTGTGATTCGTTTGCAGCGATTTTGCTTACAATTACCTTGGTGGCAAGGTACCATCTGAATTGGGGTCGACGCAGTTGCAGTCAATGTAAATTCTATTTATATAACTCTCCTTTAAAGCTACCATCTGAGCCTATGTTTTCTTAGCTTTGACAACCTGCATTCTGTGATGCAGCTCTCTTCTTGGAAACCGCTTTTCAGGGGAAATACCAGGGGAACTCGGAAATATTACCACTTTGACTTATTTGTATGGCTTATAATCATTTGTATATCTTTCTTCGTGTTGGTAATAAGGGTCAAGATCTTTCGATTTGAGGTAGCCATTTCAACCCATTTCATTGTGAATGGGTTGATTTGGGATTTGTTTAATCTATAACAGATACAGATCAAGAAATTAGCTAAATAGCGAACACGACAAATGGTCAAAAGTTATCTGAACTCCTAAGTGTATTTTTAATGCATAAAACTACTTAAATGTAGAATAACTTTAACTTGCATTGGTCGTAAATAATCATTTTAAACCTGTAAACACATAGTTTAAACTCCAACTTATAATAACATGTCTAACTACTTTTAACTTGTATTATAACGAATATGTCTTTTTAATATTGTTATGTATAGTGATGTAACTACAAATTTCAAACAGGAACCTTGAAGCAAACAACTTTTCTGGGACCATTCCTTCTGAGCTGGGGAGATTAATTAATTTGCAATCATTGTAAGACATATGTTCTCTCATTTTGTTATCGTTCGTTCTTTGACAGATCAACGCATTATAATTTTTCCTGATTTATGATAACTTTTCAGGATCTTGTCCTCAAATCGGTTGACGGGAATGGTGCCAGCATCCTTAGCTGAATTGAGAAATTTGACAGATTTGTAAATACTTTTTACATTGCTATTAAATAGATACTTACTTTTCTTTTATTTATTTATTTATTTTTTTGTTTTCTATACTAAGGAAATATTTTGATTTCCAGTTAACAGAAGCATGAAGTTTTCTTTTTTCCAATAAAACCAGTATATATTCTTTTAGTCCATTTATGTATTTATTTAAATAAAGTAATGTAAGATCTTGAAAAAGTTTATGGAATCCAAGTCATATTAAAGATGTGAAGTGGTCAAATTCATCTAAATCTTTTTTTTTTTTTTCTTTTTTGAAAGGAAGTGTGGTTTTGAGCTATATTCTAACTGAGTAAAAATATCATATATGTGACAGTAGGATAAGTGACAACAACTTCAGTGGGTCCATACCTAATTTCATACAGAATTTGAGATTGCTCAGTAAATTGTAAGATCGATTTTCATTCATATGCATACTGTACCAAATGTGGAAATATGCAGTATACTTATACCCATTCATCTATCTCGTATCCTTGTTATTTTAGAGAATTAATTGCGACTGGGCTGCATGGACCAATTCCTTCATCCATTTCTCTTCTTAAGAATTTGACTGATTTGTAAGTGTAGATATTATTCTTAGATTCTCTTGATTTCACTTTTTTGTTTTGTTTTGTTGAGCTGTTTTGGAAGTGATTATTCACTGAATGCCACTGTTTCTGCAGGAGGATTTGTGAAATAAGTGGACCAACTCAGGGATTCCCTTTTATAGATAATGCTAACGGTTTACAAACAGTGTATGTAGTTTGTTGTGGTCTGTACATATTTAAGGTGGACGTGGCAATTTTGACCCATTCAGTTATAAATGGGTCGATTCAGGTTAAGTGTGATCTCAAATGGGTCAAACAGGTAAAAAAAATCTAGTTAGTAAGTAATTTGTCAAATGGATTGCAAGTCACCCACAATCTATTTTTTATGCATGAAGCTTCCTTATCATTATTCAATAAACAATTATTGACTTACTAATGTCTTCTTCTAATCATATTTGGCTCTAATTAGTTGTAGTTTTTATATGTTTTGTACTAAGAAGTGTTTTGGTGAACCCAACACATACCTAATAAAATTACATGATTTGACCATAACACATTTTGACCTGTTACCCAAGCTGCCTGACCTGCTCATTTTGCCACCTCTAACTGTGTTATACGATGAATCCTTTACAATTTGATGTAAGTTTTTTTTCCCCTTGGAATTCAGTGTATTGAGAAACTGCAACATTTCGGGAGAGATACCTGCTTATATTTGGAAAAAACGAGATCTTAAACTATTGTAAGTAGCACATGCGCTAATACCATTAGTTTGTACTGGGCTCAATATATGAGGTGTGTTTGCGCTGTTTAAAAGAGTTAATATACCATCACTGAGCTTGGTGTGCATTATAATATGCTAATGAGTAGGTCAACGACAAAGAATATCTTGAGGCAATAAATCATTGGTATTAACAGTGCTGTACATTGAACAGGGATGTGAGCTTTAACAAGTTAATAGGGGGAATATCACGTGACATCCTTAGTAGGAGCTTGCGTTTCGTGTAAGTATAGCCAATTCCGTTTGATTTTGGAGGATATTTCAAACTTATACTGTGCTTATATACGCACTTACATAAATATGTCCATATTTATCTACATAATATATGTGTTTATACATAGGTATGTTTGTTTGAGTTTGTATGTTTATCAATGCTTAACAACGTGATTTTTTCTGAATAGGTTTTTGACCAACAACATGCTAACTGGAGATATACCTGACTCACTTTTGATAGAAGGAGCTACCATGTATGTCTTTCTAGAGCTGACATGTATGTCTTCTTAGTGATATAGTTGGAACTTTAACGTGTAATGGATTAACTTTCAGCTTTGAAAATGATGTAACATCATTTAAACTTCAAGAAAAATGTTCGTTGGTTGATTCTTACAACAAATATGGCTCTAGAGGTGGCAATTTCAACCCGTTTAGTTAATATTGTGTCGAGGATGGTTTTGTATCATCAAACTTGTCAAATATGAAAAGAACAATTAAAAATCCTCTGATGTTAAGTTTTAGTGTATTCAACCTCCTAAATTGTCTTATTTAAAGATTTTGATTTTCCTAATAATATTGTCTTTGTAAATATAATTCATAAAAATATTCATAACTAAGTCATTTTTATTAATTTCATAATTAACAAAATAGTGTTTATGGGTTAAGTTAACCTGACCTGATCCATTCCTAAGTTTACAGTAAACTCATTTGACCCGCTTTGCATTCCCTCTTCTGCCTATCTTGCTATCTCTACTGTAATACCATAAGAAAGAAAAAAGTGTTGATAAGAATTTTAAAAAAGAAATTAGTCCATTTTAGGCTTTGAGTTAATTCCATTTCTGCATGGATGGAGTAGAGTTCATGAGCTATTTTAATCGCCCGTACTTTTCAGCTTTTGCCACAAATAAATATAACATTGAAACAATTTTCATCGATTCTTTGATTTAATTTAGTGACTTGTCCTACAACAACTTTACTTTGCAAGGGCCTGATCGACCTGCATGCCGACAGAACATGTGAGAATGATTCTCCTGTCAGACTTCTATGTTACTTTTATCATTATCAAGTTCATAATGTTGAAAATACTAATTCATCTTTATGTTTGTACCAGGAATCTAATACTAAACCTGTTCAAGAGTTCATTATCAGGGAACACATTGTAAGTATAACATGTTGGGTTAGCTCTACGATTGTGTTTGGATTTGCTTCTGAAATTCATTTTTTGATTGTTGCTACTTGAAGTCGCAATAATCAGTTCTAGTGTTTGGATAGATAATCCTGCTGCATATTATTTCATTCTTGGGGAGTCATATTATAGTTTGAGTAATTAGCTTAATACCAGACATTTATTAAAGGAACATTTTCACCCCTTTTCTAACTAAGAGGCTTTTACTTCCATATGATAGGATATCTCTCTTAATCACAATAGTATGTTTTTTGGTCATTAGTTTTTCAATAATTAGATTCATCACACAATCAAAAGAGCACGTTACAGCTTCAGATAGCAGAACAAACACTACATGCAATATAGCCTGTTTAAATACCACTCATTATCTAGTTGTCAATATTGAAGATCCGATTATGACTTTCAAAACACACATCCAAACATCCCACTTGTAAAAAAATCAGCGTTTTTTAAACAAGTGAATCTCATCAGAAAAATTATTTGTATGAGTACAATTAGAGTTGATTAAGCAAGGAGAGAAAAATCAAATAGATGGTTCCCCATTCATTCACGCGAAATTTGTCAAAACTTGTCCGATTCGATGAAATAGATAAATATATGTATATTGTACGACGGTGGGTTATGGGCCAACATGAGACCTTTTGTTTTTCTATTGATGACATAATTCCTCCCAAATTGGAACATGCAAAACTGTAATATAAATTCAAGGCTAGCCTATTTTTTATCATATGGATCACTTGATATTATGAAGAGTGGCACTTGCTTATGTAACATTATTATGCATCTCTCTTACATTTATATCATATATAGACAGGATATACTCCCATGCACAAGGGATTTCAGGTGTCCGAGATGTAAGTGGTTTCTACTTGAGATACATCATTGAATTTTTCTTGATAATATTCTGGATTTTGGATATTTGTTTATCAAACCATTGAGATGAAAATGTTGAAGCTTCCCTGTAAGATTTAGAGTTTGTTATTAACCAACTAACTTCCCAGATTCTAAAAAACAAAAAAGCGTCTTATCTAGCTTCAATTATAATTCCATATTAAAGGGAGGCTTCATAGAAATTTATGTCAACAGTTGTAACTCTGTTAATATTAATTCTATTTGGGGGTGGAACTTTTGATTCATCTACTTATGAATTGATCAATTTGGGTTGTGTTTTAATTTAAAAAAAAAAAGAAAAAAAAGAAAGAAAGAAAAAAAGTGCAGTAACTTAGAATGGTAACGGGCTGTTAGAACTTCAATTTGTAACATAAGTAGTTAACAGCAAAAAAGTGTGTACTAAAATGACTGTTCCAACCCACCCATCTTCCGCTACTTATACTATTGTTTGATTTTTGACAGATGGATGCTCCATGCATGTTAACAGTGGCGGAATTAATTTGAGGGTAAGAGAAAACAATCGTGATGTTCTTTTTGAAGGAGATGGCTTATTTGATCGTGGTGCAGGAAGTTTTCATCCAAGCACTAATAATTATTGGGGAGTTAGTAGCACTGGAGACTTTCTCGATGACAGTATTGAAACAAATATCTACGTAGAATCTTTGCAGCAGAACTCAACAAACTTACCTTCTCTGTATACAACAGCACGCCTGTCTCCACTCTCTCTTACTTATATCAGTTACTGTTTACAAAATGGCAATTACCTCGTTGATCTGCACTTTGCTGAAATACAATATACCAATGATAGCACGTACAAAAGTCTCGGAAGACGGATATTTGATATATATATTCAGGTAATAATTGGATAAATGTAATAAAATAAACATGCAAAATGTTGAAACGGGTAACTGAATTTTTATGTAACTCAGGGACAACTTGTTAAAAGGGACTTCAATATTGAAGATGAGGTTGGAATTGGAAGGCCATTGGTATTACCCTTCAATGCAAGTGTGATATATAACACGTTAGAGGTACGGTTCTACTGGGCTGGTAAAGGGACAACACGTTTTCCCAAAAGAGGACGTTATGGACCCCTTGTATCAGCTATCTCCGTTGAGCCATGTGAGTATCTTTTCTGTTAGCATATTCAGACAGAGCTAATTGCACTTGCAAAAGGCTCAAAACCTCATAATTCTGATTCAAGGTAAAATAATCGAGTTAAAAATTATGATGTGGCAGCTTGGCACCTATAACCAGTTCGTTCAGAAGATTACTGAAATGAAAACCTTTTAATAGTTTGAGCATTTTGTAGGTGCGAATAAAGTGTATTAACCAAAGTGCGCAACACAATTTGGCCTATAATCTAGTAGTTATACTACAGATTTCTTTTTGTAACAGCTCATTCTACAAATACACTCTTGATATTTGTAATACACTTGCGTCACTGTCCGAACCTCAAGTCTGCAAATTTATGCATATGCCAAAAAATTATCTGTAACAAATTGAAAATAGGTTCTATTGAACAATTATGTGTAGTGAAGCAATTGGGAAATGGGAAACATGTTCCTTTATGTTACACTATTAAGCATTTGTGACATAAGTCATATGCATGACGAAATCATTCTTTTTCCATGTTGATTAATTTTGTAGAAACTATATACTCTCATGCATATTCTTAGTGAACTCTTCTGGACAGATTCTAAAATGTGTTCAATTAGCGCGAAGAAGAAGAAGAACACAGTTGCTTATGTTGGTTTTGCCATTATGGGGTTGTGTCTGTTTCTCATAATCTTGGGAGTAATATGGTGGAAAGGGTGTTTGAAAGACAGAAAAAGCAGGGCTAATGATAAAGGTATGATTCGATTGAATTCATTGATCTAGTTGAGGCTATTAAGTACAAAATTTTGGGTTTAGCCCCTTATGTCTTCATGCAATATTCTTTTTATGTTGTGCACTGCTTTTAACAGAATTTGAAGGGCTGAAGTTACAAACAGTATCCTTTTCCTATAAACAATTAAAAACTGCGACAGGAAACTTCAACGCTACAAGCAAAATAGGAGAAGGTGGCTTCGGGCCTGTTTACAAGGCAATAACTTAGACACCATGGTGTATTGTGTGATCTTATATTTTGTTTATAATGTATGTGTCTATGGAAACTAAATGAAGTTGATTAATGCAGGGTACATTACGTGATGGCACCATAATTGCTGTAAAGCAGCTTTCTTCTCGTTCGAGACAAGGAAATCGTGAATTCTTAAATGAGATTGGTGTAATATCTTGTTTACAGCACCCAAATCTTGTAAAGCTTCATGGATGCTGTATTGAAGATGATCAACTATTGCTTGTATACGAGTACATGGAAAACAATAGCCTTGCCAGTGCTCTGTTTGGTGAGTCGATCAAAGTTCTCTATTCTTGCTCTCCCTTCCTTAATTGGTTTGTTTGTTTATATTTGACGCATGATATTATATGTATGCAGATTCAAATAAAAGTCGATTAATGTTGGATTGGGCAACGAGGTTTAAAATTTGTGTTGGGATCGCTAGAGGTTTAGCATTTCTTCATGAAGAATCGAGACTCAAAATTGTACATAGAGACATAAAGGCGACAAATGTGCTCCTTGACAAAGATCTTAATCCAAAAATATCAGACTTTGGATTGGCTAGGCTAGATGAGGATGAGAAGACTCACGTAAGCACTCGAGTTGCTGGAACAATGTAATTCTACACCTTACAAATTTCAGTATTTCAAGTTGTGACTTATCCAATATCTTCTTTCATCATTTGATTTCTTCATTCACAACTAAAGCTAACAAAATGGGTAATTATGTATGCATGGGGTTGGGTTGACCCGTAACAATTTCCGTCCAATATTTCATAGATATTCAATTTTTAAATATGAGATCATTACGATGTTAGTTTAATGCTTCACATAATGCAATTTAAGAAATTTTATGCAATAAAAATACACTTTGGGCGATTTTCAACCCGTTTGACCTGTTTGACTATTTGGCCAATTTGACCCTTTAGAGATAAGTGGGTAGAAAGTTTCTTCTCTATTGGTAACCCTTAACATGTTTGTTGAATGTTTAAAAAAATGCAGAGGCTACATGGCACCAGAATATGCACTTTGGGGTCACTTGAGTTACAAGGCGGATGTATACAGTTTTGGAGTTGTGGCTTTGGAGATTGTGAGTGGCAAGAATAACAACAAATACATACCAGAAAATGATAGTGTTTGTTTATTAGATTGGGTACTCTTTTCATTCCCTTAGCTATCTCCTTTTTATTCATAATTTGCTACACCATCAATGACAACATACATAGAAAGAATCTTTGACATTTAAATAAGCAAATAAACATCATTGAATAATGAATTTTAATTAAGTACTAAGATAACTTTGAGTGATGATTCTCAAGTACTCCCTTTGTAATGTAGTTTGAACTAACAAACTTTTGTGATGGCATAATTTTGGGCGCATATGTTAGGTCTTTAAGAAGAACTCTATAATTATAGTCACGAAATACTTGGGTTGGGTGATGGGTCAAAACAGGTACCTGATGGGAAAAGCTTTTGTCCAAAGTTTTTAGACCGGTTTCATAATTTTAGGAGTTTTTGCACTAATAATACACTTCGGATAGCCTTCTACCATGTTTATCTGTTTGACCCATTTCACCTGTTTCCTTTTATGCTATTCTTCTGTTATAGTACCCATTTGACATGCTAAAGATGATACATAACTATTCACTTGTAAATGGATTGAAGATATCACGTCTCCAGTTACATAAAGATAAAATATCTATTAGCCAGGAAGTCATTCTTTTATTGTTGTACATGGAACTTCAACGACTACGAAGGGATCGTGAAATTTTTTTGAAATGAAAATATATATATGCAGGCTTGTCGTTTACAAACTAGTAAACAATACGAAGAGCTATTCGACGAGAGGCTAGAGTCTAAAATCAACAAAGAAGAAGCAGAAGTTGTTGTGAGAGTGGCACTTTTGTGCACAAATGGATCTCCTCAAACAAGGCCTGCTATGTCTGAAGTTGTGGGTATGCTTGAAGGAAGAATATGTGTCCCAGAAATAGCCCCAGAATTAGGTAGCTATTTTGAGGATTTGAGATTTCAAACAATGAGGGGCCACAATGAACACCATGAAACTAGTGCCGGAACTCAATATTCTGCTACTGTTAGAAGCGACACACGTTTTTCTAGTACGTCCTCAAATGATCAGTTCGAAGTCCGATCAGTTGACACAAGATCATACTGAAACCCAATTTGGTCTTGGTTGTGTCTTAGAAGGTAAAGTTTTTAGTGAGTGTAAACTAGTGTACTTTTTCGGGAGTACAAGTAATTACATCATCGTCAATGATAGGAAAAGCCATAATTCTTTTTTGCTGTAAATGCAATGGAATTTTGTATATCACACTTGCATAAAGAGTTTACGCAACAAGTTGAAATACCTTCCATTAAATTCCTATTACATTATGGATATATGACCACCTGCAGTCGTAACATCATAACGCCCCTTTTTTAGGTACCACGTCAGCATAACACCACAACACCATTTTTAGCACTGATAACACCAGAACGAATACATTATAATTAATTAAACTAACTAAAATTAGTTTTCATTTATTTAACAAAACAAATACATTATAATTAATTAAATAAAATACAATACAATACTTAAATGAAATACAATACAATTATTAAATAAAATAAACACAATAATTAAAATTACTTACTAAAAAAAATACAATAGTAAAAAATAAAACATTACAAATAATTTTGCATTTAAGGTGCGGAAGTTTGGTAGAAGCATCCAAATGTGCTCGGTGAAATCGTCCCGTAGTTGGTCGTGCACCTGTTTGTCACGTATTTCTTTTATTCTTGATTCTCGGTCTCTTATACGAGTCCTAAAATCCCATCGAGGCCGGTTAGCAGGGTCATTGATCATCTCTTATTCGGTAGAAGATAATGCGAATCCGTTATCCTCGGGTATCATGTTATGCAATATGACACAAGTGTACAATTGTCTTCACATTTTGTTGACACTCATAACTCGTCCCGCAATCTTTAAAATTGCAAACCTACCTTGAAGTACACCAAAAGTCCGTTCGACATCATTTCGTGCACTTTGTAGAAATTTCTTGAACTTGGCTCGTTTATCATCAGTAGGACACGTAAAGCCTTCGACAAGTGTGACCCAATCTAGATAAATACCGTCGGCGGGGTAATACCTTTTTGTGTAGTTATGTCTATTTACTTTGAAAGCTGCGGGTGGCCCGTTTCCCTTTTTAATGGAATCGAACAACGGAAAGCGGTTTAAAACGTTAATGTCGTTGTTCGAACCTGCCATGCAAAAAAAAACATGCCATATCCACATGTCGTATGAAACAACAACTTCAAGCATGATGGTCAGGTGTCCGTGATCACCCCTAGTGTACTGGCCTTTCCATTCATTCGGGCAATTCTTCTATTGCCAATGCATATAGTCAATGCTCCCAAACATTTTTTTAAAGCCATGTTTATGCTCGTGTGCTGTATATATGTAACACCCCAAAAATATAAATGTTTTATTTTAGAGCACGAGGGTATAATTATTTAAAGTGTTATAGTTTTAAATGATACGAAATAATAGAATACGAGAATGGTTTCTTAGTTCCAGACAATAGGGTTTAAAGGGGTATTAAAATAGATAGATATATACGTACAGTGTTATGTTTATCTTTTATTTAGTCTAAAATGTTCCAGAGAGAAACAGAGAGAGCTCGTGAGAGGGAGAAAAACACAGGGACGATTCGTATGTTAAAATCCAAGTCTTTTAATCTTCAATTCTTGATTCTACTTGCTTGAATTCTTCCTTTCTAATCATTCCTAATATCATGTAAGTGAATTTCTTCTATGTTCATGATTTAGTTTTGGGTTTTATGGGGTTTTATGAAATTGAAGGTTTTAATCCGAAAATTTGGGCTTTAAATTGGGAGAATTGATGTTTACTAGTGTTATTATGGTCATGGGTTATTATATAACAAGTAGAAAGTGATGAATTAATGAATTTTGTTCATGGGTGATTTTGGGATTTATGTAAAATCTTTATGAAATATTGTAGGAAGCTTAAAAGTGATGATAGTGAGATAAATAAAGCATGATTATGTGGATAGAACATGAATAAAAGTGGTAGAGTTTGTTAAGTGATGAATACTTGTAAATATAGGGTTAATCACATGAAGTAGTGTTAAGGAAATAAGATTTATCAAAATGGGGGAGAAAACCATGTATAATTAATAAGAGAAGTTTATGATTATTAGTGTTTAATTATGTTGTTATGTATAATATGATTATGTAGGTGTTAAGAGACGTGGAGGCTTATGATGATCAATATGGTGAAATCGTCTAAGAGTTTGTGGTGAGTGATACGGGGGGTTAAACAGGTGATGTGATTGTGTAGTACCGAATAGCTTGCAGGCTAGATGTCGCACCCCCAAATTATGATGCGGAAGCGGGTCGGTTCGGGGCGCGACTAATCAATACACAAAGCACCAGATTACATAATGAACGACCACTACATGCGTCGTTTACAAATACATTGATAAAATAAAGGTTTTACACTGATAATATAGTTTACAAAAGCCCTTGAGTTCAAATGATAGAGATTCTATGGCATAACTAAATTATACAAAATATAGTAATGCATGACAATCTCTTGATGTCTGTATGCGACTCGAACTAATGGGCATCTTGAGTGGCAGACCTACTGCTGCTGAGAACCTGAGAATACATGCTAAAAGGTCAGCTATAAAGCTGGTGAGCTCACAGGTTTAATGATAAGATGTAATGTATGAACCACAAGATTTAATAATGATGTTTGAAATTAATCAAATATAATGTATATATAGCCATGAGCACATAGTATGAGCTTAACTGAGATGTCAGGATCACAATTAAGTGCCTGAGCGAGGGTGCCTCTATGCGTATGCCTAATCAACATACGTATGAACAAATGATAATGCGTCCGTTTTGACCAGTCAGTGCTTGCTGACCCGGACGGGGATTGTCAGTCCCATATGGATCCATACACTAACATTCACGCTACAAAGTATTACCAAACTATGCTATGAGGACTTAAAATGATTAGATGATTTTAACTCATGTAATATATAGCGATGTTTTGATACTTGTGTTCAGATGTAAAACAAAATGAGCATGTATCTCACCCCTAGGTAAAAGCATTTAAAAAGGGGCTATGAGACTCACCTGAGCCTAATGTGATGCTAGTAAGCACAATTGATGTTTCACAATACAATGATGTCGATCAATCGACTGAAACCTGCAGGGCGTCTTTGACGCGCAAGGTTTTGATAAATGATTAGATTATTGAAACCTGCCGGGCGTATTAAACGCGCAAGGTTAAATTGATTAGATGACACAACGGACCATCTATGCTAGTTGTTCCCTCAACTAGTTATGACCAAATACTTTGGTTAATGATTATGTTTGAAATTGTGAAAATGTATACGGATCGTTGGTGATTGATTGAAATAATAATTCTTCAATTATTATTACTACTTTCATTTGTTGTGAACTTATAAAAGCATATTTGAAGTGTTTAAATGTTGTATCGTATAAGTATGAAATATGTCGCGTTGTCTGACACTTAGTGTAAACCTTTAGTTTTAAGTTTATGGAAAAACGGAGGTCCGAGAACTAAAATACGCCATTTTCGACCCCTAGATGACTCCGGATGGCCTAAAACTGGCTAGGCTAAGGTACTTAGCCTTGACCATTGGGTTGTTTTTGAGTGACCGCGCGAATTTGAGTCCAATCCGTTAAAATAAATTTTTCATCGAGAAGTTACCCTGTTTTACCTTGTGAAATCTTCGACGTTTTCAGAAATTTATTTGTTCTGTTTTAGCTAGGATTCGCAGGGCTAGTTTATTGATCCGTTGGATCATGAAATATAAAGGGGGAATCCGCCGGATTCCCTTGAATCCGCCGGATTGGTGGCATTTGTGGGGAATACGCCGGATTCCCATGAATCCGACCGTATTCATGACAAACAACGGGAATACGCCGGATTCCCATGAATCCGACCGTATTCATGACAATGTAGCGTGGATCATGTTTTCTGGGCAGGAATCCGCCGGATTCCCTTGAATCCACCGGATTCATAGGTCCGGCTCAGGTCTGTTCGTTCCAAATCACACCCAAACCCAATTTAAAACAATTTTCGCATATAACCAACTTATTCTAACATTAATACATGATGATATACGTTATTTAAACACGGAATTACAAAGTTTAAGTTAACGATTCCTTACGATTAAAATGGTGACCGTGGGAATGATTTTGATGATGATGATCCACGATTGATGATGAAGATGATGATTGTGATGATGATGATTATCTTGTTGTTGTTAATTGTTATTGTTGTTGTTGTTTTTGGAATGAAAGAGAACCGAGAAAGAGTTGAGAGAATTGAGATAGATAGATAGAAAATGAAATGGATCGGCCATCTCCAATTATTGGAGGTGGTTGATCCGAGCTTCGATCCGTTCCGTGGTATTTTGACCCGTGTTTTGGTACCCGATCGAAAAGTAGAAAAATGTTTTCATTCAATAAATTTCTAAAAATGATATCGTATTTACTTTTATTGGAAGTATTTCATAAAAATACTTTTAGTGAGATAAAATAATATATCTTTGTTTTACGTTTGAGAGACGGATATTATTTGGATAATTGAGTCGCTTTTGAGAAAATGAAATAAAATGAAATATGCTTTATTTTAATCCAAGTAAATAATAATTATCATTTTTAATAATAATACATTATTTATAAATGTTGTCACGAATGTTTTGATTTTGTACGATACGAATACTTTATATATTATCAAAATAATATATAATAAATAATGAGTTATATTAAATAATAATTCCTATATTATTTAATATTGTTTTTCACCAACGCCATATATATATGAATCGGAAATTTGGCCGATTTGATAATTGCACGATTTAATATAATCGCGTATTGGTATATATTCAACAATATATATATTGATACATACAATTAGCCTAATACATAGAACTAATTACACGTATTTCTAAATGATTAGGAACTAAAAACTAGTCCTAATTTGACGGGTGTCACACTAGAGGTTTACACAATCAAAGAATAAGTTATTTGTTATGTTTGTTTAATTATGTTTATTGCTTAATTTAGTTATTGTGTTAAATTACTTGTTTATATTTAATTGTTATGTGATTAAATGATACTTGGTAAGAAAAGTAGTGATTTTCTCATTAGCTTGATATTAGCCAAGTAATGAGTAAGTCACTAGCTTAATGGTAAAGGAAAAGAATTGTGAAGAATAGTATATGATTCGATTGTGTTGGATCCGGATTGCTTCCAAGCAAGAGGCTACACAATCGGGTGGAAGATAATTTGTTGATATATGTGGATTAAATAGTGATGATGTGGTGAACAGTGTATGAATTGGTTGTATGTGTTTCCGGATAGCTTCCGAGCTAGAGGATCATACAATCACGTGGAAGTTGCTTGTTATATGTTTTGTTTCTTATATGTGTTTAAGATTATGTTAAAAGGTGTTGTTAATTAGTGATTTAATTGTTGTTGGTTAATGATTATGTGTAAAGATTTAGTGGAGATCAGAGAGTTAACTGCGGTTAACACAGTGTTCAGTGTTCAGAGCCAGTGATTTTGTGCTTATGTATTGTGTTGATATGTGTTAAGTGTTATGTGGATTGCTTATTTAATTGCCTGTGTACTCACTAAGCAGTTGTGCTTATCTGTTTCAGTGTTTATGTTGTAGGTTGATGTTTTGCTAGCGACATGTGGATAGAAGGGTTATGAGAAGCTAGTGACATGGATATGGAGCATGCTTGTGGTTAGAATATGATTGTTTCTTTTGAATTGATGTTTTGATGATCAATTGTGTAAATCGCCCAAACAAAGAGTTTTCGAATTAAATATGTTGGTCAATATATAGTAGTTGACTTTGAAAGTCAAACTGAGTTATGGTGTCTAGTGTATGTGGTTGTCAAGTGTATGAGGTTATATGATTGGTTTGGTTTGGGTCAAAGTGTTGAATTGTAGAAAAAGGTCGCAAGTGATTGGTTGGTCAAATGAGAAGTTGACATATAGTCAACAGAGTTATAATGGTCAAACATATGTGGTATTGGGTAGAGTTGTGGTTGTATATGTGACACCCGTCAAATTAGGACTAGTGATTAGTGCCTAATCAACTGTTAATACATGTAATTAGTTTTGGTGTTAGGCTAATTAATGTATCAATCAATATATATATTGTTGAATATATACAAGTATTATGCGATTTGATTAAATCGTACAAGTTTCAAATCGAATGGATTTCGATTCAATTAATTACGGACGTTGGTGAACGATTTTATTAAATAATATGATATTATTTAATAACGCTATTATATTCAAAATATTATTTTAATAATATTTCGTACACAATTCGTATTGTATGAACCATGGCTTCGCGACGAAAATGTTAAACACACAAACAAAACGAAACAAGTTAAAGTTATATTTTATAACTCAGTTATTAAGTATTTGATGAAATACTTCAACGAAAATATCGAGTAATTATTTGCATTTTAAAACGCATAATTTAACGTATAAAATAATTATTTAACGTTAAACAATCGGGAAAACGAACACCGCACGGAGCGCGGAGGCGTGGATTGAAATTTTGGAACTTCCACCAAAATCACCTCCACATCTTTTTGTTTCTTCATTTCTCTTTTTCTTTCTCTCTCTTTCTTTTCCTTTTCTCTCTAAATCACAAAACCACCACCATTATCATCTTCATCAAAAAATCATCAATTAACACCCTTAAACGACCTCGAAATATCAAGACCCTTTGGAGATAAACGACCACCACGCAACGATCTATATTTCCAACTTTTCGGATTTTCAATCCGACGCTTTGTAAGTTTTCCGACAAAAGTCGAAACCTCTCGATTCTACTTATTTTTACACGAAAATGGTTTATATATGTTTAAAATGTTCAAATATGGGTTGGGTAAAAGATTTGGACCGAACGGAAACCGGAAAACTCGTTTTCGCCACATTTTCCGGCCATCAGACCGTAACGTCGCTTTTGGACCCAGATTTATGCGACATCATCTTCAACGTCGCAAAACCCCTCGTGACGTCGCATGGTGCGACGTCAGTCACAAAGTCGCATTAAATTGCGACGTCGCATATAGCGACATCAGCCTTAACGTCGCTAATACCTCACAACGTTGCACATAGCGACGCAGACCTTAACGTCGCAAACCGAACCCACGTCGCATTAGCGACGCAACACCCTACGTCGCATTGAATTGCGAAGGTCGCACAATACGACGTACACGCCCACGTCGCACCTTACGTCGCATGCTACGTCGCACAAACCAGTAAACACAGATTTTCACTAAGTGTCGAGACCCTAAATTTTATCACTTGATTTCACCCAATTTCAAGTCCAGATGCGTTTTTCACCAAAGCAATATAGTAGAAATAAAAATTTTCCAAGCTGACTTGGCAGCTCGACCCCAACCAAGGGCTCTGCCCCTTGGACCCCGCTTCCAGGGGCTCTGCCCCCGGACCCCCGTCACTTAGAGTTTGTAACGGCTTCTAAAACACAATCAAAACACATTTTTCAAGTAAAACACCACGAAATCAAAATAATAATAGTTGAGATTATGATTACAAATCCGTCACCAACGGGCCGTACATATTTTCAAACATTCGAATCAATCAACCAAATCGTAGTAATTTGGACAAGTCAATCAACCAAATCGGGGTAATTTGGACAAACAACTGCAAGGGTAGTCTTTCGGGATGCCTAATCAATTAATAACCATCGCGTGTCATGGACACCCTCAGGTTACAAGTCTTCGGACATCAATACAAGTCAAGCCAAATCAAGTTTATTTGTTTAAACACTTCAAGACTCAGGTGAGTCTCATAGCCCCTCTTTTTACTGTTTTACTCATGGGTGTGATACATTGCTTATTTTTAACATGTGAACGCAAGTACAACTTTTACATATACTACATGAGTTTTACACAACTAATCATTTCAAAGCCCTCCAACAACATAGTTGTTAATACATTGTAGCGTGAATATTAGTATATGGTACCATATAGGATTGACCCTCCTCGTCCGGGTTAGCAAGCATTAATCGGGTAAACAGACGTACTAATATTTGGGAAGACGAGTGTTGATTAGGCACTCGTGGAGGCAAAAACGCTCAGGCTGTGATCCTGACCCACGAGTTAAGCTCAACTATGTGCTCATGGCTGTATACATATACATTATCAATTGCTGGATGCAATTCAATTATTTAAATCTTACGGTTCATACTATATTAACTGATTTCAAACCTGTGAGCTCACCAGCTTTAGCTGATCCATTTTAGCATGTATCACAGGTACCCAGCAGTAGGTTTTGGCTGCTAGCAGGATTACTATAGCTCGAGTCAGCATTTTTCTTGCATTAGTATATTTTGTACAAGTACTTATGTACTGAAATATCATTTAATCGAACACGAGCTATGTACAGCTTCAAATGTTGTAAACATTTCTTATATTAATATATTTTGCTAAAACGACGCATATAGAGTCGTTTACTATATATCTTTGTGCTTTGATTATTGATTAGTAACACCCAAAGTATGATTCTGCTAAACAGTAAATTTGGGGGTGTTACAGTATATGGTAGATTTGGTAAAAGTGTCCAAATGGATACCATAACGGGTCAAAGGGTTAAATCGGGTTAGAATGTACTTATGTGGGTTTGGTCAATGGTGTTATACTTGTTTTGATAGGTTGATAATGTGTGCAAAAAGTTAGAGTTAATGTGTTTATGATTTGTGAATTGGGTTGTAGTCAAAAAGTGGTTAAAAAGTGGTTATACGTCCGTTTTCTCGTAAAACGTGTATTTTGGAAAAGTGCAAAAGTAGAAAGTCTCGTATTGGTATTATGGAGGTGCCTGAAAAATTTGGTGGTCTAATTCTTAACGAGTAAAAAGTTATGCGTGTTTTAATTTTGGAAAATTACATGTGTTGCTGAACAGACAGGCCATGAGCATGTCTTATATTCGCCATGGCCATGTCCTTAATCAGTAGCTTCACATTCTCACCAGCACTATGCCATGGCCATGTCCTGTAATCGCCATGGCCATGTCCTTTCACCATGTCTCAAAAATGATGTTCTAACTTATGTGTCGAGTTTATATGTATAACATAAGTTGTTTTGATGAGTACCCGGCGGGTACATGTAGTACCCGACGGGTAGTGTGTGTTTTTCAGTGGTTTTAGTTTTAACTTATGTATTGAGTCGTATATGTTTTGCGTTGGTTTAATTGAGTTAGTAAATATGTATGGGACCAATAGAGAGTGTTTTCAGTGTTATAAAATTTTTTTTCGAGTTTTGGGGCGTTTCAATATAGTCGAGGAATATCTGTAGCCGTCGGCTTTCTCAAATACTCCTTCGAGTATAGATCAAATACACATTTAGAAAAGTTGTTTAGAGAGTCGGATGACGTTCTTTCACCCATTTGTAAGTATTCATATAACATATCATCGGACGTTCCATACGCCAATTGGCGTATGGCGGACGTCCACTTTTGTGGCGCGGTAAAACCAAGCCGACCAAGTGCATCCGGTTTTTTGTTTGAAATACGTAAAGCGCTCGGGAATATGTTCAATAGAGTAGTCGGATATACCTTGTACGATTCGAATAAATAATTCTCGACGCATACGAAAACGTCTTTTAAACAAGTTTGGAGGATACTTTGGGTTATCGGCAAAGTATTCGTCCCACAAATGTCGTTGGGCACCTTCACGATCCCTTGAAATGTAGATTCGATTGCGTGGTGGTCTAGAACTTTGTCCGACCTCACTATTTTTTTCTTCGGCGTATTGTTGCATAATTTCCAAAAGGAGTTCATCTTCCGAAGAAGAATAAAAAAGAAAACGCCCGGAATCTGCCCGTTTTGGTCACCACGACGTCCCATGAACGCTTGGTGAGAACGCCCCATTGCCGGCGTTCATGGCGGGAAAACGGCCAAATCGAGGCGCGTGCAGGTGGTCTAACCATTAATTACATAATCAACAAGTTGAAATACCTTCCATATTAAAATTCTAGAAATTATATGATTCTAAAATAGTTTGATTCTCCTCTACTATCATCCATTACCGAATCCTTCTGTTATCTTAAAACTATTAAATGAGCATACTATGATCAATGAAGTACTGATATAATTTATAATATACTTCAAATCCCGCCGTTTAGCGTTGGGGTCTTCTAGTGTATATATATATAACCAAAAGAGGGCCCTCCTCGAGGAAGAACATTTTTTTTTTTTTGCTTCACATATGTTTTTAATTGTGAACATTTATATTTTTTTTTTTCACATAAAATTTTCATCATGAACCTAATTTTTTTTGTTTCACACAAAGTTTTAACTTTTTTAATTGTGAACCTTATTTTTATCACATAAATTTTTTATGAAGTTTAATTTTTTTCCTGAAATTTTTTAAGTTTTTTTTTGTGAACGTTAATTTTTTTACACATAAAATTTTAAAATTTCTAACGGTGAAGCTTCTTTATTTTTTTTTTTGGTTCACAAAATTGTTTTAACTTTTCTAATTGTGAAGCTTAATTTTTTTTTTTTTGGATTCACAGAAAGTTTACAACTTTTTTTGATTGTGAACCTTAAAATAATTGTTTTGGTTCACATAAAACTTTTTACTTTTCTAATTGTGAACATTAATTTTTTTTTTTGGGTTCATGAATTATTTTTTAACTATTTTAGTTGTGAACCTTAATTTTTTTTGTTTTGGGTTCACAGAAAGTTTTTCACTTTTCAATTGTGAACCTTAATTTTTTTTGTTTTGGGTTCACATAAAGTTTTTAACCTTTTCAATTGTGAACCTTAATTTTTTTGTTTTGGTTTACGGATTTGACTTAATCTTTTTTTTTTTGTCACAAAAAAATATTTTGTTTTTGTGGGAACCTTTATTTTTTTACTTCAAATAAATGATCAAATATGAACTTTTTTTTTTTGGATAATTTCATATATATCCCTAAAAACTCTAATAATTACATATATATCCAACCAAACTTCATAATATCATACATATCCCTACAAACTATCTAAACTCTCGTATATATCCAAACAGGTGGTGATTTGTATACCACCAAAAATTAGCCGTACACCATATTTATATTTTGTCGTGTTGTACTGTACAACACTGTAAAACAGCTTTAGTGGTGTATGGCTAATTTTTGGTGGAGTACAAATCACCACCCTATCCAAACATCTAATTTATTAAATAAATACTCAAATTATACTTGCAAACTGCCCAATTGAATACTCGTTCATGTATCAATTGTTATGGATCATGTTGTTACTATTTATAATATGTGTAGCTACTTTTATATATATGTTTATGTTTATGGGGATTTGCATTTTTTGATTGTTGAATCAAACGGATCGATAAGGGTGTTAACTGAAAATTATATACATCTGTAATCAACGAAAATTGGGAAAATGCATGTGGGAAATTTATTGCATGAATCCATTTAGTGAAGGTAGCATTAGTTCATGTGATACTAAAGGATGCTTAAATGGTGATAAAAATACGAAAGCTACATACTGAGAAATTTAGTTTTTTTTTTTTTTTTTTTATAAAGGATCATGTAGGATGTGAAGATGTGAGTTTTAGTACATAAAATGCTCATCTCAATTATTAGACTTCAAGTGCAGGTAGCGATGAACGAAAATGTTATTTAAACGGAAGGGTATTAATATGAGTATTTATTTATTTAATTAGAGGAATAGATATATATGAGAGTTTCATTAGTTTATAGGGATATATATGATATTGTTAGATTTGGTTGGATATGTATGCAATTGTCATAGTTTTTAGGGATATATATGAAATTTTTCGTTTTTGGTATAGTTTTATGAATATTTTAAAAGTGTGAACAAATTAAGTTAGGAATAACAAACAATAGTACTTACTATTTTCTATTTTTCTTTGTTGTCATGTTGTTTCTTGGGAGGGAAGAATAATTCCAGACAGGACACACCTGTTGACTGTAAGCAATGGCGAGTCCTTATAAATTATTTTTCTATTTATTTATCTATTATTATTTGTTGAAAATGATAATACCCACTTTCTGTATACTTGCATTCACTTTGACTTGTTTCTGTTACCATCTTCTTTATAATTCTCTTGCATAGTTGATATATGTATGTGTGTGTATGTAACAATAATTTAATTTAATTTAATTATATACACAATTAATGGTGATGAGGAATCCAGTGTTGACGGTGTTTCTACTACTCTACTTGACAATTCTATACAGATTTGCACACTCTGTGGTTCCACAACAAGAAGGTAATTCATATTTCAAAAAAAAAAAAAAAAAAGATTTTTTTTGTGTTGATATTTGTAGTGTTCCAGCTGCTCTGAGGTATTAGTAGTTACTTTTATGTAGTATTCAACCCAAAGATGTCACTTGATTTTGATCTATTGGTCATACCAGTTTATAGGTTAACTAGGTTGCTTTCTAATGTCAATTTGGGGTGTTTTTTACACGTGTTAATCATATATATGTGAAGTAAGCCGATGTGTTGAGGTACCTAGTGATTTGTGCCTATTTATCTATCGATATTATCGGTATGAGATTTTTGTGTAACATAAATTGATGAATATTACAGATAAAAATGGTTGCTTCCCTGTTGCTCTAGAAAAACACGATTACCCTTAGATCCTATAGAAAGGTTGTTAGTGTTACATTGTTGTTAGTATTGCTTAACTATTATCGTGATGAGTTTGTATGTAATTGTTTTATTTATATACTTTACCTTCTTGAAATGGACCTAATTTATGCATTATTCCTGTTCAGTGGAGGCTGTTGATGAAATTATGACAATAATGGGTGCAACAAATTGGAAGCTAAACGGTAAATCTTGTCAACTTGAAGAAATCTCTTTAAGGCAAAAGCCCATCCCTGAAGCTAATGCCAGTGTCCAATGTGACTGCAACAATGACAACTCTATTGATTGTCATGTTGTAACCATGTAATGTGTTTGTCTCTTGCATTCTATTTTTCTTAAATCTTTTATTTTTATATGAACCGCAAAGCTACAACCTACCCTAGATATTACGTCCAATCACATATATGTACACATTGTCTCCTAATGACCCTTGAACCCACAACCTTGTGTCATTGTGGTTGATGGGCTACTCACGTACCGATAGGCCAAAAGCTCTTTGATTATTATTCTCAAAGATGTATTTTGTATTTCCTTCAATGCAGAATACATAAATTTTACAGTCTTGATGGTGTCCTTCCATCTGCGCTTGTGAAGCTTCCTTTCCTTCACACAATGTAAGTGCTTTTTTAAAATCAGCTGTATGTATACTGATGTGAGTGTCAAAGTAGTGAAGAAACTAATAACACATTGTGATTACTTTGCAGCGATTTTGCTTACAATTACCTTGGTGGCAAATTACCATCTGATTTGGGTTCGACGCAGTTGCAGTCAATGTGAATTCTGCTCTATCTAAATAACCTTTATAGCTATGATACGAGCCTACCTTTTCGCAGTGTTAACCACCTACAGTTTCTGATGCAGCTCTCTTCTAGGAAACCGCTTTTCAGGGGAAATACCAGGGGAACTCGGAAATATTACTACTTTGAAATATTTGTATGTCTTATTATAATCATTTGATATTTGCTATCTTTCTTGGTTTTTCCTTTTTCTGTTGTGTTATGGATCAAGTTCTTAGGATTAGAGGTAGAGATTTCAACCCATTGTTAGTGAATGATCTGATTTGGGATTTGTTGTTTAATCTAAATAGCAGATAAAATCAAAGATTTTGACAAAATAGCGAACGGGTCAGTGTAGTTTGAGCTCCAAAGTGTATTTTGAATGCATAAACCTTGTACATTGCATCACCCAAGATTAGATTATTACTGTTATGATAACTTTATCACATTTACTTCACTAATTATTACATAGGTTTTTTTTTTTTTTTTTTTTTTTTTTTTTTTTTTTTTTTTTTTTATAATGGACAAAAATTATGGAGATGGAGTAAAAGAATAACTTTAAGTTGTTTTGGTCTAGGTCACTTTCAAAACCATAAACATTCCACCTTATAATTACATGTCCAGCTACTTCTCAGCTGTAATATAGGGAATATGTTATGTTTGATATTGTTATATTGTTATGTATCGTGAATTCGTGATGTAACTACAAATAGTAAACAGGAACCTTGAAGCAAACGAATTTTCTGGGACAATTCCTTCTGAGCTGGGGAAGTTAATTAATTTACAAACATTGTAAGACACATTTGCTCTAATCTTGTTATTGTTCGTTCCTTGATAGATCTCATTTTAAGTTCTTATTCTTCATGATACTTTACTTCAGGATCTTGTCCTCGAACCGGTTGACGGGAAGGGTGCCGGCATCCTTAGCTGAATTGCGAAATTTGACAGATTTGTAAAACTTTTTACATTGCTATTAAATAGATACTTCCTTGTTTTTGAAATGTGAGTGTAGTTTTGTTTTCGCAATTACAGTAGGATAAGTGACAACAACTTCAACGGGTCCATACCTAATTTCATACAGAATTGGACGATGCTCAAAAAACTGTAAGATCAATTTCCATTCATATGCACACTGCACTAAATATGCATACTTATAAGCATTAATATATTTTGTATCCTTTATTTTTAAGAGAATTAATCGGTACTGGGCTGCGGGGACCAATTCCTTCATCCATTTCTCTTCTTGAGAATTTGATTGATTTGTAAGTGTATATATTCGTCTTATTTCTTGATTAACTTCGCTTGTTTCTGATATGACCTTTTTCTTTTTATATCATTTTGTTTTGTCTGTGCGATGAGTAAGTGATTATTTACTGGATGCCACTCTTCCTGCAGGAGGATATGTGAAATAAGTGGACCAACTCAAGGATTCCCTTTGATAGATAATGCTAATGGTTTACAAGCAGTGTATGTAGATGGTTGTGGTCTATGCATACTGCTAATGTGGAGGTGGCAATCTTGACCCATTCACTTATAAATGGGTTTGATTGAGGTTATGAGTGATCTCAAATGGGTCAAAATGGTGAAATGAAAATTAGGTTAATAAGAAATTTTCCAAATGGATTGAAATTCATCTAAAGTGTATTTTTTATGCATGAGACTTTCTAATCGTTGTTATAAAAAAAAAATTATGTATGACATGATATGCTAATCATTTTCTTGTAATCTTTAAAGGCACTAATTAGTTACAGATTATTTATTTATTTATTTATTATTATTATTATTATTTTTTTAATGTATTTTGGACAAAGAAGTGTTTTGGGTCAACCCGATTCATTCTTATTAAAATAGCCGATTTGTCCAGAACCCTTTTTCAAACGTCAACCACGCTGCCTGACCTGCTCATTGCCACCTCTCGTTATATAGTTAATTCTTTATTATCTTATTTAAACTATTAATTTTTTCCCCTGAAATTCAGTGTATTGAGAAATTGCAGCATTTCGGGAGAGATACCTTCTTACATTTGGCAAAAACGAGATCTCAAATTATTGTAAGTAGCACGTGCAATAATTCTATCAATTTGTATAGTGTTTGGGCTTGTTAAAAGAGGAAGAAAACCGTCACTAAGCAGTATATAATATAATATGCTACTGAGTAAGTCAATAGCACATAATATCTATTTGCATATATAGATTATGGCCTAGTTTACTTCTGATATCTCAAGGCAATAAATCATTGGTATTAATTGTGCTGTACATTGAACAGGGATGTGAGTTTTAACATGTTAACTGGGGGGATATCACGTGACATCCTTAGTAGGAGCTTGCGTTACGTGTAAGTATACGCAAGTCAAAATGATTTTGGGAGGATATGTTGATCTTAGTTTGCATTATATATGCAGTTACAGAAGGGATAAGTCCACCGAAATGCAACTAACTTTGGCCCGATATCTATTGTGTGTAACCAACTACCATGTGGGTGTAAGAATGCAAGTAACTCTCAAAAAGGGTGTTTTAATGTAATTTGCTGACGTGTTGATGACTTGTCAAACTCTCCGGATGCCACGTGGCACCTCCGGCTGCCACGTGGCACCTTCAACGAGCGACACGTCAGAAAATTACATTAAAACACCCTTTTTGAAAGTTGGTTGCATTCTTACACCCACACGTTAGTTAGTTACACACAATAGATATCGGGCCAAAGTTGGTTGCATTTCGGGGGACTTATCCCGTAACAGAAATACATCGATATTTATCTAAACACTATGTCTATATCTATACATGCGTACATGCATGTATATATATGTATATACATAAATATGTTTGTCTGCGTACATATCTTTCTCAAGTGTGAACCATGTGATTTGGTCTGAATAGGTTTTTGACCAGCAACATGCTAACTGGAGATGTACCTGATGCACTTTTAATAGAAGGAGGTACCATGTATGTCTTTCTAGAGCTGCCATGTATGTCTTAGTTATATACTTTGATTTTTAAGGTGTAATGGATTAGCTTTCAGCTTAAAAAATGATGTCACATCATTTAATTTTAAGATTAATGTTAGTTGCTTCTTATAACAAATACGCAGATGTGGCAATTTCGACCCGTTTACTTAAGATTGTGTTGAGTTGGGTTTTCTTTTATTAAACGTTTCAAAATAACTAACATCATCCAACGTTTATTTTTAGTGCATACAGCCTCCTAAATTGTTTTATTCAACTATATAGATTAATCTAATAATATTGTTTTGGTGATCATATCCAGGAGAGTTATTATAATTAACTCATGAGTTATTACTGAATTTCAAAAATATTATACTATCAACCAGATCTGACCCCTTCCGAAGTTCAAAGCAAAACTCATTTTGACCTAGTAAGCAACGCCTCTACCTGCCCATCTTGTCATCTCTACTGATATACCATAAGAAAGAAGAAAGTGTTGATGTGCAACAAGATCTTAAAATAAAGTTAATACATTTTAAGTTTTGAGTCAACTCCATTTCTCTATGGATGGAGTAGCGTCAGTGAGCAATTTTAATTGTACATACTTAACAGATTTATCAACTCATAAAATGACACTGAAACAATTTTCATCATTTCTATTGTTTGACTTGATTTGACTTAGTGACTTGTCCTACAACAACTTTACTTTGCAAGGACCTGATCAGCCTACATGCCGACAGAACAAGTGAGAATGCTTCTATGTTACTTTTTGGATGCTTCTTCTGACATTATCAAGTTCATATTACTGATTCATCTGTATGTTTGTACCAGGAATCTAATACTAAACCTGTTCAAGAGTTCTTCATCAGGGAACGCATTGTAAGTAAAACTTGTTGGGTTAGTTCTGTGAGTGTGTTTGTATTTGGTTTATTGTATTCATCATTTATTTATTGCGATTTAAAGTTGCAAAAATCTGTTTTTAGTGTTTGGATGGATAATTCTGCTTCTTATTATCTCATATTTGGGAGTCGTATTAGAGCTTCACTGCTTTTTTCTAAACCATTTTTGAGAGACTTTTATTTCCATTTGACAAAATCTTCCCCTTCATAGTATGTTTTTTGGTCACTAGTTTTTAAATAGATAGATTCATCACACACCCAAATGTCAGATTTTTTTTTAAAAAAAAAAACAAACATCAGAACACACATTATGTGCTGTATATTGCCTATTTTTTTTACCATTGATTATCTCATTGTCATTATTGAAGATGCTATGATCAGTTCCAAAACTTACATCCAAACAAACCATTCGTGGTCTATGAAGAGTGCCACTTTTATTTATTACATTAATAAGTATCTCTTTCACATTTATATCATGTATAGACAGGATATACTTCCATGCACAAGGGATTTCAGGTGTCCTAGATGTAAGTGGTTTCCACTTGAAATACATCTTTGAAATTTTCTTGAAATTATTTTGGAATTTGGATATTAGTTGCTTGCCAATCTTTTTGTTTATCAAATCATTAAGATGAAAATGTGAAGCTTCTATGTAAGATTTAGGGATTAATACCAGAAATTGACTTTGCTTTTACTCCAAAGAGTTATTAGGAGTGATATCTTGAGAGATACAGAAAGAAAAAAAATGCTTTTACTCCAAAGAGTTACTACTTACTAGTATATGTCAAGGAATGTAACTGTGTTAATATTCATGCTATTTAGAGGTGGATATTTTGATTCATTTACTTGTGAATTGATTAATTTGGGTTATGTACTTTATGTTATATCTCATATCGTCAAATAAAAAAAAGTGACTAAATTATGGACTATCAAAATCCTATATCGCATTGTCCAAAGGTTTAGATAGTACTGTAAGAACTTCTTTTTTGTAACATTATCACAGATTAATTATGGGCAAAAGAGTTTGTACGGGTCAACCCACCCGACCTGCCCCATTTCATCTTGTAATAAAAATGATTGTTCCAACCCACCCATCTTCTGCTACTTATGTTATTTAATGATTTATGACAGATGGATGTTCCATGCATGTTAATAGTGGCGGGATTGATTTGAGGGTAAGAGAAAACAATCGTGATGTTCTTTATGAAGGAGATGGCTCATTTGATGGTGGGGCAGGAAGTTTTCATACAAGCAGAACTAATTATTGGGGAGTTAGTAGCACCGGGGACTTCCTCGATGACAATATTGAAACAAACATCTACGTAGAATCTTTGCTGCAGAACTCAACAACATTACCTTCTCTGTATACAACAGCACGCCTGTCTCCACTCTCTCTTACTTATATCAGCTACTGTTTAGAAAATGGCGATTACCTAGTTGATCTGCACTTTTCTGAAATACAATATACTAATGACAGCACGTACAAAAGTCTTGGAAGACGGATATTCAATATATATATTCAGGTAATAATTGGATAAATACAATCAATCAAACATGCAAATTGTAGAAATTGTAGCTGAATTTTTAGGTAACTCAGAGACAACTTGTTAGAAGGGACTTCAATATTGAAGATGAGGTTGGAATTGGAAGGCCGTTGGTAGTACCCTTCAATGCAAGTGTGATAAATAACACCTTAGAGGTACGGTTCTACTGGGCAGGTAAAGGGACGGCACGTGTACCCAGAAGAGGAGTATATGGACCCCTCGTATCAGCTATATCTGTTAACCCATGTGAGTATCCTGTCTGTTATACTATAACTGATAAGATCACGATATTCCGTTTTGGATATAAACAAACTAACGAAATCAACTTTAATCTAGAAACAAAAATGATATCATGTATAAAAAATGTATGCCACTAATATCTGCCGCAACGCACAGGCAAACCTACTAGTTATTATACATCTGCCAAAAAAACAAACAAAATAAATATGTATAACAAATATATGATGGTTTATAGAATAATCATCTCCACTGAAGCTGCACTTCGGATACATGATTCATTATTTCAGGCTATGTAAGACATATCAAGTCAGATGCATCATGAAACTATAGCTTTGTCCCGTTGATTTTCTTATATGAATTATATTTATGTAATCTCATGCCTATTATTAGTAGCTAACTTTTCTGGGCAGATTCTAAAACATGCTCTATCAGCGGGAAAAAGAAGACACTTGCTTATGTTGGTTTTGCAACTATGGGGTTGTGTCTGGTACTCATAATATTGGTGGTCGTGTGGTGGAAAGGGTATTCAAAAGACAGCAAAAGGAATGAGAAAGGTATGATCTACTCGAATTTCATTAAGGCTAAAAAGTAGGTACCATATCTTGGTTTTAGTCCCCCCTTATTTAGTCATGCAATATTCTTTTTAAGTTGATAATAAATTGTTCTGAACAGATTTTATAGGGCTAAAGTTAAAAACAGTATCGTTTTCCTATGAAGAACTGAAAAGTGCTACAAGAAACTTCAATCCTGCAAGCAAAATAGGAGAGGGCGGCTTTGGACCTGTTTACAAGGCAATAATTTAGCACACCATTGTTGATCTTATTTAGTATCTTTGATAACAATGTATGTCACTAGCGAAACTAAATCACATTGATTTAATTCATACAGGGTATATTACGAGATGGCACTGTTATTGCTGTAAAGCAGCTTTCTTCTCGTTCTAGACAAGGAAATCGTGAATTCTTGAATGAGATTGGTGTTATATCTTGCTTACAGCACCCAAATCTTGTAAAGCTTCATGGATGCTGTATTGAAGATGATCAACTATTGCTTGTATACGAGTACATGGAAAACAATAGCCTTGCCAGTGCTCTGTTTGGTGAGTCGGTTGAAGTTCTCTATTCTTGCTTCTCCTTTCTTATTGTTTTTATTTTATTTACAAGATAATTCATATATGCAGATTCGAATAGAAGTCGATTAATGTTGGATTGGGCAACAAGGTTCAAGATTTGTGTTGGGATTGCTAGAGGTTTAGCATTTCTGCATGAAGAATCGAGACTCAAAATTGTACATAGAGACATAAAGGCTACAAATGTGCTGCTTGACGAAGATCTGAATCCAAAAATATCAGACTTTGGATTGGCTAGGCTAGATGAGGATGAGAAGACTCATGTAAGCACACGAGTTGCTGGAACAATGTAATACTTCGCCTTCTTTCTAGTTTCCGCATGTTTTTAACCTTCACGTTGATGCAGCATAATTTTTCTTCATTTGATTTTTTCCTCGACAACTCGAGCTGATTAAATGGGTATATTTTGTATGCAGGGGGGTTGGGTTGGCCTAAATTACTTTCCGTCAAATTTTTTCATAAATAAACCTTATAAATATTACAAATTTGATATTACAGTACTATTTTAATGCTTCACATGATGCAATTCAATAAGTTGCAAGCGATAAATATACACTTTAGCCAATTTGATATCAGTGTCTCCTCTTTGGATAACTGTTGACATGGTTGTTAAATGTTGAAAAAATTGCAGAGGATACATGGCGCCAGAATATGCACTTTGGGGTCACTTGAGTTACAAGGTGGATGTATACAGTTTTGGAGTTGTGGCTTTGGAAATAGTGAGTGGCAAGAATTACACCAGATACATACCGAAGAACGATAGCATTTGTCTACTAGATTGGGTACTCTTATCCTTTGCTATCTGCATTTTTCTGAATATACATATCAATTAGAATCTGCTACTCCATCAATGACAGCATACACATGGAAAGAATCATTACCATTTGATTAAATAAAAAACCATCTTTAAATAATTTCGCCAACTACTCCATTTGTAGTATGGTTTAGGCTAAGAAATATCTTTGATTTTTTAGGTCAAAACTTCTTTTGAAACTTACAATGATATAAGATTTATGCATAGTTCACCAGTTTCCAGTCCGTAGAGATCCCCACCTTCCAGGACTAACAAGGGATCTTGACATCTTTTTAAAACGATATTACTTTTGCAGGCTTGTCGTTTGCAAACTAGTAAACAATATGAGGAGCTATTCGACGAAAGTCTAGAGTCTAAAATCAACAAAGAAGAAGCAGAAATTGTTGTGAAAGTGGCACTATTGTGCACAAATGTATCTCCTCAAACCAGGCCTACTATGTCTGAGGTAGTTCGTATGCTTGAAGGCAGAACAAGTATACCAGAAATAGCCTCCGAATTAGGTCGTTATTTTGAGGATTTAAGATTTCAAACAATGAGAGAACACCAAGAAAATAATCTCAGAACTCAATATTCTTCTACTGTTAAGAGTGATACACGTTTTTCTAGTACTTCTATGGATGATCAGTTTGAAGTCCGATCAGTCGACACAAGATCATACTGAAACTCAATTTGGTCTTGATTGTGTCTCAGAATGTCCCGTTTTTGGTGAATGTAAACTAATGTATTATCTCTTAGTACAAGTTATTGTTTGAGCAAGATGAATGTTGGCAATCCCACTATTCAACTTGAGGGGGAGTGTTAGAAAGGAAAGGATTATTGGGATCAGTCAACACATCTTTTCCGTATTTAGAAGATTGTCTCCATTATCTCTACAGCAATCACAGATCTTTTTCAAGCCAATGCCTCAACATTATTTCTATATTTAGCTCATTGTTTCTTGTATAAATAAGGCCTTTGTTTATCACAATGTAATTCAATAATATAGAAATAACACAATTACACTTAACCATTGTTAACATGGTATCAGAGCGCGTTTCGATCTCATCATTTACCAGTTAATCATCCTCCATACACCATCAAAAAAAAAAAAAAACTTGAAGCCACCATGACTGGAGACGGCAGCTCTGGGTCTGATCTTGCTATTCAATTAGCAAACCTCCTGAAAACTAATACCAACCAACAATCACAAAACCCAAAATTATCCGATAACCTTCAAATTAATCTCAAACTAAACAACCAAAATTATGCTCTATGGACCCGGATGATCCGGGTTGCCATTGGAGGCAAATCAAAATCATTGTTGTCCCATCTAACCAAAGAACCACCAGAAGAAACAAGTGAAACTTACGAGACATGGGAACAAGAAGATTTAATCGTGTTCTCATGGCTCATACAAAACATTGAACCTGTAATAGCCGGCAACCTTACCGAGTACCCCACTGCAAAAGCATTGTGGGATGCCCTGGCAACCACATATAGCAGTGGAAAAAATAAGTTACAGATATTCAATCTTCATGTAAAAGCTAATGAACTCAAGCAAAATGAGAAATCTCTCGAAGAGTTATGGATCACCCTTCAAGGAGTATGGGGAGAAATCGATAGAATCGATCCAAACCCCATGACATGTCCTGAAGATATAAAGACATATTCAAAAATCAGATCTGAACAAAAGCTTTTCCAGTTTCTTCATGGACTGGATCGTAAGTTCGACCCGATTAAACGCGAAATACTCCGACTTGACACTCTTCCATCCGCGGAGACCGCGTATGCCACTGTTCGCAAAGAAGCCGCTCACCAGAGTATTCTGGGAGCAACTAGCAATGAATCTCAGGGCATAGCCACCGGACTTATCACTGGTTCTGGCGAGACAGAAGGTGTCGGCCTAGCAAGTAAAGGCTATCGTCGGAATGATGGGAAG